>CP125978.1:84138552-84516414 GCA_030063025.1 Avena longiglumis
CAACGCCTTGAGCAACTGGACTGCAAGATTCTAGAGGAGCTCAAGATTGACAGGGTTCTGCAATCACTCCCTCCTAGCTACAAAGGTTTTGTAGTTACTCATAATCAGATTGGTTCCACTGATACGACCACTGAGATCTTCGCTAAGCTAAAAGCTGCGGCGGTGGACATCAAGAAAGATAATCATGTGTTGATGGTCAACAAGCCCCCCAACTTTAAGAAAGGTAAGGGTGCAAAAAATCCCTTCAAGAAAGGCAGCGGCAAGCGCGTTGCCCCTGCTGAGAAGAAGCTCAAGTCTGGACCTAAGCCGGACACTGAGTGCTTCTATTGCAAGGACAAGGGTCATTGGAAGCGCAACTGTCCGTAGTACTTAGCGGACAAGAAGGCTGGCACCATCAAAGGTATATTTGATATACATGTTATTGATGTTTTCCTTACTAGCCCTTGTTTTAGTGCCTGGGTATTTGATACTGGTTCAGTTGCTAATATTTGTAACTCGAAACAGGAACTACGGAATAGACGGCGGCTAGCGAGGGATGAGGTGACGATGTGCGTTGGCAACAGATCAAGAGTTGATGTGATGGCTGTCGACACGCTCTCCTTAGTTTTACCTTCAGGGTTAGTTTTAAACCTCAATAAATGTTATTATGTGCATGCGTTGAGCATGAACATCATATCTGGATCGTGTTTATTGCAAGACAGTTATTCATTTAAATCTGAGAATAATGGTTGTTCTATTTATATGAGTAACATCTTTTATGGTCATGCACCTGCTGTGAATGGTTTATTTCTTCTGAATCTCGAAAGGGATGAAACACACATCCATAACATTGAGGCTAAGAGATGCAAGGTAGATAGTGATAATACTACTTATTTGTGCCTTGCCGTCTAGGTCATATTGGTGTAAAAGCATGAAGAAACTCCATTCGATGGACTTTTGGAGTCTCTTGATTTTGAATCATTTGACACACGCGAGCCATGCCTCATGGGCAAGATGATCAAAACCCCGTTCTCCGGAATGATGGAGCGAGCAACGGACTTGTTGGAAATCATACATACCGATGTATGCGGACCGATGAGTGTTTCGACGCGCGGTGGATATCGCTACTTTCTCACTTTTACTGATGACTTAAGTATATATGGGTATATATATTTAATGAAACATAAATCTGAAACATTTGAAAAGTTCAAAGAATTTCAGAATGAAGTGGAAAACCATCGTAACAGAATAATTAAGTTTCTACGATCCGATCGTGGAGGTGAATATCTGAGTAATGATTTTCTCACGCATCTTAAAGCAAGCGGAATGGTTTCGCAACTCACGCCACCCGGAACACCACAACGCAATGGTGTGTCTGAACGCCGGAATCAAACTCTATTAGATATGGTGCGATTAATGATGTCTCTTACTGATTTGTCGTTATCATTTTGGGGTTATGCATTAGAAACCGCTGCATTCACTTTAAATAGGGCACCATCTAAATCCGTTGAGACGACACCGTATGAACTGTGGTTTGGTGCTAAACCTAAGTTGTCGTTTCTTAAAGTTTGGGGATGCGAAGCTTACGTCAAGAAGTTGATGCCGGACAAGCTCGAACCCAAAGCGGAGAAATGCATCTTCATAGGATACCCTAAGGAAACGATTGGGTATACCTTCTATCTGATCCAAGGCAAAGTGTTTGTCAAAGAACGGATCCTTTCTTGAGAAGGAGTTTCTCTCGAAAGAAGTGAGTGGGAGGAAAGTAGAGCTAGACGAGGTTGTTGAACCTTCTCTTGAGTTGGAGAGTAGCGGCACTGAAATTGTTCCAAAGGTCCGCACCAACAATAGAGGAAGCAAATGACAAGGATCATGAAGCTTGGATGCTACTCTTGAACGTCGCAGTCGACAAGGTCACATGCCCTCCGTGAGTGGTACGGCAACTGTCTTTAGCTGTCTTGTTAGTAGATGACAGTGAACCTACGAACTATGAGGAAGCGATGATGAGCCCAGACTCTGAGAAATGGCTAGAGGCCATGAAATCCGAATTGGGATCCATGAGCGAAAACCAAGTATGGACTTTGGTGGACCCTCCTAGCGACCGAAAGGCCGTTGACTGCAAATGGATTTTCAAGAAGAAAACGGACACGGATGGTAATGTTACTGTATATAAAGCACGACTTGTCACAAAAGGTTTTCGACAAGTTCAAGGTGTTGACTACGATGAGAATTTCTCTCCCGTAGCGATGTTTAAGTCCATTCGGATTTTATTAGCAATTGCTGCGTTTCATGATTATGAAATATGGCAGATGGATGTCAAGACTGCGTTCCTCAATGGCAACATTGGTGAAGAGTTGTATATGATGCAACCTGAAGGTTTTGTCGATCCTAAGGATACCGATAAAGTGTGCAAACTTCAACATTCTATTTATGGACTGAAGCAAGCATCTCGGAGTTGAAACCTTCGTTTTGATCAAGTGATCAAGAGCTTTGGATTTGTTACAAATTGCTACGAAGCTTGTATCTACAAGAAAGTGAGTGGGAGCTCAGTGACATTTCTGGTACTATATGTGGATGACATATTGATCATTGGAAATGACATTGACATGCTTAACGATGTGAAGAGTTATTTGAACAAATGTTTTTCAATGAAAGACCTAGGGGAAGCTACTTATATATTGGGCATCAAAATCTATAGAGATAGACAAAGACGCCTGATAGCTTTAAGCCAAAGTACATACCTAGACAAAGTTCTGAAAAGGTTCAGAATGGATAAGGCAAAGAAAGCATCAGTGCCTATGTTGTCAGGTAAGATATTGAGCAGGGCTCAGCGTACAGCTATGGTGAATGATAGAGAAGTTATGAGCAAAGTGCCTTATGCCTTGGCCATAGGTTCTATCATGTATGCCATGCTGTGTACTAGACCGGATGTATCCAATGCTCTTAGTTTGACGAGCAGATACCAAAGTGATCCAGGAGTGGAACACTGGACAGCCGTGAAGAACATCCTAAAGTATTTAAATAGTACTAAACAAATGTTCTTAGTCTATGGAGGTGATGAACAGCTCGTCGTAAAGGGTTACGTCGATGCTAGTTTCGACACCGACAAGGATGATTCTAAATCTCAGACTTGATACGTTTATATTTTGAATGGAGGAGCTGTGAGTCGGAGAAGCCGCAAAGCGTGATCACGGGATCTACTGAGAAGCGAATACATGGCTGCTGAAGCGTCAAGTGAAGGAGTTTGGATCAGAACTTCATCATCGATCTTGGTGTGGTTCCAAGTGCCTTGGACCCACTGAGATATTGTGTGTGACAACATCGCGCCATAACACCGCTAAGGAACCAAGATATCATCCAAAGACCAAGCATATCAACCACAAGTTTCATATAATCCGAGATTATATAACTGATGGAGATCTGAAGATTAGCAAAGCACATACAGATCTGAATGTCGCAGATCCATTGACTAAACCTCTTCCACGAGCAAAACATGATCAGCACCTTAGTGCCATGGGTGTTAGATTGTTGCCAGATGTAAACTAGATTATTGATTCTAGTGCAAGTGGGAGACTGTTGGAATTATTCCCTAGAGGCAATGATAAAGATGTTATTATTATAATTCTTGTTCATGATAAAGTTTATATTCCATGCTAAAACTGTATTATGCGGAAACTTTAATACTTGTGTGGTTTGTGAACAACACCGTGTCCCTAGTTGGCCTCTATGGACTAGCTCATTGATTAATGGTGGTTAAGGTTTCCTAACCATAGACATGAGTTGTCGATTAATAATGAGATCATATCATTGGGAGAATGATATGATGGACATACCCAAATTAAGCGGAGCAATTAGATCGTGCCATCGTGTTCATCTTTGTGAAGCTTTTCTTATGTCAAATATTGTATTCCTTAGACCATGAGATAATGCAACTCCCTGGTATCGGAAGAAAGCTTTGAGGTCATCAAACATCATCCTATGAGAGGGTGATCATAAAGGTGTCTCTCAGGTGATCGGAAAGTACCTGTTGGGTTGTATGTATCGAGATGGGATTTGTCCCTCCCAAGTCGGAGAGATATACTTCGGGCCCACTCGGTAATCGATATCAACACCGCTTGCAAGCACGTGGTTAAGGAGTTAATCACAAAGTGATATCGGATTACGGAACGAGTAAAGTACTTGCTGTGAACGAGATTGAACTAGGTATGCGATGCAAGCGATCGAATCTCGTGCAAGTAAAATATCGCGCGACGAATGGAATATATATGGGATTGATTGAATCCTGGCATCGTGGTTCATCCGATATAATCATCGATGAATGTGTGGGAGTCAATATGGGTTTCCAGACCCCGTTGTTGATTATTGATAGAAGATCATGTCTGCATATTCTCGAACCCGAAGGGTCACACACTAGGATAGATTGGATAATTGGTTTATCAGTTTTTTTTCGGAGTCTCGGATGAGATCCAGGACATCATGAGAGGTTCCGGAATGGTCCGGAGAATAAGATTCATATAAGGCAAAGCAGATTTTGGAGTTCGGAATTGTTTCGGATTGTTCGGTATTATACCGGAAGCTTCTAGAACCTTCTCGGAGTGGTACCAACGTGGCCCCACTTGTCGGGAGGGGGCGTGGGCCTACGAGGGAGTGCCCTGGCCGCATTGGTCCAGGGGCACAAGGCCCCATAGGCCCAGCCGGCCAAGCCCTAGGGTAAACCCCAGGGGAGCTTCTAGAAGGGGGGGGGGGAACTTGCCCCCCACTCCTCCCTCCTTGGCCGCCGGCCCTAGGGCTTGGGGGAGGGGAAAGGGCCAGCCGCCGACCCCTCTATATAAAGAGGGTTGGGGGTGCACCCTCCACACACCTCCTCCTCAAGCCCTACCCGCCCTGCTGCCCTCCTCTCTCTCTCCCTCCCGACTGCGCGTAGGCGATGCCCTGCCGGAGAAACTCTCCACCGCTTGCACCACGCCGTCGTGTTGTAGATCCAACCTATCTCTCCACCCCACTTGCTGGACCGAGGAAGGAGGAGACGTAGAGGTGCCGCACGTGTGCATCTCTCGTAGGCATCGCCACTTGCGGTGTTGGATCGGATCGGATCGTGAGGAGGAGAAGCGAGTACGACTACATCAACCACGTTCCGTTGAACGTTCCGCTGTGCGAATATTCAAGGGTATGAAGATCTCATCTATTCCCCCCCTCGTTGTTTGCATCTCCTAGATTAGATCTTGGCTTTTCCCGTTCGCATCCGTAGAAAATTTTGATTTACTATGCTGCAAAACCCTTCAGCCCCAACCACCCAAACCTAAGTTCGTGCATTTCTCGGATTAGCGGGATACTACCGCAAGTTCATAGAAGGATTCTCGAGTATCGTGAGGCCCACGACCCAATTGCTGAAGAAGGACAAGAAGTTTGAATGGACAGACAAATGTGAAGCGAGTTTTCGTGAACTCAAGAGGAGATTGATTTCAGCCACAATCTTGATCATGACGGATATCACGAAGCCCTTTGATGTGTATTGTGACGCATCCAAGATCGGTCTTGGATGTGTGATAATGCAAGAAGGCAAAGTTATATCTTATCTATCCCGACAACTAAAACAACATGAACAGAATTATCCAACCCATGACCTTGAACTAGCAGCCGTAGTTCTAGCCCTGAAGACATGGAGGCATTACCTAATGGGAAACCGTTGTGAGATTTATTCGGATCACAAGAGCCTGAAATATATATTCACTCAGAAGGAGCTGAATATGAGGCAGAGAAGATGGATTGAGATAATCAAGGACTATGATCTGGACATTCACTATCACCCCGGTAAAGCCAATGTGGTAGCAGATGCCCTTAGCATATTTCCGTGCCACTTGAACTCCATGATTTTGAAGGAGCAACCAAGTTTGCACAAAGATATGGAAGATTTCCGAATGGAATTAGTGAGTGAAGGATTTTTGGCTAGCATAGAACTTCAACCCACTTTGATCACTCAAATCAAAGAGGCATAGAAAGTAAATGCTAGTATCGATGGAATCAAACATCGTATAGGTACAGGCAAAGTACCCGGATTCACCGAAGACGAAGAAGGAGTTCTGTGGTACAAAGGACGTCTCTGTGTACCAGCAGATTCGGAGTTGAAAGAAGTTATTTTTAAAGAGGCTCATGATACTCTTTATTCTATCCACCCCGGAGGAATGAAGATGTATCAGGAATTGAAGGAACAATTTTGGTGGCATAAGATAAAGAGAGAAATCGGAAGCTATATCGCCAAGTGTGATATATGTTAGAGAGTCAAGGCGGGAAATCAAAGACCCGCAGGACTCTTGCAACCATTACAGATTCTGGAATGGAAATGGGATTCAGTTGGAATGGACTTAATCACCGGATTGCCTACTTCTAGTAGGGGAAATGACTCTATCTGGGTCATAGTTGACAAATTGTCCAAAGTCGCCCATGTCTTACCAGTCAAGACCACATACCAGAGTTCGAAGCTAGCAGAGTTATACATCGCTAGAATCGTCAGTTTGCATGGAGTCCCCAAGAACATCGTATCAGATCGAGGAACTCCGTTTACCTCGAGATTCTGGAAGAAAGTCCAAGAAGGTTTAGGAAACCGGCTGGATTTCACCACAGCTTATCACCCTCAGACCGATGGACAAACAGAGCGAGTAAATCAAATACTCGAGGATATGTTGAGAGCATGTGTGCTAGAGTATGGATCTAAATGGGAAGACTGTCTGCCTTTTGCAAAATTGTCATACAACAACAGTTATCAAACTAGTTTTCAAATGACCCCATTTGAATTCATGTATGGAAGGAAGTGTCGCACCCCTTTGAATTGGTCGGAAATAGGAGAGAGTCGGGTTTTCGGACCCGACATCCTACGAGAAGCCAAAGAGAAAGTTCACAAGATTCGTGAGCACCTCAAGACCGCCCAGTCAAGACAGAAGAGTTACACCGACAAGAGACGTCGAGACCTCTCTTTCAATATCGGAGATTTTGTGTATCTCAAAGTGTCGCCTTTGAAGGGAATGAAGCATTTCCAGCTCAAAGGAAAGTTAGCCCCCAGATATATCGGTGTTGGAGATATGCCCCAGAGGCAATAATAAAAGTGGTTATTATTATATCTTTGTGTTTATGATAAATGTTTAAATTCATGCTATAATAGTAATAACCGGAAACATTAATACTAGTGTGATTTGTAAAAAAAAATAGAGTCCCTAGTAAAGCCTCTTTGTAATACTAGCTTGTTTGTTAATAGATGATCGTGGTTTCCCGATCATGAACATTGAGATGTTGTTAACAACAAGATCATATCATTAGGAGAATGGTATGATGGACATACTCCTATAGATAAGTGTAGCATTAAGATCAAGTCATTCAATAGTTTGTTTGCTATAAGCTTTCTGATACATAGTAACCTAATTCCTTCGACCATGAGATCATACTAATCACCATCACCGGAAGGATGCTTTGATGACATCAAACACCACACCGTAATTGGGTGGCTCTAAAGGTGGCATTGAGTATTTAGAAAGTATGTGTTGAGGCACATGGATCAAGAGTGGGATTTGTCCATCCATATGACAGATAGATATACTCTGGGCCCTCTCGGTGGAATGTCATCCAATTGGCTTGCAAGCATGTGAATGGCTCACAAGGGATCACATATCACGGGAATGAGAAAAGAGTACTTATCGGTAACGAGGTTGAACTAGGTATGCAGAGATACCGATGATCAAAACCTCGGATGAGTAAACTATTGTGAGAAAAAGGGAAATTGGTATCGTATGTAAGTGGTTCATTCGATCGCAAAGTAGTTGTTGAAATATGTGGGAGGCATATGAATTTCCAGATTCCTCTATTGGTTATTGATCGGAGAAGTGTCTCGGTCATGTCCGCATAATTCACGAACCGTAGGGAGACACACTTAAGGATTTGATGCTGTTTAGTAGATATGGAATGTTAGTAGGGATACCGAATGTTGTTCGGAGTCTCGGATGAGATTCGGGATATCATGAGGAGATCCGAAATGGTCCGGAGAATAATATTCATATAAGGAAAGTCCGATTCCGGAGTTCGGAAAAGATTCCGATGTTTTCATCAGAGAGGTTCTAGAAGGGTCTAGAAGGTTCACCGGTCCGGAAGGGGAATGGTCCATGAATGTGTCATGGATAATTGGAATGATTGGATCATATCTTAGGTCACTTGGAGTGGACATTTGCAAGAGAGAATTAAAGCTCTAAATTGAAAGTCAAACGAAAAGTTTGAAAAGTTAAACTGGAACAATGGTTTCCTAGTGGAAGAAGGAAAGATTCCTTCTCTCAATCCAAATTGAGTTTGGGTTTGGATTCAAACCCACCCCTCCCAAGGCTTCCCCCTCTCATAAATAGAGGGGGAGGGCTGCCCCAAACACCAAGCCCTAGCCCTAGCACACCAGCTGCCGCCGCCACCCGCCACCGCCTCAAGCTGCCGGTCCGTCGCCGCCGCCATAGACGCCGCCGACACCTCCTCCTCCTCCCGGTCTTCTAAAACCTAGATCACCGGGAAACCCTAGATCCACCATAACTCGCACCGGCTTAGGCGAAGCCCTGCGGGATCTTCCCTCTACCTCCGACACCACGCCGTCGTGCTACCGGAATCGCGAGGGGAGAACTACTACCTTCGCTGCCTGCTGGAACAAGGGAGAGGAAGGTCTTCATTGAGTACTGAACATGTGACCGACTGCGGAAGCGCTGCCGGAACGCAACGCCGGAAGGATTGTCTACGCGATCTTGAGATCAGCAAGTGTACGACTACATCACCCACGAGAATCTGCTCTCGTTAACAACTTTGGAATCTTCGAGGGTGAGTGATTCTATCGACTCATTGCTACAATCTAGTAGATAGATCTTGGCTTGTTTGTGTGCATGCGGTAGAATTTTTTTGTTTTCCATGCTACGAACCCCAACAGTGGTATCAGAGCCGTGTATATATGTAGATCTGTTGCACGAGTAGAACACAATGGTCATTATGGGCGGTAGTGCTTTTATTATCAATTGCTTTTTGTGTACTTTGCATCTTGCGGTATGATGGGATGAAGCGGCCCGAACTAACCTTACTTGACATCGTTCATGAGACTTGCTCCACGCTTAACATGCAACTTGTATTGCATAAGTGGCTTTGCGGGTGTCTGTCTCTCCCATCATAGTATAGATTCAATTTACAACGGGCACTTGATAGTTCAAACATCAACATTGTGGTTCTTGTTGGTAAGTTAGAACGACACTTATTGAAAGCCCCAAACCACGTAAAATATGCAAATAAAATTAGTGGCGTTTAACTCTGTTTTGCAGGGGTGTGCCGTGATGTGATATGGCCATGATTGTGATTATATATGATGTATGCAATGTTCCTTATTGTAAGTCGGCAACCGGCAGGAGCCATATGGTTGTCTTTTAATTTCGTTAAGACCTGCGTGTCTATTCAAAGTAGTTGTAATAGTTGATGCTGGTGGACGACAACCATGAAGCGGAGCCATTGACCTTTACGCCATACCGGTGATGATGGAGATCATGTTCGTGCTTGAAGATGGAGATCGGAAGCACAAGAAGAAAGGCCATATCATATCACATATATTATAAATTGCATGTGATGTTAATCCTTTTATGCATCTTGTATTGCTTAGTTCACGACGGTAGCATTATAAGATGATCCCTCAAGCACAAAAATTTCAAGTTATAAAGTGTTCATCCTTAGCAAGCACCGTTGCTAAAGGTCGTTGTTTCGAAGCACCACGTGATGATCAGGTGTGTTAGATTCTGCGAGTGTATACAACATGAGCAAGCCAGATTTGCTCATGCGGAAGTTAAGGTTTGATCTTGACGAGCCTAGCATGTACAGACATGGTCTCGAAACACGGATCACCGAAAGGTAAAGCAGGAGTCATATAGTAGATATGATGAACATGTTGATTGTTCGCCATTGAAGCTACATCAACTCACGTGATGATCGGTTTTGATGTGGTGGATTTGGTTCGTGTGATCACTAAAACAATGTGAAGGATATTGTTTTGAGTGGGAGTTCACCTAGATTAATTTAACTATTAATTAGAACTCAAATTGTCATAAACTTACTCTAAACTATTGCAAATATGTTGTAGATCAATGGAGGCCCCTACCATCAATTTTAATGCGTCCCTAGAGAAATAAAAGTTGAAAAACAATGGAAGCAACTTCGCGGATTGGTTCCGCAATTTGAGGATTGTCCTCAATGCTGGTAATTTGACCTATGTGCTGGATGCACCACTGGGTGACCCGCCTGCAGCTGATGCTACCGATGAGGTAACAAATGTTTTCCTCGCTCGAAAGAATCAATACTCCACAGTTCAGTTGCTATCTTGTATGGTTTGGAATCGGAGCTTCAGAAAAGGTTTGAGAACCATGACCCACATGATATTGTCCGTGAACTTAAAATGATATTTGAGGCTCACGCGACAGTTAAGAGTTACAAGGCTTCTGAAAAGTTCTTTAACTGCAAGATGGAAGAGGGCAACTCCATCAGTGAGCACGTGCTTAAGATGTCTGGGCACGCAAGCAAGCTTCAAAGCTTAGGTGTAGTGATTCCTAATGCTTTGGGGATTCACCATGTCCTCCAATCACTATCACCAAGTTACAAGAACTTTGTGATGAACTACAATATGCAAAACATGGAAAAGTCGTTGCCCGAACTCTTCTCCATGTTAAAGTCTGCAGAAGTGGATATCAAGAAAGAGCACCAAGTGTTGTTGGTCAATAAGACCACCAAATTCAAGAAGCAAGGCAAGTCTAAGAAAAAGGGAAACTTCAAGAAGGGCGGTAAGAAAGTTACCGCGCTGGCGAAGAAGACCAAGGCCTAAGCACGATCTTGAGTGCTTTTACCGCAAGGAGAAGGTCCCGAAGGAATTTCCCTATGTACTTGGCGGATTTGAAGAACGACAACATCAATAAGAAAGGTATATCCAATATACATGTTATTGATGTGTATCTCACTAGTACTCGTAGTAGTGCCTGGGTATTTTATACTAGTTCGGTTGCTCATATTTGTAACTCGAAACAGATGCTGCAGAATAAACGGAAGCTAGCGAAGAACAAGGTGACAATGCGCGTTGGAAATGGATCAAAGGTTGATGTGATCGCGGTCGGCATGCTACCTCTTCATTTACCATCGGGATTAGTTTTATACTTAAATAATTGTTATTTGGTGCCTGCGTTGAGCATGAACATTATATTCGGATCATGTTTATTGCGAGACGGTTACTTGTTTAAGTCCGAGAATAATGGTTGTTCGATTTATATAAGTAATATGTTTTATGCACATGCACCTTTGATAGATGGTATATTCTTATTGAATCTCGATTGTGGTAATACACACATTAATAACATTGAAGCTAAACGTCTGAAATTGAGTGATAACTCGACCTATATGTGGCACTGTCGTCTTGGTCATATTGGAGTGAAGCGTATGAAGAAAATCCATTCCGATGGACTTCTTGAATCACTTGAAAGATGCGAAGCATGTCTGATGGGTAAAGTGACTAAGACTCCATTTTTTGGTATGATGGTGCGAGCTACGGACTTATTAGAAATCATACATACCGATGTGTGTGGTCCAATGAGTGTAGCATCGTGCGGTGGTTATCGCTATGTTCTTAACTTCACGGATGACTTGAGTAGATATGGGTATATCTATTTCATGAAACATAAGTCCGAAACTTTCGAGAAGTTTAAGGAATTTCAAAGCGAGGTAGAGAATCAACGTAACAAGAAGATTAAATTTTTACGATCTGATCGTGGAGGTGAATATCTAAGTTACGAGTTTGGTAAGCATTTGAAGAAATGCGGAATACTTTCACAATTGACACCGCCGGGAACACCACAACGTAATGGTGTGTCCGAACATCGTAATCAAACTCTCTTAGATATGGTTCATTCTATGATGTCACTTACAAATTTACCGATATCGTTTTGGGGTTATGCATTAGAAAGAGCCGCATTCACTCTAAATAGGGCACCATGTAAATCCGTTGAAACGACACCGTATGAATTGTGGTTTGGGAAGAAACCTAAATTGTCGTTCCTTAAAGTTTGGGGTTGCGAAGCTTATGTAAAGAAGTTACAACCCGACAAGCTTGAACCCAAAGAGGAAAAATGCGTCTTCATAGGATACCCGAAGGAAACTATTGGGTATACCTTCTATCATAGATCCGAGGGCAAAATCTTCGTTGCCAAGAATGGATCCTTTCTAGAGAAGGATTTTCTCTCGAAAGAAGTGACTGGAAGGAAAGTAGAACTCGACGAGGTTGTTGAACCTTCTCTCGAACTTGCGAGTAGCGCAACACCGGAAGTAGTTCCTGTGGCGCCTACACCAATAAGAGAGGAAGCTAATGATGTTGATCATGAAACTTTGGTTGAAGTTACTACGGAACCTCGCAGGTCAACGAGAACACGTACCTCTCCTGATTGGTATGATCCCGTTATGAGTGTCATGTTGGTGGACAACACTGATGACCCTGCGACATATGAGGAAGTGATGATGATCCTAGATTCCAATAAATGGCAAGAGGCCATGAAATCCGAGATTGGATCCATGTATGAAAACCAAGTATGTACTTTGGTGGACTTACCGGATGGCCGGAAGGCTGTCGAGAACAAATGGATTTTCAAGAAGAAAACAGATGCTGATGGTAATGTTATATTCTATAAAGCTCGACTTGTCGCAAAAGGGTTTCGACAAATTCAAGGAGTTGACTACGATGATACTTTCTCACCAGTAGTGAAGCTAAAGTCTGTGAGGATTATGTTAGCAATCGCTGCAAATTATGATTATGAGATATGGCAGATGGATGTCAAAACAACGTTCCTCAATGGAGACATTGATGAAGAGTTGTATATGATGCAACCCACAGGTTTTGTCAATCCTAAATATGCTAAAAAGGTATGCAAACTTCAATGTTCCATATATGTATTGAAGCAAGCATCCCGAAGTTGGAATCAACATTTTGATAAGGTAATCAAAAGCTTTGGTTTTATACAAACTTATGGAGAAGCTTGTATTTACAAGAAAGTGAGTGGGAGCTCTGTAGCATTCTTAATACTATATGTAGATGACATATTGTTGATAGGGAATGATGTAGACCTTCTTAATAGTGTCAAGGATTATTTGAATAATAGTTTTTCAATGAAAGATCTTGGCGAAGCAGCTTACATATTAGGCATAAAGATTTATAGAGATAGATCGAGATGCCTAATATAATTGTCACAGAGTACATATTTGGACAAAGTTCTAAAAAGGTTTGGAATGGAAGATAGCAAGAAAGGGTTCTTACCCATGTTTCCCAATACGACCTTGAGTAAAACTCAAAGTCCTGCAATGGCAGAAGATAGAGAAAGGATGAGTAAGACTCCCTATGCATCATCCATAGGATCTCTCATGTATGCCATGCTATGTACTAGACCCAACATTGCATATGTTGTTAATTTGACTAGCAGATATCAAAGTGATCCAGGAATGGATCATTGGACAGCGGTCAAAAACATCCTTAAGTACTTGAGAAGAACTAAGGATATGGTTATTTCTTATGGAGGTGATTAATAGCTCGTTGTTAATGGTCTCAATCTGGATATGTATTTACTTTCAATGGTGCAGCAGTTAGCTGGAGGAGTGCAAAGCAAAGCGTTGTGCCGAGATCTTCAACTGAATTGGAATACATAGCTGCTTTGAAGTCTTCACAAGAGGCGATATGGATGAAGGAGTTCATTACAGAGCTCGGTGTGGTTCCAAGTGCGCTGGACCCAATGTCTATCTACTGTGATAACATGGGCACCATAGCCAATGCGCAAGAACCAAGGTCACACAAGAAGCTAAAGCAAATCAAGCTACATTTTCACGCTATTCGAGAGCATGTCCAAGATGGTGACATAAAGATTTGCAAAGTACACACAGATCTGAATGTGGCGGATCCATTGACTAAACCTCTCCCAAGGGAAAAACATGACCAACACCAAACCGCCATGGGTGTTTGGTATATTACCATGTAATCTAGATTAGTTGACTCTAGTGCAAGTGAGAGACTGTTGGAGATATGCCCTAGAGGCAATAATAAAGTGGTTATTATTATATCTTTGTGTTTATGATAAATGTTTACATTCATGCTATAATAGTATTAACCGAAAACATTAATACTTGTGTGATTTGTAAACAAAATTAGAGTCCCTAGTAAAGCCTCTTTATAATACTAGCTTGTTGGTTAATAGATGATCATGTTTTCTTGATCATGAACATTGAGATGTTATTAACAACAAGATCATATCATTAGGAGAATGATATAATGGGCATACTCCTATAGATAAGCGTAGCATTAAGATCAAGTCATTTCAATAGTTTGTTTGCTATAAACTTTCTGATACATAGTAACCTAATTCCTTCGACCATGAGATCATGCTAATCACCATCACCGGAAGGATGCTTTGATGACATCAAACACCACACCGTAACTGGGTGGCTATAAAGGTGGCATTGAGTGTTCGGAAAGTATGTGTTGAGGCACATGGATCAAGAGTGGGATTTGTCCATCCATATGACAGATAGATATACTCTGGGCCCTCTCAGTGGAATGTCATCCAATTGGCTTGCAAGCATGTGACTGGCTCACAAGGGATCACATATCACGGGAACGAGAAAAGAGTACTTTTCGGTAATGAGGTTGAACTAGGTATGCAGAGATATCGACGATCAAAACCTCAGATGAGTAAACTATCATGAGACAAAGGGAAATTGGTATCGTATGTAAGTGGTTCATTCGATCGCAAAGTAATCGTTGAAATATGTGGGAGCCATATGAATTTCCAGATTCCTCTATTGGTTATTGATCGAAGAAGTGTCTCGATCATGTCTGCATAATTCACGAACCGTAGGGAGACACACTTAAGGATTCGATGTTGTTTAGTAGATATGGAATGTTAGTAGGGATACCGAATGTTGTTCAGAGTCTTGGATGGGATCCGGGATATCATGAGGAGATCCGGAATGGTCCGAAGAATAAGATTCATATAAGGAAAGTCCGATTCCGGAGTTCGGGAAAGATTCCGATGTTTTCATCGGAGAGGTTCTAGAAGGGTCTAGAAGGTTCACCGGTACGGAAGGGTAATGGTCCATGAATGTGTCATGGATAATTGGAATGATTGGATCATATCTTAGGTCACTTGGTCTGGACATTTGCAAGAGAGAATTAAAGCTCTAAATTGAAAGTCAAACGGAAAGTTTGAAAAGTCAAACTGGAACAATGGTTTCCTAGTGGAAGAAGGAAAGAGTCATTCTCTCAATCCAACTTGGGTTTGGGTTTGGATTCAAACACACCCCTCCCAAGGCTGCCCCCTCTCATAAATAGAGGGGGAGGGATGCCCCAAACACCAAGCCCTAACACTCCCACACCCGCGTCGCTGCCGCCGTCGCCACCCTGCGCCGCCGCCGACACCTCCTACTCCTCCCGGTCTTCTAAAACCTAGATCACCGGGAAACCCTAGATCCACAATAACTCGAACCGGCTTAGGCAAAGCCCTGCGGGATCTTCCCTCTACCTCCAACACCACGCCGTCGTGCTGCCGGAATGGCAAGGGGAGAACTACTACCTCCGCTGCCTGCTGGAACAAGGGAGAGGAAAGTCTTCATCGAGTACCAAACGTGTGACCGACTGCGGAAGCGCTGCCGGAACGCAGCGCCGAAAGGATCGTCTACGCGATCTTGAGATTGGCAAGTGTACGACTACATCACCCACAAGAATCTGCTCTCGTTAACCGCTTTGGAATCTTCGAGGGTGAGTGCTTCTATCGACTCGTTGCTACAATCTAGTAGATAGATCTTGGCTTGTTTGTGTGCATGCGGTAGAATTTTTTTGTTTTTCATGCTACGAACCCCAACAATCGGACCCTTCAAGATTCTGAATCATCGAGGAGAAGTATCATATCAATTGGAACTGCCTGAGGAAATGTCAGCAGTACACAATGTGTTCCATATATCGTTACTTCGCAAATGCCTTGAAGTTCCGGAGAAGACCGAAGTTTTCAAGAACATTGATCATCGGACCATAGAGATAAACGATGACCTGACGTATCCCGAAGTACCCATTCATATTTTGGAGGAAGCTTTCAGAACCACCAGAACCCGAAGCATCAAGTTTCTCAATATTGAGTGGAGCAACCACACTGAAGAAGAAGCTACCTGGGAGCAAGAAGATCACATCAGGACGGAGTTTCCCGATCTCTTTAAATCATAGGTAATCTTTTTTTTGTTCCTTTTTCAAATCTTGGGACGAGATTTTGTTTAAGGGGGGAAGGTTTGTAACATCCCAAAAATATAAAACAATGATCATGAAACTCTAATCACTAAAATTAGGGTTAACAAAAACTTTGATTAATTTAAATCATATGAATGCATGTGTGTATGTGATTATTTGGTAAATGCATGAATGATCTTGTGTGATTAACCTAAATAGCAAGGAATGGTTCAAAGATGAAAATAACATCATATAAAACATTTTCAAGCAGAAACAAATAAAGATAAAATAAAAAACAAATCAATTAAGGCAAATGGTCATTTTTGCCAATCTTGCTCACTAGGTCACTTTGAGTGTTTCTAGTCCAAGATTTCAAACAGAAACTTTTCCAATTCTTTTCACCCCTTGCTAGACCAAGTAAAAGTGAAGCAAAGCCCACATTTCAAACTTGCAGAAACATTTGGCAACCTCATTCAAATGACAATTCAAAATTGAATCTTTATCATATGTGAAGATCACACATTTTCAAAACCCAACCAAACCAGTGCTCCTTGACTAATCCAACTAACCAGAGACTCCCTAGTATGTGCCTAGCAAACCCACCAAGTTTGAATCCAAAATTCAAATTTGAATTTCTTTCGGCCCTTTCTTCAAACACCTTGTTTGCAGCAAACAAACAAACCACAAACACTATAGTGAGCAGTGAATTTGGCCAACCTTGTTCCCTCTCTAGCTCTCACTACACTCTCAGTAGATGATCTAGCCCAATTAACAAGCCATAGTACCACTCTGAGCTTGGCATAGCCATTAATGGTGACCATGCTGAGCTCATTTGCCAACCCCAATGTTGCCAGTGAGCTAGAGGAAGAACTAGCCCCTCCAACCTTGTCTGGAAAACGCAGCACCGTCCGCCGCCAATCCCTGTCCCAGCCCCGAGCGCAGCCAGCCACTGGATCACCCGCCAAGCACGCGCCCAGTCTCTCTGCGTGCGAGACAAGAGCGCGCCAGTGCGCCACACTCGACCAGCGCCCACAGACCGCGCGCCGCCCTCGCCGCTTGCGTGCGTGATCGCCAACACTCCAGCACCCCGCCAGACAACCTCGTTCGCTGCCGCGTGACCAGGAGCACCCGTGCGCCATTCAATTCGCCTTCGGACCTGCCCAGAGCATCGACGCGTTCCGACCGATCAGCACCGCCCCACGCCTCGCCACCACGCCGTTGAGCTTTGCCAGGGAGCACATCACCGCTACCATCGCCCATGCCATTAGCCATCTATGCCGTCGACCACGACGAGTTCAGCCCGCGCCCGTCGGTCCCCTTTAACCACTATAAAAGGAGACCTCCCCCGCTCGTTTTCTTCACACTAGTTCACTTCCCGCCTCTCATTGATCACACCCACTCACTCCCGAAGCAAGGCGAGCACCAGGTGGCCGGAATTTCACCAGAGTTCGCCGCTGTAGAGGAGGAAAGGCGCCATTGATTGGAGCCGCCCCAGGAGAAGCTGCCGGTACTAGGAGAACTGTCGTCGTCAACTTCGATGTTCGCCCCGGTCTCCGACCATCGCCTGAGCCCCGGTGAGCCTCCCAGGACCCCCACCTGCCGCGCTAGGGTTCTGTCTCGCCGGCGCTGCCCGACGTGGACGATGAACCAGAGCCGTTCGATTAGAGTTAGATCATGCGGCCTAGATCACCCCGTACCGCTTCGCCCCTCACTGTCTCACTGACGCGTGTGGACAACTACTTAACCAGCCCGCGCGTGCGCTGTGCGTAGTGGGCAGACCCAGTTAAACATCCCGCGCAACCCAACAGTTTAAACTTAAGTTTATTCATTTCATTTCAAACCCAGTTCTGTACCTAGATTCAAAAATCAACCCAGCTCGATTCACTTAACCAAAATGCATGAAACCAATTTTGTTAGAAAGGTATTGGAATGAGTAATCCAAGCCCGTTGGATTCAAACCATTTAGATTTGTAGATCACCCATGGTAAAAATAACAATGCAGAAGCTTTTCTGCATTCAAACATTTTTCAAAATTCAACTATAAAAGCTTTTTAGTTAATTCTAACTCTCAAAAATCACATTTGACCATACCTTTCAGAATATATAAAAATATATAGGTTTACTTACAGGAATAATGATCAAGTAATAAAAGAATGCCACATAGACATTTCTAGTCACTTTAATAAAATAAAATAAAAGGTTAAACCTTATTAAATTGTGACACCACTTTAAATCACATTTCCATATACTGAAATATGTGGTGATGACATGTGTCAACATGATCCCATGTTTGAGTTGGGGAATATTAAATCTTAAGTAGTTTTTCAATGAGTAGAAATTACTTTTCTTAAAATAAAATAAATGGGACAAGTGTTTTAATCCTTGTAATGTTAGTGATGATGCTAGATCACCTAGAAAGAACCTTTGTGTGATGATTAGAAATAGTTAAGTATTGTTTGGTGATTGTGTACCTCATATTTATTTATAGACGCTAGTACCGACCAAGGATACGAGGAGGAAGGAGGATAGTACGAGGAGGAAGCCGAGGAGAACTTCAACCACCACTCTGCACAAGGCAAGCTAACACTTGCAAGGTACCCTACTTATGCAAGCTACTACTTGCTTGTTACTATGCCAACTATATGCCTTAAGCATATGTGATTATACCCACTTGACACACCATCATGTTTTACTTGCAAGCTTAATATTTTATTTTCTTCATTAAAAACTTTCTATCAAAAGTTTACTTAGTGACTTGTAGATTCTAGAAAAATAATTGAAGGTAGCATAAAGAGCATAAAATTTGGCCTAAGTTAGATAATCTTGATGTCATCCTAAGGCATGAGATTGAACTTAGCTAATCCCCACTTGTTTACCACTCTCATTAGTATTTACCCCCACTTATATATGCTAGTGATAAGCATAAAACTTGATCAACTTTAGATGGGAATACTTGGTAAAAATGGTTATGAAAACCTTAGAATAATGAGTTATTCTACTGAAATATTTTGACATGTGTTCTTGAACACCAGATGATTTTGATGATGAAAATGTTGAGGCATGAGCCTTAGCCCTTTATAAAACTGATGGTTGTCTGGATGCAATACCATTCCAATTTTACCATACAACCACAATACCCGAAAACTGGGTAGGGCTTGACTGTAAATTTATATACCTTAGTATGGGTTACCTTGCGGCCAAGGTCTGAGCTGAGGCTACCTTGTGAAGATTGTCCACCTGTGCAGTGTAACACCCTCAGAATCGGACCTATGCAAGTTTTAGCAAAATTCGCCAAACCCGCATAGAAACGATTCAAAGGTGCCCACCAGGCACTTTCGTGCGGGTGGAAAACGAAGTAATAACATTACACAACAGTCCTCGATGGGACCCAAAGAACAGATATATATAACAGCGACTCAAAGAGTCAAGAATACAGATATACGGTACAAAGATCCAAATCACCTTGAAAGACGGAGCGTCCGACTACGGACAAGATGCAAATGGGGCTAAGAGCCCTGAAGAATAACCAATAGCGTCCATAACCCTGCCCAGGCCAAGCCGGAAGGGTAACCCTGCTAACGGCGTCGATCTCAAAACCTGCTTAACAAAGGGGTGCCGACAAAGGGCAAAGCAGAAAACAAAGAAGGAGCGTCGATCGAGGCCAAGACAGCGAGGCTAGAATTGGCGGTCCTCGCCTACTTAGGTATGGTGGATCAAGCGGCGTGGCAAGATGCACTAAACAACCTATAGAGACTCGATACAACCGGTTATCGAGAGGTGAGAATGACCTATTCGGATCCAACACAAGCTAACACCAAACAAACCCATCCCGTGTTTCCCCTCGAGACCAGACGAGGAAGTCAACCGAGGAACTCACACGGTTGGCAGTTTTACTTATTCAGTTATAGTGGTGGCACTTTACTAGTCAGATTTAGATAATCGTCCTGATAAAGTAAGCAGTGGGCACTTTTATTTAGTCATTCCGTTGTAGTTGCAACAATTACTAATCAGATACAGATAGCATGAGATAAACCCAAAACCCAGCAGTTGTTGGTACTTTTATTCAGCCATTTCGTTGTAGTTGCAATACTTAATAGTCAGGTACAATGGTCGCAAGCGACACTCCAAACAAGCAATTGTGGGCAGTATTATTTAGCCATTCCATTATAGTGAAGCTAATTACTAGTCATTATAAGTCAAATTTATAGCAATAAACTTTAGTTATGCTTGTCTATGATCAAGAAACGTGCTCCAAGTCGTCCATATCCATGACACGGCTTTGAGAAGTTTTACCGGCCGGGTGCACCAATAGCAACACACGCTCGATCAACCTCGAAAACCAAATCAAAACCCAACGAGGCTTTCACGATTGAACAATCACAGATTCAGAATTATTTGGGGGCCACCTTAAGTAGATCCCGAACGAAGCCGGTGACTCAGACGGCTCAAGGTTTGGGTATACGGTGAACGATCGGGAACCCGAAAGTGTGGCTGGGCTTGTCGACACCAGCGGAATCGTGTCCCGATCCTAAGCGATGCAAATGTGATTACCTCGCACAATTTAAATACTGAAAGTAGCATGGCATAAGTACAGGATAGTAAAACACCTCAAACTAGTTTGTGGCCCCAAGAAATAAGACGGAATCAAGCTCGGCTGGGGTCCCATATACCTCCCGGATGTGGATAGCGCAAAAACAAGGAACAGGAATCAAGTACTCGGGGTCTTCACGGACACAAGTGGGCGTTCGAAACCAAATATTTTCTATCACCCACCGATGCCTCGCTTATTCAATTTTAGTTGTTAAACAGAATTTAAAGTGACGATAAGTAAAACTAGAATCATCTCCATCATCAACATGCGGCAATACATCAGCAACTGTGGCATTTGACAACACGCAACAACACCTGAGCAAGCGACTACGACACGCAAGTCCAACTATCTACCAAACAACAGGTAATAGGATGTGTCCAAGGCAATATAGGGCTGCACGGTATATCACAGGTGCGGAAACTAAAGCATCGCAACACAGATAGCAATAGATCAACAGTAGGGGAATAAAGACTATAAAGTAAGATAGGTAGAAAGAGGGAGATGCTCGCCTGAAAACATTGTCGACGGTTCAACCGAAGAACGGGGCGAAGCTCACATCAACTCAGCGGCCTTATCCGCGAAGAAGCAAAACACTAGAAGAAACACCGGATGCAATATTTAATACAACGGCAGAAGATCGGCATGATGCATGCATGATGGATGACATGACAAAGGTGCGATGCATTTAGGTCATATTAAGCGGAACCGGGGTCCCGGCATTAATTAGATGGTTCAAGTTATTTAGAACCCCCGCAAATTATATGTTGTTTAGCAATGCAACAGATGGAACCGGTTCGCTACACATGGTTAAATGAGGCCAATATGAGACTAGATTTGCCCGCATATGGGCCCCATATTTAATTATTAGGTGAATCGGCGTAAGGCCCCCAAACCACATGAATGTATGCATGCAAGATGCTTATGATCGACAAGTTGTATTATGTTATAAAAATAGGGTTTGAGAAGGGTTCACATTAGGGGTCTCGGCGGTCTTGGTTCGGTTCGTGAGGTCGAGGTTCGAACTTGACGGGATCGTTCTCGGATAGCGGGGGGGTAGATCTTAGCGCATCGGGGTCTCGATGTCTGGGGCAGAACTTGTGTCAGCGTCGGGCGCGTCGGATTCTTCCGGGTCGGTGCCGTTCTCGTCATCGCGAAGGTCTTGCCGGGTCCCACGGGGTCGGTCTTGCCGTTGCGAGGGTCTTGTCGGGTTCTCAACTCGGGTCGGTCTTGTCTTCGGGGTGAGGTGCTTGTCGGTCTCGTGGCGATCTTGCGTCCTCCCGGTTCGGGTTCCGGATCCATGTCGGTGCACTCGGTGTTCGGTAGGCGAGCTTGTCGTTAGGAGATCTTGACGCAAGATGCACGGATCGGCCTTCGGTCTTGGTCGGATCGTCGGTAGTTCTTGGTGTCCGGGAGCTCGGTCCGGGGCTCGCCACGCTGAGGTAGATCTTGTCAAACTCGGCTTCGCCCCTAGCTTCCACGAAGAAGCACTCGGGATCTCGATAGCTTCGGTCTTGAGCTCGTTGTCCGGGGGTTCCTCTGTCCCGGCGACGATCTGGCGAGGGAACTTGGGGTTTGCGGGAGCGACGGCGACGGGCTCGCGAGGCGGATGGGCGCGGAGTCGGCGAGACCGAACGGGCGGAGGGCGATTCTCTGACCGAGCGACGGCGGTGCAGCCGGGCTCAAAGCGACGAGGCCGGGTCGACGGCCCGCGGCTGCGAGGTCTGCCGGGCGAGCGCGGCACGGGAGCTTGCGGGCGGAGCTGGGCGGTGGTCACCGCGCCGAGGCGGAGGGATTTGGCCAGCTGGGCGGGCGGGCTCAGGCAGGCACAAGGGCGACGCGCGGAGGGCGAGCGGTGCTGGCGAGGCGCGCTGTGGAGCGGAGCGGAGCGCCGGGAGGCGGTGAGGAGGGACCAAGGCGCTGGGGTGCCGCTGGGCGGAGAGGGAGCGGACGTCGAGGAGCGGGCGCTGGCTGGGCGGGGCTCGGCTGGGGCTTGGGGGAGCGAGGCACGAGGGGCCGAGCTGGGCGACGAGGACGGCCAGGGGCTGAGAGGCGAGTGAGAGGAAGGGAGGCCGGGCGCAGGCAAGCTGGGCCGGAGGTGCGTGAGGGGCGGCAGAGAGGAGAGCGGCAGGCCGCTGGCAGGACGGGAAGCTTCGTGGGGACGGCGGGATGCGGTGGCTGGCGGTTGAGGCGGCGGTGGGGGGGAACTGAGGCGAGCGGAGGGGAGGAAGGAGCGCCAGTGCGTGGCGAGGGGAGGAGGAGCGAGGAAGAGGAGGACGGTCAGGGGGCAGGTCGCGTGGGTCCAGGGGCCGGGCGGCTGTAGTGGGGGTTGGTGGGGATGAGGCCGGCTGACGTGTGGGTCCGGGTGGGGCTGAGTGGGAGTGGGGGGGTTCGGTCTGTGTGCGTTGTGTGCGTGTGCTGTGTGTTTGAGAGGCAGGGTGAGGGCGTGTGTGCTGAGGTGGGCAGGTGAGAGAGAGGGGTTAGGACAAGTGGCAGAGGCTGGTTGGGTGAGGGATAGGGAGAGGGTGAGGTGTCGCGACGGGATAGGTGGGAGTGATGTGGCAGGTAGGGGGTGGGTAGATAAGTTAGTAGGTTTAGGATTTGTTGGGACGGACCGGTTGGACCGATTTAAAAAAAATCTGGGGCGGTCGTTCGGCCTACACGGCCCGTTCGACTGCCCCACCAAAAATAATTTAATATTTTTATTTAGTTTTAGTTGCACCGTTTGCAAAACATTGTTGGTCAAACAAAATATTCCGGAGTCCCGGTTTTTGGCGTTTTGAATAAAAGACGGGGCGTTTTAGAAAACAAAAACGGGCTTTGCGAAATAGTTTTGGCAAACAATGCATGATGATGACGATGCAATGCACAAATTCAACGCGATTTTCTAGTAGTGGTTTTGCGGGATGCCACATGCAGTACCCAAGATGACAGTTGGTCATGGTTGGGAGGCCAAACTCACAGGAGAGGTGCCTATACTAGGGCGTGTAATTGAAATGTTAGGATTGATTATCCGCATACTGAGTATGGTGAATTCAGGATTGTTCCTGACAGATGTATCGAATGTTGTGGTGAAAGTGTACAATCTCTGCAGAGTGTCAAACTACCTTGTGAAATGGTTTATGACATTGACTTGACCACAACAGAGTTGTGATATGAAATTCAAGTTCCCACCTAGGTGTTATAAAACTTTCAACTAGCTTTCTTTGCTTCTAAACTTAGTAGAGGTAAATCTGGCTTTTTGCAAAACAACACTAGAGCTTAGTATCCTACTTAAAGAGTACTCATGGCTTTGTCCCTGGCTATTCCCGTGGCCAGACTATGAATAGGAGTATCAGGATGACGGACCGTGGGAAGGTTACGACAACTAGGATCATATCCCATCGTCAGTATTGCCTGTGACCATGAAGATGGAGCTTCACCTACGCTATCGTTACTATTACGTTATTCCGCTACTTGAGCTGTATTAATAACTGGATCATGAGATCCTTATTTGTGTAAGACCTTATGTATGGTTTGTAATGGATGATGCACTGTGATATCAAATCTGTTATGTCTCGCAAAAATGGTAATCCTGGGATTGCTATGTATGACATAATAGGCATCTGGGATTAAAAATCCGGGTGTTGATAGGGGGCATACATGCCCTTTCAGCTATGTCTCTGGCTCGGATGGGTTTGCCCAAAGGGGCGCCCCAACCTCTAGTAATTTATATAGTAACACAATCCCAAGGGTTGGTTTAACCATTGTAAAGCTGGCCTCTAAAAAAGAATGGAAGACTGTACAAGTTGAAGACTAGGGACGTGGACTCTCACTTAAAGTAAGAAGCTGTGTTGGCGTTCTTGAGTACCTACTCACTTAAAAAACCACGGGTGTCAGCCAACGAAACTTCACTATATCGAGTGTTTACACAACATCATGGATTTTCACAGATGCTATTTATCCCAGCCGGCAGCTTACAAGAGATTTATATAACGGTGGAAACCTAGGTCTTCGACGATCCATACCGCGGGGGCCTATCGCCCCTCGCACCCGATATAGGCGGGTCAAGCCTCCGTCGACGGGCCTCGCTCCGCTCATCAGAAATTGGCCTATACTTTACAGAATTTGGATCAACATATAACAATACCGACTAGATGTGTTGTGTATCTTACAAATAGAACCTAGCCCCAATGTGAAGGGTTGGAAATTTGAGATGATTTTCAGGATCTGTACGGTTCTACTCTATTGAGTTCCCCTTGTTCTTGCGTAAAATTTCTCAGGGAGTTGGAGATTAAGTTTTTTTTGTAAATAAGCATATATATTAATATCAAAAGATACCAATTACACTCAGCCTCTGCAACAACATATTGCTCTAACGTCCATATGGATGCACACATAAAAAAATAAGAATTACAAAAAAAAAGTCCCGCTACAGTGACCCATTCGTTGAAACAGCGGTACTACCACCACCAAGACAACACCAGAAGTCCAGCTTCTCCAAAAGCGATGCCTCCAAAAAGGGAATAGTGCACAAAAACCGTCATCGCCCGATCATATATCTGAGATTTTCACCCTGAAGAAAGTCCATTCTCTCAAAACAATACCTTCAATAAGGCCATTGCCAGGCACAGCCAATTAAGGCCAGACTCTGGGTTTTCACCCTGAAAGTTAGGACTGTGAACCTCTCTTGTGTAGTCACCTCCACTTGCATGCCACCGCACCAAGTCATGAGTCACCAAGCCAATTCCTTTTCACCAGCCAGACTCGAACCACCATTGTCAGTCCTCAGACATCAGTCTCCATGACATTCTCCCTTAGCACCATAGAACAAGAACATGCCCCATGATATTAACAACCAAGAGAGTTTCGAAGTGCTCTCTCTAAATCCAAATGGTCAGAGTAAAACATGGGTTCACATGACCGAATTCCTCCAATCCGACAATCTCCAGGCATTATTCGCCCATGAAAGTTCGCTGGCGGAGCCTTCCGAAAAATGCCACTTCCGCCAGATCGATGGGGACAAGCACCGGTGATATAAGGAATCCTAGGACCGCCGCCATTATTCGTGAGGCTAGCAGCCCCCCACACCACCAGTCACCCCCATCCCAGAGTGACAGGAGAGGAAAGAGGCAGTCCAAGCGCAAGGCTGCAGGTACCGGCGATCCGAGGATCCGCTAGATCCCTCCGTCCCGGCCGTGGCTGGACCCATCTGTCCAGACCGGCCTCGCAGCCCAGATCTTGGCCCGACGACCCAACTCGCCGCCATACTCGCCAAAGACGTGTTAAGGGTGCATCTCCACCTCCTCACTGCCGCCCCGCCAGAGGGACTCAGGCCCCGGCCCGAACATTCGCGCCGCCTTGCGCTTCCACCGACGTTCCTCCAACTCCCGAGGAAACCATAAGTAGCACCTCACCATCCCTGCCGTCGTCTTCGACGCGGAGGGGGCAGCTATCGCCATCGGGGAGGGCAGCAGGGGCAGCCGGGGGCGGGGGATGGAAGCGTCGCCTAGGTTTTAGGGGTGTGGAGGGCGCCACCTGAGACGCTCGGGAGGATGCTCGGGGGGATTGGGTTTGGTTAGCACCAAACAAGAGTGAATTATACTTGACGATATTTTCTTATTACTCTTAGAAATTTGACATCTCCTAGATGGTTAGGCATCACCATCGAGCATCCAATTTCTTGCGGCAAGTTTGTGAAGATTCAAAGATCGCCTCAAGATCTACCATTGGTGAGCGTGCCAAGCTTGTGCTAATAGAGAATAAGGCTAAGTCAACAATGGGTGATGTCGGTGGGTGGACGCGGGTGCATGGGTGTATAGCCTCTCCTAACGGTAAAGCAGAGCTAGTTCCAACAGATTGAAGTTGGGAAACAAACGGGTGTATTCATATCCTATCTTTATTCTATGTGCTTGATCTTGTTTATTGAGTTCTGTTGCACGTTGTGCTAGTTATCTGCTTGAAGCTTTAGATTTGCTCCCGTGCAGTCTTTATCCTTGCTCCCTCCATCCCATTTGTTACTATTTATAATGTTACTACTTTGTTTTTATCTCATTGACTTCTTATATCTTCTGCATTTAACTTATTCTGCAATTTTTTTTTGTGAAACTCCTATTCACTTCCAAGTCGTCGTATCTTGATCTTTCACATACTATGGATCTAATTGGTGAGTGATTTCTAATTTTTGCTTTAATTATATATTTTTTCTTTTGTCTATGATGAGGAGTGAACTTGGGGATGGATGGAAAGAAGATTAAACAAGGGAAATACAACATGACAAGCAATGCGAGCTTGATATGTTAATAAATTGTTAGTTTTGATGTTGTATTGGGTGGTAGTAAACTAATAATTGCGGTTATTGATTCCATTTTTTCCAAGCTATTTCTATGTATTCTAAGATCCGAACTAAGAAACAATTACCATATGATGAGTAGAGGGCATTATATTATTGTAGTTCTTCGATTATCTAAACATGATAATTGCACTTAGTTTAGTGGATCATCCTCCCACAGAACAATTATTGATCATCGCATTGGAAAGTTACCACCTCGCAAACTAACTAATAGTACGTGAGTCCCTCGGTGAATTTCCCCATGAACTGAATTTGTGTACATGTACATTTGTTAAAAAAATGTACTTTGTAGATTTCACCGGTAAGTCTTGATCACAAGCTTCCTATGGACCGTATAGGCAAGCATTCTACAGTTTCGTTTATGGACATATTTCACAGTAAAGATAAAAGATATATATTTTTGTTGTGCGTGGCAGATGGAAGCTATGAACATAATTTTCACAAAACAAGATGCAATCGTGTATTTACATGTTCGTTTTAGAATCCATAAAATCCATATAGCCTTTAAATACACCAAAATAATTAAGCTACAATCCCAGAAAAACAATCAGAATATAGGCATCATGCATGTATGGCTCTATATATGAAGATCATGGAGTCTAGCTAGTCTTGATCTACAAAGTCCCTCAGGGGTTTTTCTATCTGCTTCATCACTGCCTCCCACCCAGCATGCGTCGGGTGCATGTCGTCCCAGTAGAAAAATTTGTTGGATTTGTCGCACACGGTGTAAAGATGCTCGCCGGACTCGTCTTGTTGTCCACAGTAACCCTTTGAATCAAAACTCTCACAGCACGGCGACAACTTGCGCTTGAATTGCTTAGATAACTCCTGGCCTGTACCTACAAGTACATAAAAAAAAGTTCATATTAAGTTCAAGCACACAATCGAATCCATATATTAGAAATCTTATAACAGTGTCGACACTTGTGGACGCATGCATGTATGTACCTGGTGCATGATCCACGATATTAGTGAAGGCGTTGTAGAGGTCGACAATGTGGACGTTCTTCTTTGCTTCCATCACTTGTTTTAGGTTATTGTTGTGGAGGGATGCACCCAAGTTTCCGAACACATCACATGTGGTGTAGTTGTTGGTCCTTGTTTGCGATGGCGTGCAACCAATGGGGTGCAGGTTGTTTACAAGAACCTTCGTCACCCCGAGCTTCTGCAGCTGGTCCACATTGGCCGCAATCTCCTTGGTCACCTTCCCAATATAAGCATTGATCTGCATACGTACATGAAAATCTAGTTAGTAAGACCATGTACTATGTGTGCTAAAAGCGAACCATAGAGATGATGGTTCGGTTCAATACATAGTGGGACGTCGACTCAAATTATCTGACAAGAAAAGCGAACCAAGTTATTGGTTCGACTCAAAGAGCAAAATGTGTCAGCATGGCCCAACTTTCAGAGAGGAGAAAGAGAGACATACTACATAAAAAAAGGTTACAAAAGGTACTGCATGTTGCAGGTTTGGCCCACACAAGAAGCGAACCTACACTCCAAAAAAGCTGAAGCGATTCCTATACCTGACACAATTTTTTTTGGACCGGCGCTACACAGTACATGGTCTAAGATGCACAAACCAATGAATCGTCCGAAGAAGTACTAAAATCGTTAATCTATAGAAAAAACTACTCACATCGTTGGGTGTAGTTAGGCCGATGACGCCGTTGCTCGTGTAGTAGTCAGTGCCGGAGATGGCCACGAGTGCTACGGATCGGCTCAGGATCTGCTGTGAGATTGTGCCATCCTTGACCATCTTTCTGAATGTCTCGACTTGGTTGGCGAGGGTGGGGACCTTTTTTGCCGACGTCGTATCGAACACCCCAGCACCACCATGGGCGAAGGTCATGCCGGACGGGTCGCAGGTCTTCTCCGCCGTCAGGGCATGTGCTGGAGGTGCATCCTCGAGCCCCAGGATTGTTGCTGCAAGGTATCAATGATCACATATGAGAGACTATATACAATAGCAAATACATGATCAGTGCGTAGCTAAATTTGAGGATATAAATATATATGTACTACTCCCTACTTACCAATGAAATCTGACTGAATTTTGTAGTTGGAGAAGCGCCCCGACGGAGTATTTGGCCGTGGGTTTCCGGCGGCGTCAACGTAATTGGAACCGTAGGGATAGGCCCACTGCCGCGACATCTGGGTGACGGGGTCGGTCAGAGGGAGGTTCCCATTGTCAGCGAAGTCATCGCCGAAGACGAACAAGCTGTAGCTCGACAATTTCTTCTGATGATGGCCGCCAGCAGGGGCAGGCCGAGCCTGGGCGCCACTTGGACATAGAGCAAGGACGATGAGGAGGACCAGGCCGAGGACGGCCCGATGAAGTTTCTTCATGTCGCCGTCGCCGCGCGCTGGCCCGAGCTGAAGATCCTAGAACTTGCTGCTCGAGAACGAAAAAGCTCGAAACCAGGGAGCGCAGAGCTTAGTTTGTCTTCTGACGATGCGTCGGCTCTTCAATTTATATAGGAACAGCGGCGCAAAGCTCGAACACCAGGATAAGTCGTAAACGGACTGGCGGTCTCGATCGGAGTCGGAGATACAGTATGCTCACCACAATCGGATCGGAGTCACGGATGCGCAGTCGGGGTTCAGTAGCCAAGCCAACGAGCCAGATGCTCGTCATGGCCCTTGCCATTGCATATGGTGTTTCTCCTTGAACTGAATACACGAGGATCTAGCTAAAATTGTGAGTGTCGTCAAATAAAAATCAGATAAATTGTCAGGATCTGTTGAAATATTAGGCATAATTTCCACGATAAATTTCAGAATATAAATCATGACAAAACCAGCTACTAGCTCATGTAACTCGAACATACTAGATGTACTAAACAACAGGATGATCGGAAACAAATAGCAGCCTAACATGTACTCGCAGAACATGATGAATAACCAAACTGGAGCACGTAGCACGTACCGTTCGGTTGTCGTAGTAGAAACTTTGGGAAAGAGTGATCGCAGCAGATGGCGACGAAGACGGCGGTAGGCAGCACCGCCTGATTTGGATGGAAGACGACCCGTGATGGATAACTCGAGCAGTCGCGCAGAGCGCTTTCCAAAAACCTTATTCGCCCTCTCCCGTACAGGATCACAAGGGCGAGTGGTTCCGGAGACCTGCTCTCCCGTCCGCCGGTGCACGCCGGCAAGCGGGATGAAGTAGACTACGGTGACGGCGCAAGTAGAGAGGATGGCAAAACCCTAGATTGGTTTTCGGTGGTGTTGTGGCGGTAGCCGCGCAGGACTTTAAGTGACGAGGCGAAGGCGAAATCGCTGCCGGAGGAGGAGCGCGCGTGTGTATCTCTCTTATTCTCACTCACTTACAAAGTGGTGCGACACTCCACCTTATAAGGTGGTGCAACTCTCCTCCAACTTTCCATGTGGGACTAAACTTTAGCTCCCACTCCACTCCCATGTGAGCTGCCACAAACATGGGCCCAAACACATATGGGCTGCCACAAATTTGGGCTTTGAGATTTAGGGAAAATCTGAAATACTCATGGGCCTAAATGGATTAGCCCCATTATTTCTAACAATCCCCCACTAGATCTCAAATGCCCACTTGAAGATTTTCCAATCCTTGCTACTTGTTTATATACCAGTGTTTCAGCAGAGACTGTTAAGTTGAACTTCCGCCTAGAATCTTGAACTACTTCTATCAACAACTTGAACAATGGACGAACCATGAATTGCAAGTTTGGTGCCAATAGATTTCGTTCAAAATCATAACTAGTACTTGGCTGTCAGTAGCCTACCCCGCGGGTTGGAGCATATGCGTCATACTCCCTGGTCTCTTCATGAGTTTACTAGAGATCGCCCAAATCTCATAGACCGCGACGTTTACAGTCGAGCTCATATAGGTGTGTTCTTTCAAGAATGCCCTGTAGGACGGTATCTTTGCTAATTAAAGCCAACAGAAACACATTAAGGCATGTCGCCAACCTGCCTTACAGATTATGAGAGTCATGCATCTTCACATAGAGAGTGTTACAAAATACTCTCCTCACCAAACCACTAGCTTGTTCTTCCTGGTCCTAATTCACGGGATCTCCGATCACATAGGTTGGGTTACCACTAAGGTGTGACATCCATGGGTCTCAACCCCATCTCCTCGATGCACTTTCTATCACATTTCGTGATAGTCCCTTTGTAAAGGGATCTGCTGTGTTTTTGTCCTGCTTGAATATACGTAATGCTTATTACTCGAAGTTTCTCAATTTCCGACAGATTTCAAACGTCTCTTCACGTGTCTTGATGACTTCGCGTTATCCTTAGAATTGTTCACTTTGACAATAACAGTTTGGTTGTCACAATTCAAGGATTGCCGCAGAGTTTCTCAACCACGTGCAAGTCCATCAAGAGCTCACGCAGCCATTCCGACTCAACGGGTGGTGTCTAAAGAAGAAGTTCTGCTTCCATAGTTGACCTCGTCAATATGGTTTGTCTCTGAGACCTCCATGACACCGCCACCTCCAAGGGTAAACACATACCCGCCGTGGCGTAGAGTTCATCAACGTCGAGATCCAATTCGAATCACTATATCGTTCAAGCAGATTCTGAATAGTGAATCCCATAGCTCATTGTACCACATAGATAGCGCATGACCCTTTCAAGTGCATGCCAATGATCAATACGGTTAGACATGAACCTACTCAACTTGCTCACAACAAAAGAGATATCGGGTCTTGTAGCTTGCTAAGTACATGAGAGAACCAACAACTTGAATATTTCACCGATCCGTTGGTTCCTTCTTATTCTTCGTAATGTCAAACTGGATCATAAGGTGTTGGAGAAGTCTTGCCATCATTAAAGCCAAATCGCTCAAGACCTTCTCAACATAATGAGATTGCGTTAAAGTAATCCCATTCTCGTTCTTAATAAGCTTGATGTTGAATCACATCGGCCTCTCCCGATCTTTCATATCAAAACTCTTTGACAAGAAATACTTGACTTCATTTATCACTTTCATGTTTGTACCAAAGATTAGAATGTCATCCACGCACAAACATAATATAACACTATCGCCCCCACCATGGCGATAGTAAACACCTATCAGCCTCGTTAATGACAAAGCCAGCAGAAAGTAGAGTTCTGTCAAACTTCTCATGCCATTGCTTAGGTGCTTGTTTCATGCCATATAAAGATTTCAATAACTTACACACCTTTGTCTCTTCACCTTTTACCACAAACCCATCCGGCTGATCCATATAGATCTCCTCTTCCAACTCTCCATTAAGGAAAGCTGTCTTCATGTCCATTTGATGAACGAGAAGACCATAAGAGGCAGCAATGGATAGTAGTACTCGAATGGTGGTCAGTCTAGCGACAGGTGAATAGGTGTCAAAGTAATCTTCGCCTTCTTTTTGTGTGTAGCCCTTAGCTACAAGACGCGCCTTGTACTTCTCAATAGTACCATCAGGCCTTAGCTTCTTCTTGAACACCCACTTACATCCCACAGGTTTACAACCATAGGGTCGTTCTGATAATTCCCAAGTTCCATTAGAAAGAATCGAGTCCATCTCATTTTGGACAGCTTCTTTCCAATCATCTGCATCAGGAGATGCATATGCCTCGATAATGGATCCGGGAGTATCATCCACAAGGTACACGATGAAATCATTGCAAAGGATTTTGCAACCCTCATCTCTTACTCCTCGTGAGAGGTTCATCGTCATCCTTCTCAAGAAATTCCTCATGTGGTTGTTCGAATTATCAATAGATGCACTATATTCGGAAGTATTTGAAGAAATCCTACCAATGCTATGCATATCTTTCATAGGAAAATATTCTCAAAGAATGTTGCATCACGAGATTCCATTATAGTATCAACATGCATATCGGTACCTCGATTTAACCACTAGAAATCTATAGCCTACACTCCGTGGAGCATATCCTAGAAAGATACAATCCACCGTCTTGGGTCCGAGCTTGCGTTTTGGGAATCGGTATGTTGACCTTCGCCAAACACCCTGCACGCAGACACGAAAGTGATGGTTTTCTCCCAACCCACTCCTCGGAAGGAGTCTTTTCTTTATTCTTGTTAGGAACTCTATTCGGACATGACATGAAGTCAACAAAGCCTCCCCACCATGCCTTTGATAAACCAGGTGGCTAACATGGAATTCACCAAGTCGGTCAACAGGCGGTTTTTCCTCCTAAACCCCGTTTGATTGGGGCGAGTAGGGAGGCGTCCTCTCATGAATAATTCCGTGTTCCCGTAATTCATCAAATAATTTGGGAAAATACTCACCACCACGATCCGACCTAAGACGCTTGATCTTTCTCTCTAGTTGATTTTCAACTTCCTTATAGATTTTAAAGTAGTCTAAAGCCTCATCTTTAGTTTGCAACAAGTAAACATAGCAGAATTTAGTAGCATCATCTATCAACGTCATGAAATATCTCTTTTCACCTTTTGTCAACACACCATTCATCTCACATAGATCGAATGTATGAGTTCTAGATGTGCCAAGTTTCTCTCGGCGACCTTGTGAGGCTTTCGAGGTTGCTTTGATGCACACAACTATGGCACTTAGAACCTTTGGCAATAGTGAAATTGAATTAAACTCATCTTTGGACATCCGAGACATCAAACCAAAATTAATGTGACATAAGCGAGAATGCCAAACACTTGGTATCATCATTAACACCACCACAAATATGATTCACGGATTTATTACAAAACTAAAGTGAAAACCGAACAAGCCTCTGAAATCATAACCTTTACCAATAAATTGTCCATGTTTTGAAACAACGACTTTATTAGACTCTAAGACAACCTTAAACCCATCTACGCAAAGAAGGAGCCACTAACGAGATTCTTGTTCATAGTAGGGACATCTTGCACGTTCCTCACCGACGATCTTTCGGAAGTAAACTTCGCCCACCGCCAACACCACGAACAGAAGAATGTGATCCATTCCCCATTAGGACGGATGAATCCCGAACGACCTGATAAGAAGTGAACATAGAGATGTCAGCACACACATGAACATTAGCACCCGTATCAAGCCACCAACACGGTGATTGAAATACTGAAAGAACAGTAAATTGTTGGAATTATGCCCTAGAGGCAATAATAAAGATGTTATTATTATAATTCTTGTTCATGATAAAGTTTATATTCCATGCTAGAATTGTATTAAGCGGAAACTTTAATACTTGTGTGGTTTGTGAACAACACCGTGTCCCTAGTACGCCTCTATGGACTAGCTCATTGATCAATGATGGTTAAGGTTTCCTAACCATAGACATGAGTTGTCAATTGATGATGAGATCATATCATTGGAGAATGATATGATGGATAGACCCAAACTAAGCGAAGCAATTAGATCGTATCATCGTGTTCATCTTTGCGAAGCTTTTCCTATGTCAAATATTGTATTCCTTAGACCATGAGATAATACAACTCCCTGTATCGGAAGAAAGCTTTGAGGTCATCAAACGTCATCCTATGAGAGGGTGATCATAAAGGTGTCTCTCGGGTGATCGGAAAGTATCATTGGGTTGTATGTATCGAGATGGGATTTGTCCTCCCAAGTCGGAGAGATATACTTGGCCCACTCGGTAATCAATATCAACACCGCTTGCAAGCATGTGGTTAAGGAGTTAATCACTAAGTGATATCGGATTACGGAATGAGTAAAGTACTTGCCGTGAGCGAGATTGAACTAGGTATGACCCAAGCGATAAAATCTCGGGCAAGTAAAATATCGCGAGACAAAGGGAATATATATATGGGATTGATTGAATCGGCATCGTGGTTCATCCGATATGATCATCGATGAATGTGTGGGAGTCAATATGGGTGCCCAGACCATTGTTGATTATTGATAGAAGATCATGTGCATATTCTCGAACTCAGGTCACACACTTAACGTGTCTCGACGCTAGGATAGATTGGATAATTGGTTTATGAGTTTTTGTTGAGTCTCGGATGGGATCCGGGACATCACGAGAGGTTCCGAATGGTCCGAGAATAAGACTCATATAAGGCAAAGGCAGATTTTGGAGTTGAATTGTTCCGGTTAATCGGTATTATACCGAAGCTTCTAGAACCTTCCGGAAGGGGACCAACGTGGACCCACCTTCCGGGAGGGGCATGGGCCTATGAGGGAGTGTCCTGGCGCATTAGGGGCACAAGGCCCCATAGGGCCCAGCCGATTCTATAGGGTTTAAATCGTTTAAACTAGGGATAGAATTTCTAGAAGGAGGAGAGTCCTGCCCCACTCCTCCCTTGGCCGCCGCCCAAGGCTTGGAGGAGGGCAGGCTGGCCGCCTCTATAAATAGAGGGCTGGTGCGCCTCCCCCACACCTTGCCTCCAATCCTAATTGCCTGCCGCCTCCTCTCTCCCTCCCTTGTTTGTGGCGAAGCCTGCCGCAAATTCTCCACCACATACACCACGCCGTGTGTTGTAGATCCCATATATCTCCACCATACTTGCTGGTCCGATGAAGGAGGAGACGCCGAGGTGATGCACGTGTGCATATCACGAGGCACCGCCACTTGTGGTGCTAGATCGGATCGGATCGCGAGGAGGAGAAGCGAGCACGACTACATCACCCACGCCCGATTTAACGCTCATCAGGCGAATCTTCAAGGGTATGAAGATCTAATCCAATCTCTTGTTGATTGCATCTCCTAGATTAGATCTTGGCTTTCCTCTGTTCGCATCCGTAGAAAATTTTGATTTACTATGCCGCGAAACCCATCAGTGGTATCAGAGCTAGATCTATGCGTAGATGTGTTTCACGAGTAGAACGTAACATGGTTGTTGCGGGTGTTGATGTTTTCTGTTGCAAGCCTCTTGTTTGTGTTCTTCTTATGACGGGATAGTGATATTGAAGCGTCCAGCCAACCTTACGCGACGCCGTCATGAGACCGGCCCGCACTTGACGTGTGGCTTGTACCACACATGCGGCCGTGGATGTCTTTCTCTCACTATAGTTGTCATGGGATTAACACCGGAGTTTGGCAACCATAATATCACCGTTGTGGCTTTCCGTAGTAAGAATCGTTCTTAGCATCTACTCCCATAAGCCACGTAAAACATGCAACAACAAAGTAGAGGCGTCTAACTTATTTTTGCAGGGAGTGTTTTCTGTGATATGGTATGGCCCAAGATGTGATGTGTATATTGTATGCGATGATCATGTTTTGTAATGTTTCACGACTTGCATGTCTATGAGTACACAACCGGCAGGAGCCATATGGTTGTCTTTATAATTGAGAATGACCTGCGAGTCAACTTCTTATACGCCATGTAATAGCTTTACTTTATCACTAAGTAGTTAGCAATAGTTGTAGTTGCTATTCGTGGTGGAGGCAATCATGGTGGAGTGATGGAGATCATGCCGGAACGCACAAGATGGATATCATTGCACGAAGATTGGCTATACCATGTCACATAAAGTTATATGCATGTGATGTTTATCCCTTTTATGTATCTTATTATGCTTAGATCGCGACGGTAGCATTATAAGATGATTCCTCACTTAAAGATCAAGATAAAAACTGTGTTCTCCACAAGTATGCACCGCTATGAAGTTCGTCGTGTCCAAGCATCACGTGATGATCGGGTGCTATAGACTCTACGCTCACATACAACGGGTGCAAGCCGCTTTTGCACACGCGAAATACTTGGGTCTAGCTTGACGAGCCTAGCATGTATGGACATGGCCTCGTAACACAAGAACCGAAAGGTTAAGCATGAGTCATATGAATGATATGATCGACACTTTGTTGTCCACCATTGAAACCACATCTCTTCTCGTGATGATCGGATTAGGTGTGGTGAATTTGGATCGTGTTCACTAAACAACTTGAGGGATGTTGAATTTAGTGGGAGTTCATCTAGTAATTTGATTAAGTTGAACTATTTATCATGAACATAGTCTAAATTGTACTTGCCAATACTGTAGATCACATGGCCAAGTCCAACTTCAACTTCAACGTTTTTTGCTAAGAAAGAAAAGCTTAGAAACAATGGGTCTAACTTCACCAACTGGTTCCGCAATCTAAGAATCATTCTGTCTGGCGGACAAAAGGACTATGTCCTTGGGAAAGCGTTAGGTGACACCCCTGCAATCGCTACCGATGAGAAAGCTGTCTATCGGCGCAAGAAAGATGATTATGGTGTGATTAAGAGCACCATGTTGTTTGCTATGGAACCGGAACTTCAAAATCGTTTTGAAACCTATCCCGCCCTTTGAGATTCTCGAGGAGCTGAAACCATGTTTCGAGACTCAAGCCCGCTCGAGAGATATGAGATTTCGAGAAGTTCTTTAACCGCAAGATGGAGGAAGGAGTTCCGTTAGTGAGCACGCCATAAAGATGTCGGGCTACACTCAACGCTTGAGCAACTGGAATGCGATTCGAGGAGCTCAAGATTGACAGGTTCTCGCAATCACTCCTCCCAGCTACAAAAGTTTTGTAGCGACTCACAATCGATTGGTTCCATCGATACGATCACCGAGCTCTTCGCAGTCAAGGCCGCGAAGTGGACATCAAAAGGATAATCATGTGTTGATGGTCAACAAGCCCTCCTTTAAGAAAGGTAAGGAGCAAAGAAGCCTTTCAAGAAGGGCGGCAAGCAATGCTCCCGCTGAGAAGAATCTCAAGTCTGGTCCTAAGCTTGGACATCGAGTGCTTCTATTGCAAGGACAAGGGTCATTGAAACAACTGTCCAAGTACTTAGCGGACAAGAAGGTGGCACCATCAAAGGTATATTTGATATACATGTTATTGATGTTTTCCTTACTAGCCCTCGTTAGTGCAGGTATTTGATACCGGTTCGTTGCTAATATTTGTAACTCAAACAGAGCTACGGAATAGACGGCGACTGCGAGGATGAGGTGACGATGCGTTGGCAACGGATCAAGAGTTGATGTGATGGCCGTCGGCACGCTCTCCTTAGTTTTACCTTCGGGATTAGTTTTAAACCTTAATAAATGTTATTATGTGCCTGCGTTGAGCATGAACATTATTTCTGGATCGTGTTTATTGCAAGACGGTTATTCATTTAAATCGGAGAATAATGGTTGTTCTATTTATATGAGTAACATATTTTATGGTCATGCACCTCTTGTGAATGGTTTATTTATTCTAAATCTCGAAAGGGATGAAACACACATCCATAACATTGAGGCTAAGAGATGCAAAGTAGATAGTGATAATACTACTTATTTGTGGCACTGTCGTCTAGGTCATATTGGAGTAAATCGCATGAAGAAACTCCATTCTGATGGACTTTTGGAGTCTCTTGATTTTGAATCATTTGACACATGCGAACCATGCCTCATGGGCAAAATGATCAAAACCCCGTTCTCCGGTATGATGAAGCGAGCAACGGACTTGTTGGAAATCATACATACCGATGTATGCGGACCGATGAGTGTTTCGACGCGCGGTGGATATCGCTATTTCCTCACTTTTACCGATGACTTAAGTAGATATGGGTATATCTATTTAATGAAACATAAATCTGAAACATTTGAAAAGTTCAAGGAATTTCAGTGAAGTGGAGAACCATCGTAATGTAAAGATTAAATTTCTACGATCCGATCGTGGAGGTGAATATTTGAGTTATGATTTTCTCACGCATCTTAAAGCAAGTGGAATCGTTTCAAAACTCACGCCACCGGAACACCACATAGCAATGGTGTGTCTGAACGCCGAATCGAACCCTATTAGATATGGTCCGATCAATGATGTCTCTTACTGATTTGCCGTTATCATTTTGGGGTTATGCATTAGAAACCGCTGCATTCACTTTAAATAGGGCTCCATCTAAATCCGTTGAGACGACACCGTATGAACTGTGGTTTGGTGCTAAACCTAAGTTGTCATTTCTTAAAGTTTGGGGATGCGGAGCTTACGTCAAGAAGTTGATGCCGGACAAGCTCGAACCCAAAGCGGAGAAATGCGTCTTCATAGGATACCCTAAGGAAACTATTGGGTATACCTTCTATCACAGGACCGAAGGCAAAGTGTTTGTCGCAAAGAACGATTCCTTTCTTGAGAAGGAGTTACTCTCGAAAGAAGTGAGTGGGAGGAAAGTAGAGCTTTACGAGGTTATTGAACCTTCTCTTGAATTGGAGAGTAGCGTAGCACCTGAAATTGTTCCAAAGGTCACCGCACCAACAATAGAGGAAGCTAATGACAAGGATCATGAAGCTTGGACGATGTTTGCATCTTGAGCGTCGCGGTCGACAAGGTCGCGTGCCCTCCTGAGTGGTAGGGCAACCCTGTCTTGACTGTCTTGTTAGTAGAAGATAGTGAACCTACGAACTATGAGGAAGCGATGATGAGCCCAGACTCTGAGAAATGGCTAGAAGCCATGAAATCCGAATTGGGATCCATGAGCGAAAACCAAGTATGGACTTTGGTGGACCCTCCTAGCGACCGAAAGGCCGTTGAGTGCAAATGGATATTCAAGAAGAAAACGGACGCAGATGGTAATGTTACCATCTATAAAGCACGGCTTGTCGCAAAAGGTTTTCGACAAGTTCAAGGTGTTGACTACGATGAGACTTTCTCTCCCGTAGCGATGTTTAAGTCCATTCGGATTTTATTAGCAATTGCTGTGTTTCATGATTATGTAATATGGCAGATGGATGTCAAGACTGCGTTCCTCAATGGAAACATTGATGAAGAGTTGTATATGATGCAACCCGAAGGTTTTGTCGATCCTAAGGATGCTGATAAAGTATGCAAACTTCAGCGTTCCATTGATGGACTGGAGCAAGCATCTCGGAGTTGGAACCTACGTTTTGATCAAGTGATCAAGAGCTTTGGATTTGTTCCAAATTGCTATGAAGCTTGCATCTACAAGAAAGTGAGTGGGAGCTCGGTGACGTTTCTGGTACTATATGTGGATGACATATTGATTATTGGAAATGACAACATGCTTAACGATGTGAAAAGTTATTTGAACAAATGTTTTTCAATGAAAGACCTAGGTGAAGCTGCTTATATATTGGGCATCAAAATCTATAGAGATAGACAAAGACGCCTGATAGCTTTAAGCTAGAGTACATACCTAGACAAAGTTCTGAAAAGGTTCAGAATGGATAAGGCAAAGAAAGGTTCAGTGCCTATGTTGTCAGGAAAGATACTGAGCAAGGATCAGTGTCCAGCTACGGTAAATGATAGGGAAGCTATGAGCAAAGTGCCTTATGCCTCGGCCATAGGTTCCATCATGTATGCCATGCTGTGTACTAGACCGGATGTGTCCAATGCTCTTAGTTTGACGAGCAGATATCAAAGTGATCCAGGAGTGGAACACTGGACAGCCGTGAAGAACATCCTAAAGTACCTAAATAGGACTAAAGAAATGTTCTTAGTCTATGGGGGTGATGAGCAGCTTGTCGTAAAAGGTTACGTCGACGCTAGTTTTGACACCGACAAGGATGATTCCAAATCTCAGACAGGATACGTTTATATTTTGAATGGAGGAGCTGTGAGCTGGAGAAGCTGCAAGCAAAGCGTGATCGCGGGATCTACAGTGGAAGCGGAATACATGTCTGCTGCAGAAGTGTCAAGTGAAGGAGTTTGGATCAGAAACTTCATCACTGAGCTTGGCGTGGTTCCAAGTGTGTTGGACCCACTGGAGATATTGTGTTACAACACTGGCGCCATAGCACTTTCTAAGGAACCAAGATATCATCCAAAGACCAAGCATATCAACCGCAAGTTTCATATAATCCGAGATTATATTGCAGATGGAGATCTGAAGATTAGCAAAGTACATACAGATCTGAATGTCGCAGATCCATTGACTAAATCTCTTCCACGTGTAAAACATGATCAGCACCTCAGTGTCATGGATGTGAGATTGTTGCCAAATGTAAACTAGATTATTGACTCTAGTGCAAGTGGGAGACTGTTGGAATTATGCCCTAGAGGTAATAATAAAGATGTTATTATTATAATTCTTGTTCATGATAAAGTTTATATTCCATGCTAGAATTGTATTAAGCGGAAACTTTAATAATTGTGTGGTTTGTGAACAACACCGTGTCCCTAGTACGCCTCTATGGACTAGCTCATTGATGAATGATGGTTAAGGTTTCCTAACCATAGACATGAGTTGTCAATTGATGATGAGATCATATCATTGGAGAATGATATGATGGATGTAACCAAACTAAGCGAAGCAATTAGATCGTATCATCGTGTTCATATTTGAAGCTTTTCCTATGTCAAATATTGTATTCCTTAGACCATGAGATAATACAACTCACGGTATCGGAAGAAAGCTTTGAGGTCATCAAACGTCATCCTATGAGAGGGTGATCATAAAGGTGTCTCGGTGATCGGAAAGTATCATTGGGTTGTATGTATCGAGATGGGATTTGTCCCTCCCAAGTCGGAGAGATATACTGGGCCCACTTTAATCGATATCAACACCGCTTTCAAGCATGTGGTTAAGGAGTTAATCACTAAGTGATATCGGATTACGAACGAGTAAAGTACTTTTGTGAACGAGATTGAACTAGGTATGACGGCATCGACGATCAAATCTCGGCAAGTAAAATATCGCGAGACAAAGGGAATATATATATGGGATTGATTGAATCGGCATCGTGGTTCATCCGATATTATCATCGATGAATGTGGGAGTCAATATGGGTGCCTGACCCCGCTGTTGATTATTGATAGAAGATCATGTCGCATATTCTCGAACCCGCAGTCACACACTTAACGTGTCTCGACGCTACGATAGATTGGATAATTGGTTTATGAGTTTTTGTTCGAGTCTCGGATGGGATCCGGACATCACGAGAGGTTCGAGAATGGTCAGAGAATAAGATTCATATAAGGCGGTGCAGTTTTTGGAGTTCGAATTGTTCCGGTTGTCGATATTGTACCGGAAGCTTCTAGAACCTTCCGGAAGGGGACCAACGTGGCCCCACCTTCTGGGAGGGGGCATGGGCCTATGAGGGAGTGTCCTGGCCGCATTGGGCCAGGGGCACAAGGCCCCATAGGGCCCAGCCGATTCTATAGGGTTTAAATCGTTTAAACTAGGGATAGAATTTCTAGAAGGAGGGAGAGTCCTTGCCCCCCACTCCTCCCTCCCTTGGCCGCCGACCCAAGGCTTGGAGGATGGGCAAGGGCTGGCTGCCCCCCCTCTATAAATAGAGGGCTGGTGCGCCCCCTCCCCCCCACACCTTGCCTCCAATCCTAATTGCCCTGCTGCCCTCCTCTCTCCCTCCCGACTGTTTGTAGGCGAAGCCCTGCTGCAGAAATTCTCCACCACATACACCACGCCGTCGTGTTGTAGATCCCATATATCTCTCCACCATACTTGCTGGTCCGATGAAGGAGGAGACGTCGAGGTGATGCACGTGTGCATATCACGGAGGCACCGCCACTTGTGGTGCTAGATCGGATCGGATCGCGAGGAGGAGAAGCGAGTACGACTACATCACCCACGTTCGATGAGCGTTCATGTGCGAATCTTCAAGGGTATGAAGATCTAATCCAATCTCTCTCGTTGATTGCATCTCCTAGATTAGATCTTGGCTTTCCCTCTGTTCGCATCCGTAGAAAATTTTGATTTACTATGCCGCGAAACCCATCATAAATAAATTACCATACCCATCAGTATTTCTAGCGGTCACGACGTTGAAAGTCTTGGCCTTTTTCCCTCTGCGGTCTGCACGTTCTGGACAGTCCTTGGAAAAATGGCCGGGCTCTCCACAAGTGTAACAAGACAGTTCACTCTTGTCCCTGTTCGTCTTCTTCTTCTTGAAGGTTGTAGTCTTTACAGGCTTGTTAAAGGAGGGTTTGAAGTTCCCTTTGTTCTTGCCTACGGATTTGCCTTTCTGCACAAAGTTAGCAGTAGCAAGACCCTCTCCTTTCTCAGTAGTGTCCTTAGCCCGAGCCTTCTCCTCAACATCAAGGGACGCTATCAAATTTTCAACTGATATCTCCTGTCTCTTGTGTTTGAGAGTTGTGGCAAAGTTCCTCCATGAAGGGGGTAACTTAGCAATAATGCATCCCGCCACAAACTTGTCGGGTAAGGTACACTTAAGGAGTTCGAGCTCCTTGGCAATGCACTATATCTCATGAGCTTGTTGAACCACAGGAAGATCCTTAGTCATCTTAAAATCATGAAAGCTCTCCATGATATACAGTTCACTTTGCCGATCTCAGCACCAAACTTGGCATCCAAAGGCATCCTAGCTTTTTCTCTTTATGTGCATAAACACATCACACGCATTTATCAACAAGAATTCTCGAATACATCCCACAAAGACGATATTATCCTTGAACTTCTTCCGATCCTCGTGATATAGTTCCCTTAGGTTTGCCTTTAATGATGTGGAACACTTTCATCGTGGTCACCAAAGCTCACCTTGTCGCCACCTCTTAAAGTGCACACCGTAAACTTATCCGACCTCGTGCATCGGTAAAACCAGCCATTGTTAATTCAGGAAATTGCCTACAATAAGGTTTTTGGATTGTTGGAATATTAGGCATAATTTCCACGATTAATTCAGAATATAAATCATGACAAACCAGCTACTAGCTCATGTAACTCGAACATACTAGATGTACTAAACAACAGGATGATCGAGAACAAATAGCAGCCTAACATGTACTCATGAACATGATGAATAACCAAATGGAGCACGTATGCACTGAATTCGGTTGTCGTAGTAGAAACTTTGGGGAAGAGTGATCGCAGAGATGGCGACGAAGGCGTAAGCAGCACCGCTGACTTGGATGGAAGACGACCCGTGATGGAGAATCGGCGGTCATGGCAGCGCTTCCCAAAAACCTTATTCGCCCTCTCCCGTACAGGATCACAAGGGCGAGTGGTTTCGGAGACCTGCTCTCCCGTCCGCCGGTGCACGCCGGCAAGCGGGATGAAGTAGACTACGGTGACGACGCAAGTAGAGAGGATGGCAAAACCCTAGATTGGTTTTCGGTGGTGTTGTGGCGGTAGCCGCGCAGGACTTTATAGAGCTCAGAAACCCTAACGGAGGCGAACGTGGGCGAGTCCACGTTACGCACGTTCGGTCGATTCTGATAGTACCCACGATCCGGGAGCGACCCGAATAAGCTAACCGTTTGACACGTCTGTCAATTTTCCTGAGCAGCAAAATAAAGCTCGGCTCGGCGAGATTCCCGCAACCCGCAACCCGCAACCCGCGGCGCGCGCGCGTCATGACGAGACGAAGCGAGACGAGGCGAGCGTCGTCGGAGGAGGAGCGTGCGTGTGTATCTCTCTTATTCCCACTCACTTACAAAGTGGTGCAACATTCCACCTTATAAGGTGGTGCAACTCTCCTCCAACTTTCCATGTGGGACTAAACTTTAGCTCCCACTCCACTCCCATGTGAGCTGCCACAAACATGGGCCCAAACACATATGGGCTGCCACAAATTTGGGCTTTGAGATTTAGGGAAAATCTGAAATACTCATGGGCCTAAATGGATTAGCCCCATTATTTCTAACAGGATCATCATCTGGATCCCATCCCACAAACTTGTTGTAAGGTTGTATATTTTGTAGTTGTACTAGCAAACATGCCCGTGTATTGTCCAACCAGATAGAAAAAATCCGTGTCAACGGAGGCACAACCGTCCGTGTGTTGCACAAACCAACCAGCTTGATCTCCTCCATAGTGCAACGTCACTGCCCGCCTCTTTATCCAAGGGAAAATGATACCTCTTTCCCGGGGATCCCGTGATTTTATCCCCCAGATGGACGGGTCACGTAACGCATCGCGGTGGGTCCGCTTCCTTTCTTGCTAGCTCAAGATGCGCCCATGCGCCTACGGCGTCGGTACCGGCGTTGATGATTTTGTCGTCGATTGATTTTTATGTACTTTGCATCTTGTGGGATGGTGGGATGGAGCGGCCAGGGCTAACCTTACATGACATCGATCACGAGACTTGCTTCACGCTCAATATGCAACTTGCATTGCATAAGTGTCTTTGCCGGTGTCTGTCTCTTCCATCATAGTGAAGATTCAATTTACAACGGGCACTTGACAATACTTGTATCAATATTTTGGTTCTTGTTCGTAAGTTAGAACGATTCTTACTCGAAAGTCCCAAACCACGTAAAACATGCAAAGAAAATTAGAGGCATCTAACTTTGTTTTACAGGGGTGTGCTGTGATGTGATATGACCATAATTGTGGTTATATATGATGTATGCAATAATCCTTATTGTAAGTTGGCAACCGTCAGGAGCCTTATGGTTGTCTTTAAATTTCGTTTAAGACCTACGTGTCTATTATTCAAAGTAGTTATAATAGTTAATGCCGGTGGACGAAAACCATGGAGCGGTGCCATTGACCTTGATGTCATGCCGGTTATGATGGAGATCATGTTCGTGCTTGAAGATGGAGATCGAAGGCATAAGAAGAAAGGCCATATCATATCACATATTATGAATTGCATGTGATGTTAATCTTTTTATGCATCTTGTATTGCTTATATTGCGATGATAGTATTATAAGATGATCCCTCTCACTAAATATCAAGTAATAAAGTGTTCGTTCTTAGTAGGCACCATTGCTAAGACTCGTCGTTTCGAAGCACCACGTGATGATCGGGTGTGATAGATTCTACATGTGCATACAACGGGAGCAAGCTAGATTTTCTCATGCGGATACTAAGGTTAATCTTGACGAGCCTTGCATGTACAGACATGGTCTCGGAACACGAAATACCGAAAGGTAAAGCATGAGTCATATAATTGATATGATGAACATGTTGATTGTTCTCCTTTGAAGCTACATCATCTCTCATGATGACCGGACTTGGTGTAGTGGATTCAGTTCGTGTGATCACTAAAACAATATGAGGGATGTTGTTTTGAGTGGGAGTTCATCTAGTTAATTTAAGTATTAAATATGAACTCAATTTGTCATAAACTTAGTCTAAACTCTTTGTAAATATGTTGTAGATCATGGCAGTCCTTAACATCAATTTTAATGCGTTCCTAGAGAAAGAAAAGTTGAAAACAATGGAAACAACTTCGTGGATTGGTTCCGCAATTTGATGATTGTCCTCAATGCTGGTCAGTTGACCTATGTGTTGGATGCTCCGCTGGGTGACGTACCTGCAGCTGATGCTACCGATGAGGTGAAGAATGTTTTCCTCACTCGGAAGAATTAATACTCCACAATTCAGTGTGCTATCTTGTACAGTTTGGAAGCGGAGCTTTAGAAGCGGTTTGAGAATCATGAGACTTATGATATTATCCGTGAGCTCAAAATGATATTTGAGACTCATGCGGCAGTTGAAAGCTATGAAGCCTACGATAAGTTCTTTAACTGCAAAATGAAAGAGGTCAGCTCCATTAGCGAGCATGTGCTTAAGATGTCTGGGCACGCGAATAAACTTGCAAATTTGGGAATAACGATTCCTAATGCGTTGGGTATTCATCGTGTCCTCCAATCACTACCACCTAGTTACAAGAACTTCGTGATGAACTACAACATGAAACACATGGATAAGTCGTTACCGGAACTCTTCTCCATGTTGAATTCTGCGGAAGTGGAGATCAAGAAAGAGCACCAAGTGTTGATAGTCAATAATACCACCAATTTCAAAAAGCAAGGCAAGCCTAAGAAGAAGGGTAACTTCAAGAAGGCCTGCAAAGAAACCCAAGGCTGGTCCTAAGCCTGGCACTGAGTGCTTTTACTGCAAGAGAGAAGGTCACTGGAAGCAGAATTGCCCCAAGTACCCGGCAGATCTGAAGAATGACAACATCAAGAAGAAAGGTGTATTCGATATACATGTTATTGATGTGTATCTTACTAGTAGTCATAGTAGTGCCTGGGTATTTGATAGTGGTTTGGTTGCTCATATTTGTAACTCGAAACAGGTGCTGTAGAATAAGCGAAGACTAGAGAGAGACGAGGTGACGATGCGCGTTGGAAATGTCTCCAAGGTTGATGTGATCACTGTCGGCACGCTCCCTCTTCATCTACCATCGGGATTAGTTTTATACTTAAATAATTATTATTTGGTGCATGTGTTAAGCATGAACATTATGTATCGATCTTGTTTATTGCGATACGGTTACTTGTTTAAGTCTAAGAATAATGGTTATTTGATTTATATGAGTAATATCTTTTATGGTCATGCACCTATGATAGATGGTCTATTCTTATTGAATCTCGATAGTAATGAAACACATGTTCATAATATAGATACTAAACGTTTCAAATTGAATGATAATTCTACATACATGTGGCACTATCGTCTTGGTCATATTGGAGTGAACGTATGAAGAAACTCCATTCTGATGGACTTCTTGAGTCACTTGATTTTGATTCACTTGAAAGATGCGAAGCATGTATGATGGGAAAAATGACTAAGACTCCATTATCTGGCATAATGGAGCGATCTATTGACTTATTGGAAATCATACATACCGATGTGTGTGGCCCGATGAGTGTGGCATCGCGCGGTGGTTATCGTTATGTTCTTACTTTCATAAATGACTTGAGTAGATATAGGTATATCTATTTCATGGAACATAAGTCCGAAAGTTTTAAGAAGTTTAAGGAATTTCAGAGTGAAGTAGAGAATCAACGTAATAAGAAGATTAAATTTATGCGATCTGATCGTGGAGGCGAGTATCTAAGTTACGAGTTTGGCGAGCATTTAAAGAAATGCGGAATACTTTCACAATTGACACCGCCAAGAACACCACAACATAATGGTGTGTCCGAACGTTGTAATCGAACTCTCTTAGATATGGTTTGGTCTATGATGTCTTTTATAAATTTATCGTTATCATTTTGGGGTTATGAATTAGAAAAAGGCGCATTCACTTTAAATAGGGCACCATCTAAATACATTGAAATGGCAGCGTATGAATTATGGTTTGGGAAGAAACCTAAGTTGTCGTTCCTTAAAATTTGGAAATGCGAAGCTTATGTAAATAAGTTACAGCCCGACAAGCTTGAACCCAAAGCGAAAAAATGCGTCTTCATAGGGTACCCGAAGGAAACTATATATTGGGTATATCTTCTATCGTAGATCCGAAGGCAAAATCTTCGTTGCCAAGAATGGATCCTTTCTGGAGAAGGAATTTCTCTCGAAAGAAGTGTCTGGAAGGAAAGTAAAACTAGACGAGTTTGTTGAACCTTCTCTCGAATTTGAGAGTAGCGCAGCGCCAGAAGATGTTTATGTGCCGCCTACACCAATAAGAGAGGAAGCTAATGATACCGATCATGAAACTTCAAGCAAAGTTACTACGGAACCTCGTAGGTCGACGAGGACTTGTACCACTCCTGATTGGTATGATCCTTTTATGAGTGTCATGTTGGTGGACAACAACGATGACCCTGTGGCGTATGAGAAAGAAGTGATGAGCCCAGATTCCATGGAAGATCCGTTGACTAAACCTCTCCCTAGGGCCAAACATGACCAACACCAAACCGCCATGGGTGTTAGGTACATCATAATGTAATTGACTCTAGTGCAAGTGAGAGACTGTTGGAGATATGCCCAAGAGGCAATAATAAAATAGTTACTATTATATGTTTATGTTTATGATAAATGCTTACATCCCATATGCTATAATTGTATTAACCGGAAACATTAATACTTGTGCATTTTGTAAACATAAAAGAAGTTCCTAGTAAGCCTCTTGTTGAAACTAGCTTGTTGATTAATAGATGATCATGGTTTACTGATCATGAACATTGGATGTTATTAATAACACGATCATGCCATTAGGAGAATGATATGATAGACACACTCCTATAAGCGTAGCGTAAGATCAAGTCATTTAGAGTTCGTTTGCTACAAGCTTTCAAATACATAATAACCTAATCCTTCGACCATGATATCATGTTAATCACCATCACCGGATGAGTGCTTTGATGACATCAAACACCACTTCCGTAACTAGATGGTTATAAAGGTGGCATTAGGTATTCTGAAAGTATGTGTTGAAGCACATGGATCAAGAGTGGGATTTATCCATCCATATGACGGATAGATATACTCTGGGCCCTCTCGGTGGAATGTCATCCAATTGGCTTGCAAGCATGTAACTAGGTCACAAGGGATCACATATCACAGAATGAGTAAAGAGTACTTATCGGTAACGAGGTTGAACTAGGTATTGATGATACCGGCGATCAAACCTCGGATAAGTAAAATATCACGAGACAAAGGTAATTGGTATCATATGTAAATGGTTCATTTGATCACAAAGTAATCATAGAAATATGTGGGAGCCATATGAATTTTCATATTCCACTATTGGTTATTGATCGGAGAAGTGTCTCGATCACGTCTGCATAATTCATGAACCGTAGGGAGACACACTTAAGGATTCAATATTGTTTAGTATATATGTAATGTATGTTGGAGACCGGATGTTGTTCGGAGACTCGGATTATATCCATGACATCAGGAGGATATCCAGAATGGTCCGAAGAATAAGATTCATATAAGAAAATTCCATTTCCAAGGTTCGGAAATATTTTTGGTGTTTTGACCTCAAGCTTCTAGAAATTTCTAGAAGGTCCACCGCTTCGGGGGTGATACGTCCATAACGTATCTATAATTTTTGATGTTTTCATGCTAATATTATGCTTTTGACACTTCTTTTTATATAAAGTTTATGAGTTATTTGGACTAACCTACTAATAGTTGCAAAAGTGCATAATGTTCTTGTTTTACACTTTGATGTATAGGAATTATCAAGAATACAAGTGGAACCCTTGTTGGAGTAAAATTGGGATTTTTTAGAAATCTGTCTCAAAACTCTTTTTGAAGATGATCACGTTTTGGGTTGAAGACGACGTTAAACGTAAAACTCTTTTACTACAAAGTTGTAGGAAATTTCGCGACAATCGTTTTGGATATAAAATTGAGCTGATTCCAGGTCCGAACGGACCCACTAGGCCCGATTTACCGCAGCCCAAGATGGGGTGACGGGAATCCGAGAAGCTATATAGAGGGATGAAGCCTAATTCGTGGAAGACACCTCCACCCACGAATTTGCAGCCACCAAAGCCACGTTTTTGCCTCCCCCATGGATCCCATCTCCATGGAGGAGGGCTCCCAATAAGCCATGAAGGAAGGGGGCTAAGGGGCGGTGCTCCCCCACGATACCGGCGGCGAGGAAGGAGTCCTCGGCGCCGCCGCCGCCCTCTTCACCATTTTCACCGCCATCTCCATCATCTAATCCTCCTAGTATGCAGTGGTTCATCCTCCCACACACCTATGTACCGTTCTATGTAAACATGGTGTTTCATGCTATAAGTTATAATCCTATGATCTATGTCATGTTTGTGTAGTTTCTTTGTTATTAGATTGAATGGTTGAACGTTTTTGGTTTATTAGAGTTGTATATTGATATGGTACATTCCTTTGGTGTCCATTATATTTATGCGCACATGGATTAAACATCATAGGGTTTATAGTATGTGTAAAAGGAAGGGGGAAGTTCTGCCGGAGTGACATAAACCTAAGGACGCGAACTGGAACGTTGCACGTATGGGAGTAAGAGGACCATTAACATAAGGCTATGGTTGGGGAAACCTTAATGCATTGTTAGTAGTTACAGATGTTTGCTAATAATCCAGCCCTATAGTACATGTAATTTCAAGTAGTGAAGCACATGTATATTTAGCCTCTCCCACATAGAAAACTGCATCGAAGACAATGAACCCGATTTATTCGCCAATTAAACTTGGACAAAGCCACCACATTTACCACCACTATTCCACACTCATGGTTCTGTTAATTTAGTGTATTTTATTGCTGCAGCAACTAGCTTTACTTTCTCGTTATTTATTATCTTGCAAAACTTTCTCTAGTACTCGTTTTGTTGCTCTAGTTTTATTTCCTAGATAATGCAAACATATAGTGTGCGTAGAGTTGTATAAGTGGTTGATAGAACTTGAGAACATGTATCCTACCTTTAGCTCCTCGTTGGGTTTGATACTCTTATTTATCGAAAAGGCTACACACGATCCCCTATACTTGTGGGATATCAAGACCTTTTCTGGCGCCGTTGGCGGGAAGAAATAGCTTGTGGGTGAATATTCTTGTGTGCACTTGTTTGCTTTATCTCTAAGTAGTTTTTACTTTAAGTTTTAAGTTGGTCTCTATCTTAGTATGGATAAGGATTGCGAATTACAAAAAAAAGGTTGTAGTTGTTAACTAAAAACATTTTCAAAAAGGAAAGTGATTGGAATGATGAGTAATGGTTAAGTGGGGGTCGACCTTGAACACTTGTGTTCATGCCTATGAAACCAAAACAAATCTTTCCATGGAAGCTTTTCAACTGAAAGAAGACACCATTAAATATCAATTCCCATTTAAGAAAGGTATAGAATACCTTTTGCCTCTCCTATTAAAACAAAAGTTGCTCTTAATGCTTCTTTATTTGAAAATACTTGAATCTTGCTTATTGTGCCTAACTTAAAGGCGTTAAAAAAAGTACTTCTTGGGAGATAACCCGATAGTTTTATTGAGTCTTGGAAGTTATTACTTCTGTAATAACCTCTCCTTGTCCTTTTTATTTGATTTTTGTGCCAAGAATAACCTCCAATGAGAGGGAAGTAAGATTTGGGTAGTTGCTGTCCCGAAACAGATTTTTGTGCTCCACTGTAATTTTTTTTGAAAAATCTCAGTAAGTCGGATTGCGCTGTAGTTTTCTGAATAAATCCCCCAGATTGTTAGCTAACTTTCGTTAGTTCAACATTTTTTTGATTTGAGCAACATAAGGTCTTCAAAAATATCAGTTTCTACCTGTTGGTCTGTTTTGACATGCCATTATTTGCATTTGCTTCTTATTGATTCCTTTTTGGTTTTTTTTGGTAAATTGAGCTTTTTGAGGGAATTGCTACAGTATCTTGTGTCTTTAGTGAAAGTTTTGTTGTTTTGAAACTAAACTCAAAGGTCTATTATCTTTTAAATGCACTAATGTTGCTAAAGAAGATTGTGTGAAGTTTTGTATGACCATTGTGTTCCACTCGTGCAACAGATCTACTCATAGACACGGCTCTGATACCACTGTAGGGGTTCATAGCATGGAAAACAAAAAAATTCTATCGCATGAACACACATAGGCCAAGATCTATTGTAGCACCCCAGATAGAAACCACTACTAGAAAATCGTTGTTGTTTATACTTTGTGCATCATCATGATATCAGCATGCATCTTTTTGCCTAAAACTATTTTGCTAGAAGCCCTATTTTTGATTTCTACAAATACCACTTCTCTAATTCAAATATAAAACCATGTTTCTCTCGGATCCTTATTTTTGCCTAAAACATACTTGTAAATGTTTTGTTTTAAATAAAAGAAAAGAAAATAAATATTATAAATATTTTGTTAGGGGGGAGGCAGTCCATCCGGCCAGGCCCAAAGGCCCAGCCGTAGGCCACCTATCACCCCACACCTAAACCTAAAACCAAGACCCCCAAACCCTAGACCCTCACCCCAGTCCCTCTCCCCGCCGCCACCTCTCCCTGGTCCAACACGACACCATAGAACACGCCACCACACACGCGGTACTCGACCCCCACTCCTGCCTGTTCCTGCCAGGCCCACCCCGAACTCCTGTTCGCGTTGCCCGCACGCTAACGACGTGGTGCCCCCCATCGCGCCACCCACCTCCACTCATCCACGTGTCCCTCCCGAACCGCTCCTGGCCCCACCCCCACCTCGTGAAGCCCCCGAACCCCGCTCCTCTCTGCCTCACGCCCCCCTCGCTCGATAACCCCCGCCGCCACCAGGCCTTCCTCACCATCGACAATCGCCGTCGTGGCGTCCTCCCTCCAATCTCTGGTCGTAGCGCTCGTCCTCACGGGAGATCTCCTCGACGTTGGCCCTGCACAAGGCCCTCCCTCTGTATGCTTCCCTGACCTCGCCCTTGAACGCTGCCCCTGCAACCAGCGCCCTCCTCTACATCTCCGGCCACGCCACGGCCGTCCCTACTTCACTCTGTCATGGTCGTCGCCTCCCTAGTGCGCCGCCTCCACGGGCGACCTCATCCTCGAGCCGGCCCTACATCTTGTCGCCCTCACCTCTCCCCGCCACCGTTTCTCCTCTCTGGTCCGGCCCCTCCTTCCCGACCCGCGTTCGGCTCGCCAAAACCGCCATCGCCCGCCGCTAAGCCCAGCAGCCGCATGCCCCCCCTCTCGCGCTCTGTAACGATGCAACTGCTTGACCGTCATGCGCCGTCCGTGTTGCCTTCCCCGCGCCTGTCCTCCGCTCTCCTGCAGTCTTCGTCTCCCCGGGCTCCTGTCTGCTACCTGGTGCGGCCAAGCACGAACCGCCCCGCGCATGGCGCTATTCCGCAATGTTCTGTTTCAGGGGCTCTATAACCGTGGTGTTGTATCACCCAATCATTCCTAGGTTAAGATCTTACACAGATGGTAAGGTGGAGTCATGTGGTGGTGTAGTGTTGGTGTTGTGACCTCTAATCGTAATCTCTGATCGACATAGTGGTGTGATGATGTTATGCTTTGGGCTATTACAACTTCAACCATAGGATGGAAGTGCAACCGAAGGTCTCCTACACCGGCGCGAATCCGAAGCCCAATCCAGATGCCCCAATCCACGCGATGGCCGAGACCCCCAAGACCGATCCCGGCGAGTCCGAACCCTCAGCAAACCCCAAGATCGTCTACCCAAGTGTGACCCTTTTTCCGAGACCAATATTTTTATAATATATAATATATGTCTGTTGCATCTAAATTTTTCATGGCACATACATACCATGTGGTTTGGGGGCATTATGCCGATTCACCTCATAATTAAATATGGAGGCCATATGTGAGCTTTTCTAGTCTTATATTGGCCCCATTTAAAAATTACGTAGTGAACCGGTTACATGTTTTGTCTTGTTAATACAACATTTAAAATGCGGGGTATCTAAACAACTTGATCCACCTAATAAATTCTCGGGGCCATTGTTCCGCTTAAAATTTCCTAATCGCATCGCACCTTTGCCATGTCATGCATCATATCATAAACATGCCGGATCTTCCGCCTAGTATTAAATACTACATCGGTTGCTCTTTCTAGTGTTTGCTTCTTCACCGGATAGGACGATGAGTCGATGCGAGTTGCGACAAGCCTCCAGTTGTCCGACTTTGTCTCACAGGCGAGCATTCTCCCCCTTTCTACCTATTTTATATTTCTAGTCTTTATTTTCTCCTGTTGATCTATTGTTATCTGTGTTGCGATGCTATAGATTCTGTACCCTGTTATACTTCACTAAAACCCTTATATTGCCTTGGACATATCCTATTACCTGTTGTTTGGTAGATAGTTGGACTTGCGTGTCATAGTCGCTTGCTTAAGTGTTGTTGTGTGTCATCAAGTACCATAGTTGTTGGAAGGCTGCCATATGTTTTATGTTGGAGATGATCATGGCTTTAATTACCGTTTAATAACTAAAATTGAAGTAGGTAAATAATGCAGAGGCACAGGTGGGCAATTGATGTTATTTGGTTTTTAACCGTCCACTTGTGTCCCGTAGGACCCCGAGTACTTGATACCTGTTCTTTGAATATTCGCACTATCCGCATGTGGGACCATGAATCCCCCTAACCCTAGCTTGAGTCATATTTAATTCCTTGGGGCCACAAGTAGTTTGGGGATTTATTAATATTCTATACTTATGCCATGTTTTACTGCTTTATTTACGATTGCGCGTGGAGCGCATGTACTGTTTAGGAACAAATGTGGAATATTTTCTCGGTATCGACAAGCCTAGTCACACTTTTGGGTTCCCAGTCATTTACAGCCATTGGCACAAACCTCTGGGTCCGTCTCGGAGCCGGCCAACTTCGTCGCGGGTCGCTTGTGTGGCTCCCCGCAAAAACCACTACCAGAAAATCGCGTTGTTTCTGTGCATTGCATCATCATGGCCGCATGCTCATGTCGTCATGCCATATTGCATTTGAGCATCGTCATCATCATGCATTTGTTTGTCTGAAATTATTTTCGAAAAGCATATTTTGTTTTCTAAACACCCCGCCTTTATTTCAAATCCAAAACCCGGGTCTCCGGATTATTTTGTTTCGTCTACCAATGGATTTCAAAAGCCCCGTTTTAAATATTAAAATATTTATTTTATTTTTAGGGGCAGCCGTCCGACCGTCAAGGTCGACCACCCCGGTGCAAAACCAGACTACCCAAACCTTTTCCTACCCCACCCTATCCTACCCATCCCCACCCTCACCCACCCTATCACCACCGCCACCTCACCACTTCCCAACTCCCTCCACTCCCATGCCACACTGGCGCGCTCCCATGCCTGGCCTTTTACGCCCACTGGTCGCCCACCCCCCACCTTGTGGACACTCCTCGCCCTCTCCCGTTGCCCGGTCCCACCACCTAGGGCAATCCCGAGCCGCCTGTCCCTCTCTCTCTCTCTTTCCCCACGCCCCGCGCCTGGCCCACCGCATGGCCGCTGACCCACCTCTCCCACCAACCGCCCGCCTAAGCCGCCCCGGCCGCCTCCTCGTCGCCGACCGGACCCCTCTGCGCCGCCTTGAGAGATCCATCTCGCCGCCTCTCCGCTTCCCTCGCCTTCCTCGCCTCCGAAACGCTGCCGAGCCGCTCCCTCGCTCACGGCGCCCACGCCGCCATAATCCCCGCATCTCTCTCCCTCGCTCGCTCGTTCCTCTCCTCCTCTTCCACCTCTCCGCCGCTGCCTCCTTCAATCGAGCCAGGCGCCGCCCTCCCCTCTCCCCCCGATGGCGCCACCGCCCTTAGTCCCTACTGCCCCAGCGCTCCCCCTTGCCTCTCCTTCCCCGACTCAAGCCACGCCGTCGCCTCCCTCCGCACTCGCTGCGACGCCGCTTCTCTCTGTCGGCAACACCCGCCGCCAGCGGACCCCGTGGTCTCGAGCCACCTCGTGCCGCCCTGCGCCACACAGCAGCGCACGTCCCGCCGGCCTCCTCCTGGGCTTCTCCTCCCCAAGATCTGGCGCCCACGGGCCGTCCTCGCGCAGGCCCGGGCCTGACGCCGTCTCCCCACCGTCCTCTGTGCTCCCCATGCACCGATGCCGACGACGTCGCACGCCAAGTTCTTCTTCCCGAACGCCAAGACCGACCCGATACGAGGACCCGACAAGATCTTCGTGACGACAAGATCGGCACCGACCAGGGCGGATCCGATGTGCCCCCGACGCCAACCAAGTTCTTCTTCTCGGATGCGACAAGATCGACTTCCGTTGTCCGAGACCGATCCCGCCGAGACCGAACCCCAGATCCGGACCCTGAGAACCGACCCTGAACCCCTCGGAGCCCAAGTTCGCCGAACCCTAATGTGATTCCCTTTCCAAGACCCCTATTTTTATAATATATGACATATACTTGTTGCATTTAAATTGTTCATGCATGCATACTTGTCTGTGGTTTGGGGGCATTATGCCAATTCATCTCATAATTAAATATGGAGTCTATATGCGGGATATCTTTGTCTTATTACGGACTTCATTTAAATTGGCATAGCGAACCGAAGCCATGTTTGGTCTTGCTAATCCAACATTTAATTTGCGGGGTAGATAAATAACTTGAACCGTTTAATTAAATGTCGGGACCCCGGTTCCGCTTAATATGATCTAATTGCATTGCACCATTGCCATGTCATACATCATACATGCATCATGCCCGATCTTCTGTCATAGTATTAAATAGTGCATCCAGTGTTTGTGCTAGTGTTTTGCTTCTTCACGGACTAGGCCGATGAGTTGATGCGAGTGTCGACCCGATCTTCGGATGAATCTTGGCAATGTTTTCAAAGTAGCACCTCCCCTTTCTACCTATCTTACTTTTATAGTATTTATTCCCCCTGTTGATCTATTGCTATCGTATGCGATGCTCTAGTTTTTACCCGTGATAGCCCTTGCAACTTATATGCCTTGGACACATCCTACTACTGTTGATTGGTAGATAGTTGGACTTATTGGCGTCGTATAAGCTTGCTCAAGTGCCGTTGCGTGTCGTCAAGTACCACAGTTGTTGGAGTATTGCCGCATGTTTAATGTTGGAGATGATCATGGCTTTAAATACTGTTTAATAACTAAAATTGAAAGTAGGTAAATGCAGAGGCACCGGTGGGTAATAGACAATATTTGGATTTTAACCGATCACTGGTGTCCCGTAGGACCCCGAGTTCTTGACACCTTTTCCGAGATCGAGCGCGCTAACCACAGGTGGGGTGTGTGGGCACCCCCATCGATTAGTACCTGATTTCAAAGTATTGTACCGGGGGCCACAAGTAGTTTGGGGCTTTATTACTATCTTGTACTTATGCCATGCTTTACTTCTTATTTACGATTGTGCGAGGAGAACCTGTACTGTTTAGGACCGTGACACGTTTTCACTGTATCGACAAGCCCAGTCACACTTTCGGGTTCCCGGGCAGTTACGGTCGGCTACACAAACCCTGAGTCCGTCTCGGAGACCGGCCGACTTCGTTGCGGGTAGCTTAGTGGGGTGGCCCCCATGTACTTGCTTTGGGTCTAGGAAACGTCATGACTTAGGCCCCGCCGACATACCGATGGGTGTATGTTAGCGATCGGCAAAAGGGTCAAGTGCGTGTGGATACTTTGGTGCACCCTGCGGTTAAATCTTTTAAAAAGCCGTGTCGCGGTTATGGACGACTTGGACGCGTTCTCGATCATAGACAACTATAACTAAAGTTTACTGCTATAATTTGACTTGTATCCGATATGACTAGTAATCACTTCACCGGAATGGCTAAATAAAAGTACCAACAATCGCTGGGTTTGGGATATCTCATGCTAATTGTATCGACTAGTAAGTCTTGCAACTACAACGGAATGGTTAAGTAAAAGTGCCCACGCTTATTCTATCGGGATGACTATCTATACGACTAGTAATTGCTGCGATAATCGAATAAATAAAACGCCAACCGTGTGAGTTCCTCGGTTGACTTCCTCGTTTGGTCTCGAGGGGAAATACCAGATGGGTATGTTTGGTGGTAGTATCGTTGGTTCGAATAGGTCTCTCTTACCCCTCTCGATAGCCGGTTGTATCGAGTCTCTATAGGTTGTTTAGTGCATGCTTTGCCGCTTGATCCACCATACCTATGTGGCGAGGGCCAATTCTAGTCTCGGTGTCTTGGCCTCGATCGACCTCTCTTTTTCCTTTGCCATTTGTCGGCACCCTTTGTGTGTAAGCGGTTTGAGATCGACGTCGTTAGCAGGGTTACCCTTCCGGCTTGGCCTGGGCAGGGTTATGGACGCCTTTGGTTATTCTTCAGGGCTCTTAGCTCAATTTGCATCTTGTCCGTACTCGGACGCTGTATCGTTTTAAAGGTGATTTGGATCTTTGTACTTTATATCTGTATTCTTGACTCTTTGAGTCGCTGTTGTATATATATGTTTTGTGGGTTCCATCGAGGACTATTGTGTAATGATATTACTTCGTTTTCCACCCGCACGTAAGTGCCTGGTGGGCACCTTTGAATCGTTTATATGCGGGTTTGGCGGGAAGCGCTGAAACTTGCATAGGGCCGATTCTGAGGGTGTTACAGCTTGGTGGGGTGGCCCCCTGAAATCAAATACGAATCTTGCGAATGTTCTGTCGTGATGCCTCGTTGGGTTTTCATTTGGTTTTTTCCGAGGTTGATCGTGCGTGTGTTTCTATTTGTGCACCCCTGCAGGGTAAAACTTTCTGAAAGCCGTGTCCGCGGTTATGGACGACTTGGATCACAGTATCTCGATCATAGACAACTATAACTAAAGTAGTGCTATAAATTTTCCTTTGGAATGACTAGTAATCAGCTTCACTATAACGGAATGGCTAAATAAAAGTACCAACAACTGCTGGGTTTTTGAATGTCTCATGGTATATGTATTTGACTAGTAAGTATTGCAACTACAATAGAATGATTATCTAAAACTGCCCACTGCTTATGTTATCAGGATGACTCATGCTATATATATCTGACTAGTAATTGCCGCAACTATAAGGAAATGGATAAAATTGCCAACTGTGTAAGTTTCCTCGGTATGACTTCCTCGATTGGTATCGAGGGGGAAATACCAGGATGGGTATGCTTGGTTATAGTTTCAGATTGGATCCGAATAGGTCTTTCTTATCCCTATCTGATAGCCGCCAGTTGTATTGAGTCTCTATAGGTTGTTTAGTGCATGCTACGCTGCCGCTTCAGTCCACCATACCTATGTAGGCGAGGACCGCCGAATTCTAGTCTCGCCGTGTACTGGCCTCAGTACTGACCGCTCTCTTTTTCCTTTGCCCTTTGCCGGCACCCCTTTTGTTTTTAGCAGGTTTTGAGATCGACGTCGTTAGCAGGGTTACCCTTCCGGCTTGGCCTGGGCAGGGTTATGGACGCCATTGGTTATTCTTCAGGGCTCTTAGCTCAATTTGCATCTTGTCCGTACTCGGACGCTGTATCGTTTTCAAGGTGATTTGGATCTTTGTATTGTATATCTGTATTCTTGACTCATTGAGTCGCTGTTGTATATATGTTTTGTGGGTTCCATCAAGGACTATTGTGTAATGATATTACTTCGTTTTCCACCCACACGCAAGTGCCTAGTGGGCACCTTTGAATCGTTTCTATGCGGGTTTGGCGGGAAGCGCTAAAACTTGCATAGGGACGATCCGAGGGTGTTACATCTATCTACTATATTGTAGCAACAAGTTGATAGAGTATTAACCCTCGAAGATCCAAAGTGGTTAACGAGAGCAGATTCTCGTGGGTGATGTAGTTGTTCACTTGCCGATCTAAAGATCACGTAGACGATCCTTCCGATGCCGCGTTCCGAAATATCTCCTGCAGTCAGTCACACGTACGGTACTCGATGAAGACCGTCCTCTCCCTTGTTACAGCATGCAGCAGAGGTTGTAGCTCTCTCCGCGCGATTCCGGTAGCACGACGGCATGGTGTCGGAGTTTAGAGGGGAGATCCCGCAAGGCTTCGCCTAAGCCGGAGCGAGTATGGTGGAGTAGAGGGAGCCTCAAGGATAGGATTTAGACACCTAGGGAAGAGGGCAACTGGCGGCTAGGGTTTAGAACAGACAGCAGCGGCGGTTTAGAGGGGATCTAGGGCGCCGATGGCTTGGAGGTGCAACGGCGACCTAGGGATTAGGTATTGGACGCCTAGGTCAAGGGGGATACCTTGGGGTGCGCCCCCACCCCTCCTTATATAGGTGAGGGGGGGGGGGCGTCCAAGGGTGTTCCCAACCCAGGTGGAAACCCTCCCTAACTCGGCCTCCAAAGGAAGAGGCTGAAACCTTTTCCACGAAGACTTCCCTCTTACCAAAAACTAGAGTTTGACTTTTCAAACTAGGATTTGACTATTCAAACTAGTCTTGGCCGAATTGACACTTTAGGGTTTGGTGTGGCTAGCCCCTAGGGCATGCCACACTCCAAGTGACCCCCTCCCGGGGTGGTGGACCTTCCAAAACATTCTAGAAGCTTTCGGTCAAAACACCAAAAACATTTCCGATCCCCGGAAATTGACTTTCCTTATATGAATCTTATTCTCCGGACCATTCTGGATCTCCTCGTGATATCCCGGATCCATTTCAAGAGTCCTAACAACATTCGATCTCTTTACTCACATTCGATATCTACTAAACAACATAGAATCCTTAAGTGTGTCCCCCTACGGTTCGTGAATTATGCAGACATGACTGAGACTCTTCTCTGATCAATAACCAATAGAGGGATCTAGAAATTCATATGGCTCCCACATATTTGTACGATTACTTCGTGATCGAATGAACCATTTACATACGGTACCAATTTCCCTTTGTCTCGCGATACTTTACTTATCCGAGGTTTGATCGTCGGTATCTCTGCATACCTAGTTCAACCTCATTACCGATAAGTACTCTTTACTCGTTCGTATGATATGTAATCCCTTGTGAGCCAGTCACATGCTTGCAAGCTAATTGGATGACATTCCAACCAGAGGGCCCAGAGTATATCTATCCGTCATATGGATGGACAAATCTCACTCTTGATCCACGTGCCTCAACACATACTTTCCGAACACTTAATGCCACCTTTATAACCACCCAGTTACGAAGTGGTGTTTGATGTCATCAAAGCATCCATATGGTGATGGTAATTAACATGATCTGATGGTCGAAGGATTTAGGTTACTATATATTGAAAGATTATAGCAAGTGAACTATTTAAATGACTTGATCTTATGCTATGCTTAACTATAGGAGTATGTCCATCACATCATTCTTCTAATGATATGAACTTGTTGTTAATAACATATCAATGTTTATGATCGAGAAACCATGATCATATATTAACCAACAATATAGTTTAACAAGAGGCTTTACTAGGGACTCTTTTATGTTTACAAATCACACAAGTATTAATCTTTCTTGTTAATACAATTATAGCATGGTATGTAAACATTTATTATAAGCATGAAGATATGATAATAACCACTTTATTATTGCCTCTTGGGCATATCTCTAACAGTCTCCCACTTGCACTAGAGTTAATAATCTAGTTTTAAACCTTTGTGCATTCAACAACTATGGCTTTTCGGTGTTGTATTTACACGATTGCTAGTGGTCAACTGATCTCCGGATCCAACACTTTCAGGTCCGTATGTAATTGCATGTCTTTGCGTCTCTATGCATCACTCATTTTCTAATGAGATGGCTTTGTATAAATTTGGTCCTTTGGTGAGACCTTTAGTTCCTTGGGGTTAAAACATGTTGATAATATTGTCGTACAATATATCTTCATAGTACTATCCCGCTGTGAACTACACCTAGTTTGATAACAAACTACTTGACACAAATACCCTCTTTTGCTGCTATAATAGCAGTCATATACTTAGCCTTTTGTTGTAGTATCTGTCACAATGTCTTAACTTTGGAACTCATCCAAATCCATTATCGAACTTACTTTCCATTATATTGTTCCACCCTTAGTTTAGATTGGGATAAACTTAATTTTTACTTTGTGACAAAACTATTATCAATGTAATATTTTACAATGAACTTACCATCTATTTGTAACTTCTATAAAAATAATATATTCTTAGTTCTTCCAAAAGACCATAAGAATATGTTTACTATCGTCCAATAATCATCTTATAAATCATTCTGGTTTATGGTCATAACATTTAGAGCATAGGACATATCGGGATGTGTACATATCACAGTATGATTGAAAAATACTCTTTGTGATTTCATTCATCAAGTATCAATCAATACTTGAATCTTTGTTTCACTTACCAAGTGTCGATACACTTGAATTTCGATTTAATCCTTTTTGTGTGGCAAGAACCTTTCTTGACATTTCCATATTGAACTTATTCAATATCTCATCTATGTACATTTGGCATAACCATATTATCATCTCAATCTATCCATATAGATATTGATACAAAATACTTGGGTTTTGCCTAAGTCTTTCATCAAAAATGAAATTCTTAACTTGTGTTAATAAAAATACATCATTTCCAATCAACAATATGTCTTCCACATAATGTATTAGAAATATGTATTAGATCTCCCACTTAATTTCTTGCAAATGCAAGCATCTTCATCGTCTCTGATGAAATTAAACTCTTTTAATAGTTTTATCATGGTGAAGATTCCAACTCCGCTATGCTTACTTCAACCATTGAAGTTTGCATATGCTTTTAGCATCCTTTGAAATAACAAAACCCTTTGGACCGTGTCATGCACACGTCCTAGGTAACCATTCTATTAGAAGAACTTGTTTTGTTTATTCAACTACTACATAACAAAATCATATGTAGTGGTTGCTACATTAATCCGTCTAGACTAAATATCGCTTAATGAAAGGTCAGATATTTTCATAGTCAACTCTTTGAACATTGTCGTGAACTCTTTCCCGACATGTCGACAATTTCATAGATGTGAAACACCCATGTCTATTTCTTTATAGATGCAAATACGACTGTAAGGTCTTGCACCTTTTCAGAGGGTCTTTCAAGTTCAAAGCTTGATCTCTCATGTATGGAACTATCACGGATTTTATGGATTGAAACCATTTGACGGAGTCAGGGCCCATCATCTCTTCTTTCCATGTAGTCGGATCATCATTGTCAAATAATGATTTAACTCTCAAATCTTGGTATTTGATTGTTTACCCGACCTACTTGGTTCAATATAAACTTATACCTCCGTGTCCACAACCTTTGAGGCACGTGAGCCATGAGCATTGTTGCTGCCTCCGGGACACTTTCCGGTGTTACGCAACTCAACACATATAGCTAAGGTTCTTTTAACCTTATCAAAGTTCTATTGTCCTCCAACTTAACTTTTCACGGAAAAATTTCTTCTAAAAGAAATTTGACGTTCTAAGTGACAGAAACTTTTTCTTCAGTGTTATGGAGGAATACTTAACAGTTATTTAAAATAACATACAAAGAAATATTCATCCGACTTTGGTTGTAAACATCTTATTTATGCATAGCATACTAATGTTTAAGAAAGGACAACTTGGGTTTTATTCCAAACCATAACTTTATATGGTGTTATTTCAACAGATCATGACAAAGCCGTTTTCAGTATAAAAGCGGAAGTCCCTAAAGCTTTTATCTTTAAAATATAATGGCAGTTTTATAAATGACACCTTTGATCTTACCATGTCAAACAAGGTTTTATTATATATCTTGAACACACCATACTCGTATGGTGATTCGGGAAACGCAAATTCATGGAACGATTCCTCAAATATTAGGTGTTATGCTAAATTTGTAACTCAAATATCTCCTTTTATGATCCTATCATAAATTCTTTATTTTCTTGTTACTTTGATTTTGCACTTCATCTTGAAAGTCTTCGAACCTTTTCAAATGTTTGACACTTCATCCTCATTAAGTAAATATTCATATATTCACTCAAATTTTCGGAGAAAGCATATGAAGTTGAAATACATCACTCTTGACTACACATAATGCACTTCATACATCTATATGTACAAGTTCCAATAAGCTAGTCATGCGTTCACTTTTGGCCTATGAACGGAGTTTTAATTATCTCTAGGAAAGTTTCACAAGCGTCATTTGATCGAAATCAAAAGACTCCAAAATTCCATCCATATGGAGTTTCTTCATGTTTTATTTCCAATATAATTTAAACGGCGGTGTCACTTCCTAAGTGATCTTTCAATCAATTGCCTTTCGAAATTTTTAGCATTTATTTTATGGATATGATTTATCCAATGACATTTGTAAATCATCCATATTTTATGGATTACGGCAATTATTTGAACAACCCTTTTATTATCATAATACCTGATAAAAAAAATATTGAAGGCAAGATTTTATGTCAACACATCAACACTTTATTTGTTCTCGATGAACAGCATCACATATTCTCTTGCTAGTTACTTAGGCCATTGCAGTTCATAAATTGTGTTGTTTCATTTGACGATTCACACCAACAAATTCAGTATCCAATACTTAAGAACCACATTGTTTAACAAGCAAAGAATACAGTCATAACACGTATATCCTCTATACCTAAGCTGGCAATTCTAGTCTTTTCTTTTCTGTCATATATTTCTGAGATTCTCTTTCAATATTTCCTTTTTTGTTTGAAAGAATCTATCAACATTAATAGTGGAGCCATACACATGACACATAGTCCAAAGCATGTATAGTTAAATACCAATGTCTTTGGACTTGCACTTTGAAGTAGATCACCATCATCAAATACCTGGTGTTCTTTAAAATTCCATTCTTTAGTAATCTTTTAGTGTAGTAAACATTTTACCTACATCAAATATTCACCCTTATGATGAAACTATTCATGATCAAGCTACTTTAGCTTATAACGGTGAATCTCGAGTATAATATTGCTCTCCAAAACCTTTTAGAGGATTAGGACGACAAGCGTCTCCAACGTTTTGCAAATTCTCATCAAATATGAGAACATAAACTTTGCCATATTATACTCTCTCATGTTGCAACCAAAACATCATTTTAGATATCATAATATATTCCACACATCATGGTTTCTGAACAACTGTTCCAGCTCCTAGATAACCTTGATATTAAAACAATCTTTTGAATATCAAGAATCATGGAGACAAACATGATACTTATATACTAACACTAGAATTGTCACTCTTGATTTAATACCAATTATTAAACTTCTTGGAGTAACTGGAACTTACTAAAAGTTTGCAATAGGACTTTTAAATTTTATATTAACACTTCAAAACAATACGATACCAGTTTGTAAAGTAACTAACCAGAATTCTATAGTTCTATTATCTTAATTATTACTAAGCGCAAGGTGGTAAACGGATACCAATGACTACAACAACTATGTGAATTCACTTTGATTTAGTTTATAATAAATAGAGTTCAACTTTTAATCATATTACTGTTGAACCCCCACTCAAAACAATATCCCTCACATTGTTTTAGTGATCACATGAACCAAATCCACTACACCAAGTCCGATCATCACGTGACATGATGTAGTTTCAAAAGCGAACAATCATCATGTTCATCATATCATCTATATGACTCATGCTTTACCTTTCAGTATTCCGTGTTTCGAGACCACATCTGTACATGCTAGGCTCGTCAAGATTTAACCTTAGTTTCCACATGTGCAAATCTGGCTTGCTCCCATTGTATACACTCGTAGAATCTAACACACTCGATCATCACGTGGTGCTTCGAAACAACGAGTCTTAGCAATGGTGCCTACTAAGGACGAACACTTTATAACTTGATATTTTGTAAGAGGGATCATCTTATAATTCTACCGTCGCGATCTAAGCAATACAAGATGCATAAAAGGATTAACATCACATGCAATTCAAAATATGTGATATGATATGGCCTTTCTTCTTATGCTTTCAATCTCCATCTTCAAACACGAACATGATCTCCATCATCACCAGCATGGCGTAAAGGTCAATGGCACCGCTCCATGGTTTTCGTCCACCAGCATAAACTATTATAACTACTTTGAATAATAGACACGCAGGTCATAACGTAATTAAAAGACAACCATAAGGCTCCTACTGGTTGCCGACTTACAATAAGGATCATTGCATACATTATATATAATCACAATCATGGCCATATCACATCACAACACACCCCTGCAAAACAAAGTTAGACGTCTCTATTTTTTTTGCATATTTTACGTGGTTTGGTACTTTCAATAAGTACAGTTCTAACTTATGAACAAGAACCACAACGTTGATGGATGAACTATCAAGTGCTCGTTGTAAATTGAATCTTCACTATGATGGGAGAGACAGACACCCGCAAAGCCACTTATGCAATACAAGTTGCATGTCAAGTGTGGTGCAAGTCTCATGAATGATGTCATGTAAGGTTAGCCCGGGCCGCTTCATCCCACCATCCCGCAAGATGCAAAGTACACAAGAAGCAATTGATAATAAAAGAACCACCGCCCACAATGACCAATGTGTTCTACTCGTGCAACAGATCTACTCATAGACACGGCTCTGATACCACTGTAGGGGTTCGTAGCATGGAAAACAAAAAAATTCTATCGCATGAACACACACAAGCCAAGATCTATCTACTAGATTGTAGCAAAGAGTCGATAGAGTATTAACCCTCGAAGATCCAAAGTGGTTAACGAGAGTAGATTCTCATGGGTGACGTAGTCGTTCAATTGCCGATCTCAAGATCGCGTAGACGATCCTTCCGGCGTCGCGTTCCTGTATCTCTCCCGCAGTCGGTGACACGTACGATACTCGATGAAGACCGTCCTCTCCCTTGTTCCAGCAGGAAGCGGAGGTTGTAGCTCTCTCCTCGCAATTACGACAGCACGACGACGTGGTGTCGGAGTTTAGAGGGGAGATCCCGCAGGGCTTCGCCTAAGATGGAGCGAGTATGGTGGAGTAGAGGGAGACTCGGGGATAGGGTTTATACGCCGAGCGAAGAGGGCAACCGGCAGATAGGGTTTAGTCTAGACGACAGCAGCAGTTTAGAGGGTATCTAGGGCACCGGTGGCTTGGAGGGGCAGCGGCGACCTAGGGATTGGGTCTTGGGCGCCTAGGGAAAGGGGGATACCGTGGGGTGCGCACCCACCCCTCCTTATATGATGAAAGGGGTTAACCTCTTGGGTGGCCCGATCTTCATGGATCTCATGGTCAATCGATGGGAAAGCGAGGGGAAAGGGATAAGGTAGCGGAAGCGAACACACACCTCGCGAAGAACTGTAGGGGTTCGTAGCATGGAAAACAAAAATTTTCTACCGCATGCACACAAACAAGACAAGATCTATCTACTAGATTGTAGCAATGAGTCGATAGAGGAACTCACCCTTGAAGATTCCAAAGCGGTTAACGAGAGCAGATTCTCGTGGGTGATGTAGTCGTACACTTGCCGATCTCAAGATCGCGTAGACGATCCTTCCGGCGCTGCATTCGGCTTCAGCGCAATCGGTCGAGGCGTTCGGTTTCGACAAAGACCTTCCTCTCCCTTGTTCTAGCAGCGGAGGTTGTAGCACTCTCCTCGTGATTCCGAAAGACAATGGCGTGGTACAGTAGAGGGAGATCTCGCAGGCTTCGCCTTAAGCGGGAGGCAGTATGGTGGACTATGAGAGCCTTGGTGATCTAGGGTTTAGACACACCAATTAGAAGGGGCTAAACCGGCTAGGGCAATTAGAAGCTCTAACTCGGCTTGGGAGAAATCCCTAGGCTGTGGCTACGGTTTATGTTTAGAGGGAGGCAACTTGTGTGTCTAGGAGGGGAGCCCTGCCCCTCCTCTTATAGGTGGAGGGAGGCGCGCCTGGGGAGGGGAGTCCCTCCCCAACTCGGCTTGGAGGTGGGACGCCGGTTGGAGGAGGAACTCCTCCCAACTCAGTTTCCACCTCTCCTCCTCTTTCCAAAAGCTGCGTTTGACTTTTCAAACTAGCCGCTTGACTTTTCAAACTAGGATTTGAATAAACCCTTTATTTTGGACAGCGATGACACCTAGTACATGATGCAATCATTCCAACTTGTAATGACACATTCATGTACCCTTCCCTCCGGTCTTGGGACATTGAACCTTCTAGAACATTCCCGATGAAAACACCGGAATCATTCTCCAACTCAAACAGGACTTTCCTTATATGAATCTTATTCTCGGACCATTAGGATCTCCTCGTGATATCCGGATCCCATCCGAGACTCAACAACATTCGGTCTCTTACTCATCATTCCATAACTACTCAACAACGAATCCTTAGTGTGTCTGCCTACGGTTCGTGAATTATGCGGACATGATCGAGACTCTTCTCCGATCAATAACCAATAGAGGAATCTGGAAATTCATATGGCTCCCACATATTTCTATGATTACTTTGCGATCGAATGAACCACTTACATACGATAACAATTTCCCTTTGTCTCACGATAGTTTACTTATCCGAGGTTTTGATCGTCGGTATCTCTGCATACCTAGTTCAACCTCGTTACCGATAAGTACTCTTTTCTCGTTCCCGTGGTATGTGATCCCTTGTGAGCCAGTCACATGATTGCAAGATAATTGGATGACATTCCACCGAGAGGGCCCAGAGTATATCTATCCGTCATATGGATGGACAAATCCCACTCTTGATCCATGTGCCTCAACACATACTTTCCGAACACTCAATGCCACCTTTATAGCCACCCAATTACGGTGTGGTGTTTGATGTCATCAAAGCATCCTTCCGGTGATGGTGATTAGCATGATCTCATGGTCGAAGGAATTAGGTTACTATGTATCAGAAAGCTTATAGCAAATGAACTATATTAAATGACTTGATCTTTATGCTATGCTTAACTATAGGAGTATGTCCATCACATCATTCTCCTAATGATATGACCACATTGTTAATAACATCTCTATGTTCATGATCGAAACCATGATCATATATTAACCAACAAGATAGTTTAACAAGAGGCTTTACTAGGGACTCTTTTATGTTTACAAATCACACAAGTATTAATGTTTCCAGTTAATACAATTATAGCATGGTATGTAAACATTTATCATAAGTATGAAGATATGATAATAACCACTTTATTATTGCCTCTTGGGCATATCTCCAACAGTCTCCCACTTGCACTAGAGTCAATAATCTAGTTTCAAACCTTTGTGTATTCAACACCTATGGCTTTCCAGTGTTGTATGTACACGATTCCTAGTGGTCAACTGATCTCCGGATCGACACTTCCAGCTCCGTGTGTAATTGCATGTCTTTGCGTCTCTACGCATCACTCATTCTCTAATGAGATGGCTTCGTACAAATTTGGTCCTTTGGTGTGACCTTTAGTTCTTTGGGGTTAAAAACATGTTGATAATATTGTCGTACAATATATCTTCATAGTATTATCCCACTGTGAACTACACCTAGTTTGATAACAAACTACTTGACACAAATGCCCTCTTTTGCTGCTAAAATAGCAGTCATATACTTAGCCTTTTGTTGTAGTATCTGTCACAATGTCTTTAACTTTGGAACTCATCCAAATCCATTATGGAACTCACTTTCCATTATATTGTGCCACCCTTGGTTTTGATTGAGATAAACTTAATTTGTACTTTGTGACAAAACTAGTATCAATGTAGTACTTTTACAATGAACTAACCATCTATTTGTCACTTCTACAAATAATATACTCTTAGTTCTTCCAAAAGATCATAAGAATATTCTTACTATTGTCCAATGATCATCTTATGAATCATTCTGGTATATGCTCACAACATTTAGAGCATAGGACATATCTGGATTTGTACATATCACAATATGATTGATATAAATACTCTTTGTGATCAAGTATCAATCTATACTTGAATCTTGTTTCACTTACCAAATGTCAATACATTTGAATATATCATAAATATTGAACTCATTCAATCCTTTCTGTGTGACAAGAAACTTTCTTGTAGTTTCTATATTGAACTCATTCAATATCTCGTCTATGTACTTCTGGCACAACCATATTAGCGTCTATTCATGCCAAATATTTGGGTTTTGCCTAAGTCTTTCATCGAGATGAAATTCTTATCCTGTGTTAGTAAAAGATACATTATTTCCAATCAACAATATGTCTTCCACATAATGTATTAGAAACATGTCTTAGAGCTCCCACTTAATTTCTTGAAAATGCAAGCATCTTCATCATCTCTGATGAATTTAAACTCTTTTAACATTTTCATCATAGTGAAGATTCCAACTCCGCGATGCTTACTTCAACCATTGAAGTTTGCATATGCTTTTTAGCATCTTTTGAATTAACAAAACCCCTATGGACCATGTTATTCACATGTCCTAGGTAACAATTCTATTAGAAGAACTTGTTTTGTTTATTCAACTACCATATAACAAAATTATATGTAGTGGTTGATACACTAATCCGTCTAGACTAAATATCACTATGAAAGATCAAATCTTACCATAGTCAACCTTTGAACATTGTTGTGAACTTTTTCCCAACATGTCGACTATTTCATAGATGTGAAACATCCATGTCTTATTTCTTTTATAAATCCAAATACGACTGTAAGGTCTTGTACCTTTTCAGAGGGTCTTTCAAGTTCAAAGCTTGATCTCTCGTATATGGAACTATCACGGATTTTATGGCTTCAAGCCATTTGACGGAGTCAGGGCCCATCATCGCTTCTTTGCATGTAGTCGGATCATTATTGTCAAATAATGATTTAACTGTCAAATCTTGGTATTCGATTGTTCATCCGACCTACTTGTTTCAATAGGAACTTGGATCTCCGTGACCACAACCTTTGAGGTACGTGAGCCATGAGCATTGTTGCTACCTCCGGAACACTTTTCGGCGCTGCGCAACTTTGATCATATAGCTAAGGTTCTTTTAACCTTATCAAAGTTCTATTGTCCTCCCACTTAAATTTTCACGAAAAATTCCTTCTCAAAGAAACTTGACGTTCTAAGCAACAAACACTTTTGTCTCCGGTGTTTATGGAGGAATACTTAACAATTATACAAAGACAGGTTCATCCGACTTTGGTTGCACACATCTTTCTTATGCATAGCATACCAATGTTTTAAGAAAGGACTACTTGGGTTTTATCCCAAACCATAACTTTATATGGTGTCATTTCAACGGATTATGTAAAGCTTTTAATCTTTAAAACATAATGGCAGTTTTATGAATTATATCTTTGATCTTACCATGTCAAACAAGGTTTTAATCACATATCTCGAACGCTCCATACTCTTATGGTGTTTCGGGAAATGAAAATCCACAGAACGATTCCATAAATATTAGGTATTATGCTAAACTTTGTAACTCAAATATCTTCCTTTATGATCTTTATCATAAACTGTTTATATTCTTGTTACAATGATTTTGCACTTCATCTTGAAAGTCTTTGAACTTTTCAAATGTTTCATACTTCATCCTTATTAAGTAAATATTCATATATTCACTCAAATTTTTGGAGAAAGCATATGAAGTTGAAATCCATCGCTCTCGACTACACATAATGGACTTCGTACAACAATATGTACAAGTTCCAATAAGCTAGTCATTCGTTCCCTTTTGGCCTATGAACGAAGTTTTAATTATTTCTAGGAAAGTTTCACAAGCGTCATTTGATCAAAAATAAAAAAGACTCTAAAATTCCATCCACATGGAGTTTCTTCATGTTTTCTTTCAATATAATTTAAACGGCGATGTCACTTCCTAAGTGATCTTTCAATCAATTTGTCTTTCGACATCTTTAGCACTAGTTTTATGGATGTGATTTCTCCAACGAGATTTGCGAATCCATCTTTTATGGATTACGACAATTATTTAAAAAACCCTTTTGTTCTCATAATACCTGATAAAACAAATCTTTGAAGGCAAGCTTTGATGTTTAACGAGCAACACAATAACCCTTTATTTGTTCTCGATGAACATCATCACATATTATTTTGCTATTTACTTGGGCCACTGTAGTTCATGAATTCTGTTGTTTCGTATGACGATTCACACCAACAAATTTAGTATCAAATACTTAAGAACCGCTTTGTTTAATAAGCAAAGAATATAGCCATAACATGTATATCATCTATATACTTAAGCTGAACAATTCTAGTCTTTTCTTTTCTGCCATATATTTATGAGATTCTCTTTCAGTATTTCCTTTTCTGTTTGAAAGAATCTATCAACATCAATAGTGGAGTCATACATATGACACATAGTCTGTAACACCCTCAGAATCGGACCTATGCAAATTTGGGCAAAATTCACCAAATCCGCATAGAAACGATTCAAAGGTGCCCACCAGGCACTTTAGTGCGGGTGGAAAACGAAGTAATAACATTACACAACAGTCCTCGATGGGACCCACAGAACAGATATATATAACAGCGACTCCATGAGTCAAGAATACAGATATACGGTACAAAGATCCAAATCACCTTGAAAACGATAGAGCGTCCGGCTACGGACAAGATGCAAATGGGGCTAAGAGCCCTGAAGAATAACCAATGGCGTCCATAACCACCTTGAGCCAAAGCGGAAGGGTAACCACGCTAACGTCGATCTCAAAACCTGCTTAACAAAGGGTGCCGACAAAGGGCAAAGGAAAACAAAGAAGGAGCGTCGATCGAGGCCGGTACGGCGAGGCTAGAGCGGTCCTCGCCTACATAGGTATGGTGGATCGTGGCGGCAAGATGCACTAACAACCTATAGAGACTCGATACAACTGGCGGTTTTCAGAGAGGGATGAGAATGACCTATCCGGATCCAACCTGAATCTAACACCAAACAAAACCCATCCTGGTGTTTCCCCCTCGAGACCAAACGAGGAAGTCAACCGAGGAACTCACACAGTTGGCAGTTTTACTTATTCAGTTATAGTTGCGGCACTTTACTAGTCAGGTTGAGATAATCGTCCTGATAAAATAAGCAGTGGGCACTTTTAGTTAGTCATTCAGTGATAGTTGCAACAATTACTAATCAGGTACAGATAGCATGAGATGAACCCCAAAACCCAGCAGTTGTTGGTACTTTTATTCAGCCATTTCGTTGTAGTTGCAATACTTACTAGTCAGGTACAATGGTCGCAAGCGACAGCTCAAGCAAGCAATTGTGGGCAGTATTAATTAGCCATTCCATTATAGTGAAGCTGATTACTAGTCATTATAAGTCAAATTTATAGCAGTAAACTTTAGTTATGCTTGTCTATGATCGAGATACTGTGCTCCAAGTCGTCCATATCCGCGGACACGGCTTTCAGAAAGTTTTAACCCGGCCGGGGTGCACCAATAGCAACACACACTCGATCAACCTCGGAAAAACCAAATCAAAACCCAACGAGGCTTTCACGGTGAACAATCACAGGATTGAAATATTTGAGGGGCCACCCTTAAGTAGAATCCATAGCAGATAGGCAAGCTCCGAGACGGCCTCAAGGTCTTTGGGTATCTGGTGTGAACGACCGGGAACCCGAAAGTGTGGCTAGGCTTGTCGACACAGCGGAATCGTGTCCCGATCCTAACGATGCAGTGTGCTCCTCGCTGTCGTAAATAAAGCGATAATCATGGCATAAGTACAGGATCGTAAATAAAACCTCAAACTAGTTTGTGGCCCCAAGAAATAAGTCCGAATCAAGCTCGGCTCGGGGGTCCCATATACCTCCCGGATGTGGATAGCGCGATAAATCAAGGCAATTATCAAGTACTCGGGGTCTCACGGGACACAAGTGGGCGTTCGGAAACCAAATATTATCTATCACCCACCGATGCCTCTGCTTATTCAATTTTAGTTGTTAAACAGAAATTAAAGTGAACAATAAGTAAACTAGAATCATCTCCAACATCAACATGCGGCAATACATCAGCAACTGTGGCATTTGACGACACGCAACAGCACTTGAGCAAGCGACTACGACGCGCAAGTCCCACTATCTACCAAACAACAGGTAATAGGGTGTGTCCAAGGAAATATAGGGCTGCAAGGGAATATCACAGTACGAAACTAAAGCATCGCAACACGGATAGCAAAAGATCAGGAGGGAATAAAGACTATAAAGTAAGATAGGTAGAAAGGGGGAGATGCTCGCCTGAAAACATGGTCGAAGGTTCAACCGAAGAACGGGGCGAAGCTCACATCAACTCAACGGCCTTATCCGCGAAGAAGCAAATCACTAGAAGGAACACGGATGCGATTTAATACAACGGCAGAAGATCGGCATGATGCATGTATGATTCATGACATGGCAAAGGTGCGATGCAATTAGGTCATATTAAACGGAACCGGGGTCCCGACAATTATTTAGATGGTTCAAGTTGTTTAGAACCCCCGCAATTAAATGTTGTTATAACAGGGCAAGATGATAGCACTGGTTCGCTACACAAGTTTAAATGAGGCCGATATGAGACTAGATTTGTCCGCATATGGGCCCCATATTTAATTATTAGGTGGATCGGCGTAAGGCCCCCAAACCACAGATATGCATGCGAGGATGGCGATTCAATATGCAACGAGTTGTTATTATGTTTTAAAATAGAGTTCTCGGATAAGGGTCACACTTTAGGGTTCTCGACGATCTTGGGGTTCCGGGGTCCGGGGTTCGACAGGGTCCAGGGTCCGACGAGGTCGGTCTCGCGGGAACGTTCTCGGAAAGGGGTAGATCTTGGTGCTTCCGGGGTCTTCGGGTCATGTCGACGGTCACGGCGTTCGGGATGAAGCACTTGTCGTTCTTGTCGCATGTAGATCTTGTCGCCTTCGCGGTCCTCGGGTCATTTGTGGGTTCGTTGCCTCATGCGGAGATCCTGGCGTCCGGAAGAGAGTACTTGCCGCGCATGTGGCCTTAGGGTTCGATGACGGTGATCTTGTCGCTTGGTATCCGTGTGGAAGCACTCGAGGACAATGGCGAACTCGCCCGGTTGGTATCACTCTCCGGGTAGTAGGTCATGGCATTCCAGGATCGGTCTTGGAATCTGCTTCGGGATGAAGAGCTTGGTATACGGCATCACCGGATCTATGGCGAAGGGCTCGGGTCTTCGGTCTCCGTGTGGGCGATCTTTGCTGATCTCACCTCGAAGGCCTTGAGGTTACAGCTTTGAGGTTCGGTCTTGGCGTTCGAGGCAGTTCTTGGCGTCCGTGGGTTCGGTCCAACCTCGACCATCGGGCCCTCGATGGCATCATCGCCGTGGCGAAGGCAACAGGTTCCCGTGACGAAGATCTTGGGGTTCGCGGGGCCGGACCTGCCGACTGCGGGCTCGGGGTACGCGGCGGACGGCGAGCGGGGTTGAACGGCGACGGCGGAGCTTGGCGGAACAGAGGCGGGGTCCGGCATGAGAGTGGTGAGGCGGTGGGGCCCGCTGGCTCGCAGCGCTGTGAGGCGGCGCAGGGACAGCGGTGGTCGCCTTGGCAGCGGGCAGGTAAAGGCGTCTTTGCCGCCGAAGGCGCTGGAAAAGCGTCGGGCGGCGACAGCTGGGTGGTGGTTGCAGCGGGGCTGGGAGGTTGAGCGCCGTGAGGCGGAGCAGTGGGCCCGGCGGCAATGGGTGGAGCCGGGAGGAGCGGCAGCAGCGTCTGGGGCGTCAGGCGAGGCCGGGGCGGGCGGGGCGCTTGAGGCCGAGCTAGCGAGGCGCGGTTGGCGGATGGGCAGCGGCAAGGCGAGACGGGGCGCTTGGGACGAGGCCGAGGAGGCGGGCCTCGGTGGCCAGGCGGGAGCGGGAGGCGAGAGGAGGAGGCAGCTAGGTGGGGTGTGTGTGGTGGGGCCTGTGGCAGGGCTGAGTGGGGAATGGTGGCCGTTGGGTCCACGTGGGGGGCCAGGCTGAGGGTGTGGTGTGCGTGGGTTTCGTGTGGCCTTGGGGTGGGGTTGGTGGGGCCACGTGGTAGTGGGTCAGGCGGGAAGGAGGGGAGAGGGGTTAGTGGTGGGGTCCAGAGGTCGGTGAGAGGGGAGAGGGGTTGAAGAGCTTGGGTGAGAAAAGGGAGAGAGGGGGAAAAAGAGGAGGATAGGTGAGGTGGCAGGGTGGGTATGTTTTGGGTGAGAGGGTGAGGTGGCGAGCTGAGAGAGGTGGGTAGGATAGTTCTGGGTGCAATTAGGATTTAGATGGGGCTGTTTTCAAAGTGTGTTTGTTTGGTCCGCTTTAATTCAAAACAAAACCACTTTGCAAATAGTTTTTAGGTGAAACAAAATATCCGATACCTTCGGGGTTTTGCCTTTTATAATAAAGAGGGGTTTTTGTACCATTCAAAACTAGGCTTTTCAAATGATGCAGTCAAACAATGCATGATGATGATGATGCAATGCACAAATTCAACGCGATTTTCTAGTAGTGGTTTTGCGGGATGCCACATAGTCCAAAGCGTGTATAGTTAAATACCAATGTCTTTGGACTTGCACTTTGAAGTAGATCACCATCATCAAATGTTTGGTGTTCTTTCAAATTCCTTTCTTTAGTAATCTCTTGGTGTAGTAAACATTTTACCTACATCAAATATTCACCCTTATCATGGAATCGTCCATGATCAAGCTACTTTTAGCTTATAACAATGAATTATGAGTATAATGTTGCTATCAAAAACCTTTTGGAGGATTAGGACAACAAGTGTCTCCAACCCTTTGCAAATTCTCATCAAAATATGAGAACATGAACTTTGCCATATTATACTCTATCATGGTGTAACCAAAACTTCGTTTCAGATATCACAATATCTTCCACACATCATGGTTTCTGAAACACCTCTTTCAGATCCTAGATAACCTTGATATTAAGATAATCCTTTGAATATCAAGAATCATGGAGATACAAACATGATACTCATACACTAACACTTGGAATTGTCACTCTTGATTTAATACCAATTATTAAACTTCATGGAGTAACCGGAATTTACTGAAAGTTTGCAATAGGACTTTTAAACTTTAGATTAACACTTCAAAACAATACGATACCAGTTCGTAAAGTAACTAACCAGAATTCTATAGTTCTATCATCTCAATTATAACTAAGCGCAAGGTGGTAAACGGATTCCAATGACTACAACAATTATGCAAATTCACTTTGAGTTAATTTATGATAAATAGTGTTCAACTTTTAATCATATTGCTGTTAAACTCCCACTCAAAACAATATCCCTCACATTGTTTTAGTGATCACACGAACCAAATCCACCACATCAAAACCGATCATCACGAGAGTTTATGTAGCTTCAATGGCGAACAATCATCATGTTCATCATATCTACTATATGACTCATGCTTTACCTTTCGGTGATCCGTGTTCCGAGACCATGTCTGTACATGCTAGGCTCGTCAAGATTAACCTTAGCTTCCGCATGAGCAAATCTGGCTTGCCCACGTTGTATACACTTGCGGAATCTAACACACCCGATCATCACGTGGTGCTTCGAAACAACAAGCTTTAGCAACGGTGCTAACTAAGGGTGAACACTTTATGACTTGAAATTCATGTGCATGAGGGATCATCTTATAATGCTACCGTCGTCTACTAAGCAATACAAGATGCATAAAGGATTAACATCACATGCAATTCATAATATGTGATATGATATGGCCTTTCTTCTTTGTGCTTCCGATCTCCATCTACAAGCACGAACATGATCTCCATCATCACCGGCATTGCATCAAGGTCAATGATGCTTCTCCATGGTTGTCGTCCACCGGCTTCAACTATTACAACTACTTTGAATATACACGCGGGTCTTAACAAAAATTAAAGACAACCATATATTCCCGCCGGCCGACTTACAATAAGGAACATTGCATACATCATATATAATCACAATCATGGCCATATCACATCATTGCACACCCTTGCAAAACAAAGTTAGACGCCTCTACTTTCTTTGCATATTTTACGTGGTTTGGGGCTTTCAATAAGTGTCGTTCTAACTTACGAACAAGAACCACAACATTGATACTAGTATTGTTAATCACCCATTGTAAATTGGATCTTAACTATGCTAGGAGAAATAGGCACCCACAAAGCCACTTATGCAATACAAGTTGCATGTCAAGCGTGGAGCAAGTCTCATGAACAATGTCATGTAAGGTTAGCCCAGGCCGCTTCATCCCAACATACCGCAAGATGCAAAGTACACAAGAAGCAATCGAGAATAAAAGCATCAACGCCCACAATGACCATTGTGTTCTACTCGTGCAAACAGATCTACATATAGACATGACTCTGATACCACTTTAGGGGTTCGTAGCATGGAAAACAAAAAATTTCTACCGCATGCACACAAACAAGCCAAGATCTATCTACTAGATTGTAGCAATGAGTCGATAGAGGAACTCACCCTCGAAGATTCCAAAGCGGTTAACGAGAGCAGATTCTCGTGGGTGATGTAGTCGTACACTTGCCGATCTCAAGATCGCGTAGACGATCCTTCCGGCGCTGCTCCGCAGCGCCCAATGATCACATCGCCTGCTTCGACGAAGACCTTCCTCTCCCTTGTTCCAGCAGGCAGCGGAGGTTGTAGCACTCTCCTCGTGATTCCGGCAGCACAACGGCGTGGTACCGGAAGTAGAGGGGAGATCTCGCAGGGCTTCGCCTTAAGCCGGAGCGAGTATGGTGGACTATGAGAGAGCCTTGGTGATCTAGGGTTTAGACACACCAATTAGAAGGGGCTAAACCGGCGGCTAGGGCAATTAGAAGCTCTAACTCGGCGGCTTGGGAGAAATCCCTAGGCTGTGGCTAGGGTTTAGGTTTAGAGGGAGGCAACTTGTGTGTCTAGGAGGGGAGCCCTGCCCCTCCTCTTATAGGTGGAGGGAGGCGCGCCTGGGGAGGGGAGTCCCTCCCCAACTTGGCTTGGAGGTGGGTCGCCGGTTGGAGGATGGAACTCCTCCCCATCTCGGTTTCCACCTCTCCTCCTCTTTCCAAAAACTGTCGTTTGACTTTTCAAACTAGGATTTGAATAAACCCTTTATTTTGGACAGCGATGACACCTAGTACATGATGCAATCATTCCAACTTGTAATGACACATTCATGTACCCCTTCTCCTCCGGAGTGCCGGACATTCCGGAACCTTCTAGAACATTCCCGATGAAAACACTGGAATCATTCTCCAACTCCGAAATAGGACTTTCCTTATATGAATCTTATTCTCCGGACCATTCCGGATCTCCTCGTGATATCCCGGATCCCATCCGAGACTCCGAACAACATTCGGTCTCTTACTCATCATTCCATAACTACTCAACAACATCGAATCCTTAAGTGTGTCTCCCTACGGTTCGTGAATTATGCGGACATGATCGAGACTCTTCTCCGATCAATAACCAATAGAGGAATCTGGAAATTCATATGGCTCCCACATATTTCTACGATTACTTTGCGATCGAATGAACCACTTACATACGATAACAATTTCCCTTTGTCTCATGATAGTTTACTTATCCGAGGTTTTGATCGCTTGATCTCTGCATACCTAGTTCAACCTCGTTACCGATAAGTACTCTTTTCTCGTTCCCGTGGTATGTGATCCCTTGTGAGCCAGTCACATGATTGCAAGATAATTGGATGACGTTCCACCGAGAGGGCCCAGAGTATATCTATCCGTCATATGGATGGACAAATCCCACTCTTGATCCATGTGCCTCAACACATACTTTCCGAACACTCAATGCCACCTTTATAGCCACCCAATTACGGTGTGGTGTTTGATGTCATCAAAGCATCTTTCCGGTGATGGTGATTAACATGATCTCATGGTCGAAGGAATTAGGTTACTATGTATCAGAAAGCTTATAGCAAATGAACTATATTAAATGACTTGATCTTTATGCTACGCTTAACTATAGGAGTATGTCCATCACATCATTCTCCTAATGATATGACCCTGTTGTTAATAACATCTCTATGTTCATGATCAGGAAACCATGATCATATATTAACCAACAAGCTAGTTTAACAAGAGGCTTTACTAGGGACTCTTTTATGTTTACAAATCACACAAGTATTAATGTTTCCGGTTAATACAATTATAGCATGGTATGTAAACATTTATCATAAGTATGAAGATATGATAATAACCACTTTATTATTGCCTCTTGGGCATATCTCCAACAAGAACATGATGAACACACGCAAAACTCACACGATACAAGGCTGATTGCTCCCGAACGGCGGCCATCGGTCCGATAGAATCCTCGCAAGGAAATATCGGTCAACGTGCTCCCTCAAATCCACATCAGAGAGGGAAGAACACCTTGGGGAAGATCTTGACAACTTGGAGACGAGATACCGAACTCCAAGGCCTTGTTCAATGATGGATGCGTGATGCAAAGTCCAATCAAGGTTGGTGACAGTCGGTCCCCTTGGTAAAGGGGATGAGGCAAAACTAGAGATTCCACAATGGGGGTTGTCTTTAGTCTATCATCTATGCCTAAGGGGTACATGAGGGGTGGGGGCTCTATTTATAGGCCATCCACTAAACAAGGGGGTAGTTTGGGAATAAACTAGGCAAAGGGGTAAGTAAAGGGAATATTTCAGGGCATCAAACCTAGATCCGCTACAGTGGGGATTCCGGGTGAGTCCGGTGCCGGATCTGGTGCGGATTTCGGTCGCCGAATATTCCGGCCGAACAGCTCTGAGCGTCTGGCGGTGGGTCCGATCGGTCGGCGCCGGGATTCCGGACGGCCCTGCCCGCCGGTCGCCGGAAACTCCGTGGTGGCTCACCGGTCCTAGCGCCGATTCCAGCTGGAGCTTCTTGCGTCTCCTCTTCCAAGCCTCTGTCTTGTCGGGCGTGAGTCGTCAGGCTTCCTCCCTCGTCTCCGTACTTGTCGGTGTGAACCTATCATGCATATGTGATGGAGTATGAAGTAGCATACCATTCAATGGGGTAGGAATTGTGCTCGCATAGAGGAATGGATTCACCTTTGGAGTCCATGACGACTTGGTGTAAGTTGGATAACATGATGTGGTAACGATCGTAGGTCGGGCTACATCAGCTCCCCCCCTTCAAAAAGAGTCGTCCCCGACTCTACATGCTCATCACAAAGTACAAGAGGTCGAGAGACCTTCTTGATCCTGGGGTTCACCATATAGTCGTCCTCGAGAAGATTTACTTGACAACACTTCAATGTTCCTTCACCTTCCTTGAATCCTACAAAGCTCACAACAAAAGCGAAGCAACACTCAAAGCATAGAAAATTCATGAAGATTATTACATGAGTACTCAAGTAGAAGGAAGTCACCTTATCTTGTAGAGATAGCTCGATGAAGGGTAGACATAGGTAACTCTCTTTGGTTCTTCTTGTCAACACGTGGTTGGTAGAGGTTGACGTGTATGAATTTGTACCTACACACAACAAAGACCAAGCAAAATATTTTCGTGCGTGATAGAGGAGCATGTCAAATGTGGCATGTCAATTCTTGTTCACAACACTATTAACACAATACAAGGATAGCAAATGGAATGCATATGCAAGGTCAAAGTGCATGGAAATCGTTCGAACATCCTCCAAATGTGGGAACTCAAAAACTCCATATAACGTAGTAGTGGGGCACTCAAAGCATTGGATCAAAATTTCAATCAACATCTTTGATGCAAGAATAGGAGAATTCGGCAAAAACACATGAGGAAAAATATCCAAAACAACATCATTATGTGTGCAAACCAACCATTGTAAAGAGAAATTGTTCAATATGTTGGATGCCATACACATATCATCAACATCAAGTATCATGGGAATATGAGTATCCCAAGTGGAAACAAAAACGACATGTTTGCAAACAAACCAAATGAAATAGCAAGTGATCCTTATGTTTGTTGCAACAACAAGACGAGATCCTCGGAAGCTCTCATGACAATACATGCTCTTAATGGCATTATGGTTGCACACAAAACATTGGAAAGAGAAAATTTTAAACATTTTTCTTGCAACACACAAAGCATCATTATGCAAAAGCGAAGAAACATGAATTTCACAAGGAGAGATAATACCATCAACATGCTTGGAATCAAACCATAGGAAAGAGCAATTTTCCAACATGAAAGATGCAAACCATGCAAAAGGTATCAGAGCTGGGTTCGATCTTGAACTCACTTGTGGAATGCTCTCAAGAGCTCTTTTTGTCAACTCGTTCTCAACCGAGGTTGACATGATAGTGCGGGTACCTACACACATCATACACAAAAGGAAGAACATGTGTGCATGGTAGAGATACACATCATCCATCATGACGTATCTCTTCTTGTGCACATCACCATTAATGTCAATCAAGTGAAATAGATGCATGGTGAGTATGCAAGTGGGGAACATGCTTATCATGGCAATCATCAAATTATCCAAAAATTGAGAAAGCTATGGGGGCCATCTCATTATAACGCATATGATCAATATTGTTGCAAGCAAAACAAGTGAAATAGCAAGCATTCATCTTATCGCAAGCAACAAGAGAAATTGAATGACTAGCATGACAAGGAAAGTCTGAAGCAATTGGAGGATACACACAAGATGCATAGCATGGCATGTTTATGACAATGATATCGCAATCAAACAATTCCACATGATCAATATTATGCAAAGGCAAATCATCACATGGGAATATGAGTGAAGCATATGTAATGTCACAAGTATCATCCATAACATGCATATCCTCACAATTCATCATGTCCACTAGTGGGGTCATGGCATCATCAACACCCTTATTTTTACCTTGGTCATACCTCTCATATGAAGTGGGTGTTGTGGAAGTAGTGGCCTCCTTGTGGACGACTTCGCCTTCTTGATGTAGCCATGGCATAGCATCATCTTCGTGCACCATGTACATCTTCTCCAATTGAGGCATCATTGCTTCATGGCTTGGCGCGTCTTCATCCATGGAACCTAGCACAACATAAGAGAACACACTAGAGGTAGAGGGTAAGTTGTTATAAATCGAAATGGTCTCACTTGACCTATCAACTACCACTCTCAACTCACTCGGTGTATCACTCATGCCCTCAAAGTGGGAGCACTCAATCTCACATAAGGTGGAGTCACTCATCTCACTCTTGTTCTCACTCAAGTGGGCTAAGAGGCTCTCATACTCACATGGGATTGGTACCACATCATCACTCAAGCGTATAGGGATAGGCTCGGTTTCCTCAACTCCAAGCGCCTCCTTTGGTGAAGGGAAAATCCCATGCTCACCATTCTTGACCTTTTCGCCTTCAAGGTTGGATGCCATAATATGGGCATCATCACTCGCCTCCATGGTCGAAGGGAAAATCCCATGCTCGACCGTCTTTTGGCCATCTTGTGGTAGTGGTGGAAGTAGGCTCATGGTGTTGTCGAGAGCGGTGCTCGGATCGACTTCATCACATATGTGGCCTTGGCTTCCTCCATCTTGGAGTGTAGACATCCTCTTGCCGAACTCAGCCAACTTGGCAAAGTAGAGGTCTTCATTTTCCTCGTTCATGATGTCGTGGAAGTCAAGCGTAGGCGTTGAAGCTTGATGGATTGGAGGACGGATTGCTCTTGGTGCCATTGTGGTGGTGGCATGAGTAGTTGAAGGTGCCCTAGGATGGTGTCGACGGAGGTCATTGGCGTGCCTTGCCAATGGTTGATGTAGGTGGCGCACTTGGTCATCCACATGAAACTCGCGACGATGATCACTTGCCTTGGCACTCTTCTTGTGCTTGTGGTGCCTTCTTGGTCTTGATTGATCATTATGGATGGTGCTCATCGTGAATTCTTCGTATTTATGGCGAAGATGCCGTTGACGATGTCTTGTATCCTCTTTATGGTGTCGATGCTCATGAGAGGATGTTTGTCGATGAAGATTCTTGTTTCTTGGCGCCTCTTGATGTATATTATGTTTGGACGCCACTCTTCTTTGGATAGGAGGTGGAGCTTGGCGCCTTGGAGGTGATGGAGCTTGGCGCCTTGGAGATGGTGTAGCTTGACGCCATCTAGGTGGTGGCACTTGATGCCTTGTCGATGGTGGCGCTTGACGCCTTGGAGGTGGTGGCGCTTGTCGCCTTGGAGGTGGATCATCGAAGTAGGTGGTGCCATTTGGTGTGGCACGCTTGGCCTTGAAGGTCATGGATTCTTGATGATGCACCTCCTCTTGCTTGGCGTAGTAGGCTTCCATCTCCAAGCGGTGGAGGAATTCTTCATGGCTCATGGAGGATCCATCAAAGTCGATGAAGTTCTCCGTGTCCTTCCTGCTCGGCGAGGTGTCGTCGATGTCGCACTCGAAGTCGTCCATGCTTGGGGAGTAATTGTTGGTGTAGTCCTCCATATCACCCAAGCATGTGGAGCGATTGTCGGTGTAGTGCTCCATATCATCCATGCACGAGGAGCCATTTTCGATGTAGAGCTCCAAGTCTTCCATGCATGTGGAGTCGTCATAGGTGTAGTGATGCGGGTCCACAAAGCATGCGGAGCCATTTTCGGTGTTGTGCTCCGTCATGTCCTCTATACTTGTGGAGTCGTAGTCATGGTGGCTCATCATGGATTCTTCATAGATATCATCCTCGGTTGCGGAGTCCCTAGACATGATTCACAAGACCAAGTGTTGTATATGGAAGTGGTAGAGGGTGTTGGGGATGCAACGTCAAACATTAATTTACCTTGGAAGATAGTATCGTGCAAGTGGCCACACTTGAGAGCAATAAACCAAGCAAAGTGAAGTTCACGCGAAACACCAAAACCAACTACTAACCAAAAAACACACACACACACAAGGCCTATGGTGGATATGTATGGAAAGTGGCATGTCAAGAACCAATCCAAAATCAAGATGTTGTAATGGCAAGTAAAGAACCACAATGATCACAAAGCAAAACAACTCAATCCACAAGATAGGAAATATGTACAAGGAAACACACACGGTGGGATAAATAGGACTTGTGCGACGGAGAAAGTAAGCTAAGAACCAAATGATTACCTAGCGAAGACTATAAGCTCGTGTCACACAAGTACAAGGAGAGACGCTAGTTCGATTGCACAAAATTGGTGGGCTAAAAGATATGCATAATAAGTACCATCTATATGATGTTCATCGAGCTTGCGCTTCCTATTCTATGAGGCACATGTATATTTTTTTTTCTTTTCCTTTTTCTATTATTTTTTATTTTTTTTATCTTTCACTTGCCTCTTCCTTGTGCCAACAACTATACAAGATAACTATATGAGATAGCGCTCACAACGTTTGCTCGGAATCTACAAGGTATCAAATATGCATAGCCCAAGCAATCATAAGAGGAACTAGTCTCAATAGGTGTTTGTTGCTCGCAAAGATAGTGGGGTTCACAAAGGAATGCAAGTGGGGAGAAGTCGCGGAATGTTTATACCTTTCGTCGACGAACTTCACCCTTTATTATTGGATTTCGCCTTGCTCACGGAATTTGGATGGAGTAGATAGCATGAACAACGTGGATGATGATGTAGATCTCCTCCTCTTCGAAACAAGCTAAAGAACACCAAAATCCGATTTCGAATGCAAAAGTTATGCTCAAAACCGTGAGGAGCTGAATCACATTGGCGACGGTCGTGGGACAAATTCTCGAAAATTCCGACGGTAGGTCCGGTTTGACCGGAAATTCCGGCGGGAGATCCGGTTCGCCGGATCTGGCGCCGGAACGAGTTCAGGAACGCAAAAACTCGATTTTCTGCGGAAAAACTCGATGGGAACTTCAGATCGGAGGGGGAAATCAAGGAATTAGGCCATCGGAACGCATGGGAAGGTAGATCAACAAGTTTAGCAAGTAATCCGTGGATCAAAACCTACCAAAACTCACTCAAATCAAAGATCGATCCAAAACACGAATTGGGGCTATTTTTGGTGGAATTTTCGAATTTATGGGGAAAAGACCAAATCGATGAGAAATCCGTGACAACCAAAAGCTGCTGATACCAAATGATGAAAGGGGTTAACCTCTTGGGTGGCCCGATCTTCACGGATCTCGTGGTCAATCAATGGGAAAGCAAGGGGAAAGGGATAAGGTAGAGGAAGCGAACACACACCTCGCTAAGAACACGATGAACACACGCAAAACTCACACGATACAAGGCCGATTGCTCCCGAACAGCGGCCACCGGTCCGATAAAATCCTCACAAGGAAAGATCGGTCAACGTGCTCCCTCAAATCCACATCGGAGAGGGAAGAACACCTTGGGGAGGGTCTTGACAACTTGGAGACGAGATACCGAAATCCAAGGCCTTGTTCAACGATGGATGCGTGATGCAAAGTCCAATCGAGGTTGGTGATCATAGTCGGTCCCCTTGGTAAAGGGGATGAGGCAAAACTAGAGATTCCACAATGGGGTTTGTCTTTACTCTATCATCTATGCCTAAGGGGTACATGAGGGGTGGGGCTCTATTTATAGGCCAGCCACTAAACAAGGGGATAGTTTGGGAATAAACTAGGCAAAGGGGTAAGTAAAGGGAATATTCCAGGGCATCAAACCCAGATCCACGCTAGCAGTGGGGATTCCGTGATCTGGCCATTGGATCCGTGCCGAATTTCGTCGCCGACAGGCTCGTAAGCGTTTTGGCTGGGGTCCGGTCGAGTCCCGGCGCCGGGATTCTGGGCGCCTGTCAGGGGTGTCATCGAAACTCGGTGGTGGCTCGGTTAGCCGGTCCTGGCGCCGATTCTAGCTGGAGCTTCTTGCGTCTCCTCTTCCAAGCCTCCGTCTTGTCGGGCGTGAGTCCTCGGAATTCCTCCCTCATGTCCGTACTCATCGGTGTGAACCTATCATGCATATGTGGCAGAGTATGAAGTATCATACCATTCAATGGGGTAGGAATTGGGCTCGCATAGAGGAATGGATTCACCTTTGGAGTCCATGACGACTTGGTGTAAGTTAGAGAACATGATGTGGTAACGACCGTAGGTCGGGCTACATCATTATATAGGTGGGGGCGTCCAAGGGTGTTCCCAGCCCAATTGCGGTGACCCAACATACCACTGCATGTGTAGTACACTATAGTCGTTGATATGACATCCACAGAACACCGTTCCGTAAATATCACATACCTTAGAGTGGTACAACAGAAACATTGCGGGTCCATATTACAAAAGTACACACATTATTATTATTACAATACCGGAAGTTCAAGACTTCCAAAATATCCAACTTACAAACCAAAATATAAGATGTTCAGCGGGAATTTAAAAGTAACAACTCCGACTAGGAGTGGGGCTGAACAGATTACTCTATAGAGTTCATGCTGCTCGGCTCCGTTAGTTACTATTAACTAGACCCTTAAGTGGCTCGTTCTCATTGACACCGTAGCGGATCTCGTAATCCACGCCTTCAACTCCTCCGGATAGATCATGTTCCTCGTAGAACACGTCTTCTTGGCATTCGGCTGCATACATTGGCACGTCTTCGGAATCCTCAGAGTCTAAGCAAGGGATCAAAGGAAAGGATGAGTAACAACTTTACCCAACAAGTTCATTATATGCAAGGTGGGAAGTTTGATGCTCTAACTACCACCTCGGATTATAAATCCTTGGGACTATGCAGTTTTTGTAAATCTTTATTCAAAGATTGATTTTATTCCGAAAAAAACTATGACAATCAGCCTTCACAGGTTGACCAGAACTTTCATGGAGTTCCTTTCCTGCCGCGTTCGTAGCTCCTTCCCGGAACAGGGAGTAACAAGTTACAGTTCTTACACTGATGTCAGGGGTTATTAGTCCCTACTTGATCATCATTATTGCAAATAGAACTCTAAGTTCTATTGCTTCATTATATCACCACTTAGGATGATATCTATGATTTTTTTATTTATGAAAACAATATTTTCTTTCTTTTAATAACATATATGGTAACACACCATTTGCAAATACTTTGATAAAGACTCTTCAAAGGACATGAGAAAGTGATGAACTTGCCTTGTGATGGCAAGGTAGTGAAGTCTGATGCTTGCACTAGACCTTGAGCTTCTAGTTCTACAAAAACATCATTATTGCCCGGTAAGGACAATATTTAAAGAAGCAAAATGATTATGCAAGTATTGTAATGCATTATTTAATTTTATATGTATTTACCCCAAAAAGTTCCTTTTTGAGTAATAAAGGATTTATAAATATTTTTTTAATATTTATAACATATATTGAGTTATTTTATTTTACTTCCCTTTATTTGACTTTTATTGATTTAATAATTTTTTTAGGAATTATTAATTATACATTGAATTTATTACTAAATATTTATTTAGTATTTTTCAAAAATACTATAATATTAATAAATAATAAAAGTGATTTTTATTTATTTTTATCACCTTTCAATTATTTTGTACAATTCCATAAGGTATATATAAATTACAAAATTCCTAAAAAATTTTAAATGTTCAAAATTGAATATATTATTTTATTTGGATAGAGTGGATTATTGTAAATCCAAAAATATTTTATTTATAATTTTTGTACTTTTATTTTATTTTCTATAATTTTATTGAGGTCAGGGGTATTTTGGTCTTTTCCAATTGATCAAAAAGATTTATTAAGCAACTTGGGCTGACCCCTTGGGATTATTGGGCCAGGGTGGCCCAATAGGGCAGGGTCAAAAGATAACCCCAAAGGGTTTGGCCCACCCAGCCCACTTTGCCTCCTCCCTCTCCCTCGACCTTATCCCCTCCTCCTCTGACTCGACCCCGTGGCCGACGATGCCGCCACCGCCGATTCCTGCCGTCGTCGGCCGTTCTGGCCGCCACCGTGGTGCGAGTTGGGGTTTTCAACAACGCTCTTTCGTTCTATCCACTTGGATTTGACTCTAGGGCTTCCCCGTGGTCAGTTCCACCCCATTCCCGAACCCTAGGGTTCGGAAAAGATGCCATCGCGGCCGCCGCGATCCCGCGTCTTGATGGTGTCTGGTCTCGTCCGCGCTGCTATGGCGGTGTGCAGTAGGCGCCCTCTGGTGCTCCCCTGTCATGTTCGTCGGCCCCTCTGCTTCCTCTTCGATTCGTCAGCGAGGACCTCGGGTAAGTTGTCTTTGTGATGCTTGTCCATGCTACTGCCATGATTCTCTCTGTGTGTATCTAGTGGCTTCTCATGCCGAGTGAGTGCTGGTTGAGTTCATCTCTGGATTAGGGTTCTTGCTCTGATTAGGGTTCATAACCCCCTGTTGATCATATCTATGATGCTTTCGATTTGGTGCTGATCATATCTGATCATGGGAAATGATTGTCTGCTATGGTTGATTATTGGTAGTGGCTTTGATGATACTAGTTGCCTGTCAGATTTATTCTAGTGGTACTCCACCATGATCCATGTTAGTGTCTTAATGAAATCCTTGATTGGATTATGTTGTTGATGTGAGAAGTTTCTCTACTGTCAGAATACTTGTACTGACAGTAGATTTCTCTTAGTAGTTGCTTACTGCAATTATAATGTGGCTTGTTTGAGATTATATAATCTGATTCAAATCATTACATGTAATGATTTTCTGTGGATGTATAGATTCATTTTAATGTTGATTCCTGGCATTTGGATTCAGGAAAATGATATGTAGTGGTTGTCCCTTTTTATCTGTGAAAGCTAAGTAAATATTGGTCTTAGTTCATTAAGAACTTGTCCTTGTGATACCATTGTATTCTGGCACACAAGTGATTGAGTTTTATTTCTGCGCTTAGCTTGATAATGCTTGTGATCAAAACTGACAAGTTGACATGAAAACTTGTATTAAATTTCCTGCCTATGATGTTGGTATGAGGCTCTAGGATGTAATTCCTAGTTAGTTGGGCAATAGTTTGTTTGAAACTTATAGGTTTAGAGTTGCTACTCTCTATGGATATGTGCCCTAATCTAATAAGATCAAATGAAAATTATCTAAGTTGCAAAAAATAACACTGAACCCACTGATGCTGGTCTGAGGGTTTAGTGTTTGTGGTTGAGCTTGATTTCTTATTCTTATGCTTGAAATCTCTAGGATAGATTTACTCCTCTTGGGTGATTATTGAGAGATTATCTCATAAAACAACACATGCTTTTATTTAGATATATGATGAAATCATGTGATGGTTTTATGAGGCTCACCACATATTCTGATGTGGATGTAGTAGATTAATGATGATCTTGATCTTGATCTGGTTCTTGATCTGCTTTTGCTGGGCTCCTAAACTTGCTCTTGAGCTTGCCTGCTCCTCCTAGCTCCTGGGCTTGACCTTGTTGTCCACTAGATCCACCCCCCTCCTTATGTCACCATCCTGGTGATGTTTGGGTTGATCTGGGTGGTTGGTTTTGGCTGCTGTTCTTGGTTTGGTTGCTGTTCACCCTGGTTGTTCTGGTGTATTGTGTAGTGGAGTGATGCACTGATGTTCTCCTCCATGGATGTGCTATGGTTTTGTGATGCTAGCTGTGCTTGTGTGGTCGACAGCACACCATCTGCATGCTTGTGTGTGTGCAACTTGTGTGCCTGCTATACACATATGGATAGGTTCAGAATTTTTGAACTTACCATTACCAAACTACTTTTACCCTGGCTGGTGAATTAGTCCCTTTTGGCTGTCATTTTCATTCTGGCTTTGAATTGATGAAAGATGAAATCTTTCAGATTGGTGAAACTTGCCCCTTTTACTACATTTCTCAATGATGAGATTGTCAAGTGCACCTCACTGACATATCTGAGAGAAATATACTAACACTAATCATGTTTTGTTTTCTCTTTATTCTTTGTTTTGTAGGTACACAGATAAGGATGAAGATTTAGTGTAGATTTAGTTTTAGGGTAGTTAGTAAATATTTAAATGTACTTTTCTTTTTCTTTTGTAACCCTTATAACCTTTATTTTATTCATTTGTAACAAATATTATATATTTATTAATAAAGAATATTCTTATTCTTTATTCTTTTTGTAAATTGTGAAGTTTTGAATAACTTCAGTAAGTTCATTCTTTATAACTTGTTTATGTACATAAAATGAATTTCAAATGCAATATTATTTTTAGATAAGATTATAATATATTTTTTCTTAATTTAATTTAAGAGTCAAATCTTATATCAAAACTATTTAAATTATAAGACACTTAAGTTTTAAAATCCAAACTCATTTCAAAACACAAATAATTCATTTAAGATCATATCAAAGTTTATAGCAATCTTTCTTTAAGGCTAAACCTAATCTCAAAGTAAGAAAGAAACTTTGATCACTTCAAGGTTTTTATTTGGCGAAAATTTTACTCATATTTTCTCAAATGAATGCATGCAACAATTCATATTCCTAATTCTACCCTTCGTTAGGTCCTATATACTGGGATGTTACAAGTGGAAACCCTCCCTAACTCGGCCTCCAAAGGAAGAGGCTGAAACCTTTTCCATCAAGACTTCCCTCTTACAAAAAACTAGAGTTTGACTTTTCAAACTAGGATTTGACTATTCAAACTAGTCTTGGACGAATTTACCCTTTAGGGTTTAGCGCATCTAGCACCTAGGCATGCCACACTCCAAGTGAGCCCCTCCCGGGGTGGTGGACCTTCCAGAACATTCTAGAAGCTTTTGGTCAAAACACTGAAAACATTTTCGATCCTAGAAAATTGACTTTCCTTATATGAATCTTATTCTTCGGACCTTTCCAGATCTCCTTATGATATCCCGGATCCAATCTGAGACTCCGAACAAAATTCGGTCTCTTTACTCACATTCTATATCTACTAAACAACATCGAATCCTTAAGTGTGTCTCCCTACGGTTCGTGAATTATGCAGACATGACCGAGACTCTTCTCCGACCAATAACCAATAGAGGAATCTAGAAATTCATATGGCTCCCACATATTTGTACGATTACTTCATGATTGAATGAACCATTTACATACGGTACCAAATTCCCTTTGTCTCGCGATACTTTACTTATCCGAGGTTTGATCGTCGGTATCTCTGCATACCTAGTTCAACCTCGTTACCGATAAGTACTCTTTACTCGTTCTTGTGATATGTGATCCCTTGTGAGCCAGTCATATGCTTGCAAGCTAATTGGATGATATTCCACCGAGAGGGCCCAGATTATATCTATCCGTCATATGGATGGACAAATCCCACTCTTGATCCATGTGCCTCAACACATACTTCCTGAACACCCAATGCCACCTTTATAATCACCTAGTTATGATGTGGTGTTTGATGCCATCAAAGCATCCATCCGGGATGGTGATTAACATGATCTCATGGTCGAAGGATTTAGGTTGCTATGTATTGAAAGCTTATAGCAAGTGAACTATTTAAATGACTTGATTTTATGCTATGATTAACTATAGGAATATGTCCATCACATCATTCTTCTAATGATATGACCTTGTTGTTAATAACATATCAATGTTCATGATCGAGAAACCATGATCATATATTAACCAACAAGCTAGTTTAACAAGAGGCTTTACTAGGGACTCTTTTATGTTTACAAATCACACAAGTATTAATGTTTCCTGTTAATACAATTATAGCATGGTATGTTAACATTTATCATAAGCATGAAGATATGATGATAACCACTTTATTATTGCCTCTTGGGGATACTCCAACATATGTTGATATGGTACAGTCCTTTGGTGTCCATTATATTTTTGCGCACATGGATTAAACATCATAGGGTTTGTAGTATGTGTAAGATAAAGGGGGAATTTCTATCGGAGTGACAGAAACCTAAGGACGCGAATCGGAATGTTGCACGTATGGGAGTAAGAGGACCATTTACTTAAGGCTATGGTTATGGAAACCTTAATGCATTGTTAGTAGTTATGGATGTTTGCTAACAATCCTATCATATAGTACATGTAATTCCAAGTAGTGAAGCACATGTATATTTAGCCTCTCCCACATAGAAAACTACATCGAAGACAATGAACCCGATTTATTCGCCAATTAAACTTGGACAAAGCCACCATATTTACCACCACTATCCACACTCATTGTTCTGTTAGTTTAGTGTATTTTATTGCTGCAGCAACTAGCTTTACTTTCTTGTTATTTCTTATCTTGCAAAGCTTTCTCTAGTACTCATTTTGTTGCTCTAGTTTTATTTCCTAGATAATGCAAGCGTATAGTGTGCGTAGAGTTGTATCAGTGGTTGATATAACTTGAGAGAATATTTATCCTACCTTTAGCTCCTAGATAATGCCCCTGTGATCCGTGGCTTCTTGTCCACTCTGGGGGTGAAGAAGTGGCAAAATAGTGCCACTGACGGCCTCACCCACACAAATTCCTCATAGATATGAGCGAAGGCAGCCGACGTTAGCATGGCATTAGGGTGGATCAGCATGAGATGAAAGACATACGCCTTCATCACCTCGAGGAAGAACTCCGAAAAGGGGGAAACCAACCCCATATGAAGGAAGCAGGCGTAGATCGGCAGCTCCCCGTCCCAACTCTGGTACGAGGACGACAAAGCTCTGTGGCCCCGTTCTCATGGCGCTCGTTCGCCACAAGAGCATACAGGCCCCGGAACTTCTCCTTGTCCAGTGTTGGCTTAATTCGGGCTCGAGGAATATTTGGGGGATTGTCCGCCTCTGAGCGGGTCCTTGCCAATGGTGCTCCTCTCCCAGCCTTCGACGCCTCACAGTCCGCCATGAGCGGTTTGTATTTGGGAGTAGTGTGCTAAGGGGAGAAGGATGAGGGGATAGTGGGGGGGTAGCCTTTCTGGGGAGGACCTTTTCTTATAAAGAACACCTCCCCTACGCTCCCCCAAACGCGTAGCCCTTCATAACTCACTCACCCCGACTCGCATGCGCGTGCCACTTCGAGGCGCCTCGGGAGCGGAAGGCGAGGCGCTCGCCGTCAACAAAGAAAATCATAGCTAGCGGCTTGGCAGGAATAGGGCCCTGTTTTGCTGCGACGGGATACCTTAGCTTAACCAGGGCTCGGGGGCTACTATCGTATCTGTAGAACCCGGGGTCCTCATATCCCGCCTAGACAAGCTGCAGTGAATGCCTCTTCTTGGGGGCTACGTGTACCTGGTCTGCGCGATCGAGAGAATCCCAGATAGCCATCCATTCTGATAGAAGACAAGAGGACACGACAGAGCTCTAATGCCTATGGAGGAAGACCTTAGACCCTCTCTGCCACGCGAAGGCTGCACATGAAAGCCTCTCCACGTTGTACTCATGCATGTCATGCCCTGCCGCATGGCCTTACTAGAACGATGCGTGTTCTTTCTACCTCTGTGGTGACCCCTTGTTCTTATAAAAGGAGGACCACGTCAAACGAGAGAGAGAAGGGGAGAGTTCTTAGCTAGATCCTTTCCGAGGAAGGAACCCTTGTAATTGTGATCATCCTCCAGATAGATGATAGTTGCAGGATGTAGGGATCCACACATCATGGACCTAAACCAAAGTAAAAACATGTGTGTGTGTTTGTTCGTCTATCTCGCCGATTGAGCTCGCTGGACATTGCGCCCCTGGACGAACTAATAAAGGGGATCTCATCCCCGGTATCGAAAATCAAGACACGACATAGCACTACTACGGCGGAGCTTCTCAAAGATGTCTTAGGGTTCTGCTCTACGACATCTTCGAGGAGCTCATGTTAGACGTGTTCCCGCACCTTATGAAGTCCCCCGGGAAGTGCTCCCGATGGTGAGGAACAGAGGAAGCAGTGGTGTGGAGCTGGCAAGTTATCCACGAGGACTTGGGTCTTCACGGCCGGCGCTGCCAGGAATCCCACCAGGCCCGACTATCGAGGTAGCACCGCGTGGTGGCATGTGGGACACCTGGTGCACTCATCCTTACGCCCCTGCTTGCTCCACTTAATGGCACCACAGGCGCAAAGTCGGGACAAAACGGGATGAGGTCATCCTGTCCCATCGTCAACAAGAACAACAACGCACCGCCCGGGGCAAGGGATTAGCACGTAGCACTGCCCTTGTCGACCGTGCCACGTGGCTTGTGGGGTCATGACACAGAAATGATGTTTTCTTAACCTAGCTTTGAGGTCAGAGTGAATACAAACAATAAGTAGGAAGTTTTCGGTGTCACTTACAAGGCTTTCTTATCTGCTACAAGAAAATGTTTGGAACTGAGAGAATCGAAATCTTTCACATGTCACACATTTATATGTGGGAGGCTCTGTGCATAAGTTTGGTCTACATCATTTCAAGTAATGGAAGATAAATTCCCTCTAGTCTCTGTATCCGAAGTTGCACATAAGATGAAAATGCATAAATGCTTAAAATTATCTTTAGGCTTTCTGAAAGAGTAATTGCCCCTATGTGAGGTTTTGGTGATTAATGACAATCCCTATGGACTAATGTTTTCACTGAGTTTTATATGAAGGAATATTCCATAGGTCATGCTTATAGTCTATGTGTTGGATTCAAGTATGGATGCCATGAAGATAAAGATATACCTTGAGTATTGGCATCAAGATCATCGAGTTGAAGAGAAGAATATGATATGATCAATATCTTGAGAGTGTGATCTCAATAGAAGAATTCGAGATATGGCTCTAAGATGGTGTCATGATAGCCTCATTAGTTGAGCTATGATTGACTAAGATTTAGAGCATGTAATCAAATTAAGGTTTCTTTATGTACCTCAAGATATTGAGATGGAGCATGAGAAGATACATGGTTGACCTATACAAATAGTGAAGAGTGATTTCAAGTTGGTCAACATATGAAGCATAAAGAATGTACCACATGGATCTTGTGGTATGGTAAGCCTTGTCAATTATGCATCATGAACTAGCCCATTATATATGTGCCTTTGCATTTTCTATATGGGATAGGTATCTTTCCATGGGCATGCTTCAAAAGTGAAGATCTTATATAACACATGAGAGGATGACATCAAGTGGTGATCGTCATCAAGGTTGAGAAGGGCATGTTCAAGATAAGCATCTCGAGAAGATCATTTGCTTGAAGCTTGCCATCCATATTGGTGATAATGGACATGTGAAGACATATATTAATGAATCTATCCAATAATGGTGTATGGGAGAGCAAATTAGGAGCCTTCATGAAGCAACAATGATCAAGTGATGCATTCCGGCTTTGGTGGAGAATGAAGTGTTGTCATCAACATCAAGCGGGATGCGCAAGGAAAAGATATGGCCTTGATAGGTTTTCCTTTTACCGGTCTCAAGGTGGTTGTTGGGAGACCGGGTTATAGGATACATAGCCGCACTATTAAGAGGGGCTTTCGGTTGGGTAACTTGATCACATCGTCATAGGGAGCTCAATACTTTGCATTCTTTGCATCTTCCTATTTTATTGATTCTTGGTGTTTCTCCATGTGAGGTTCTTGAGCTTTTTGCTATCTCTTCAACAAGCCCAAGTTCATCGAAAACGGAATTCGTATGCATCTTGTATGGCGTTTTCGAGTTTGAAGGTTTTATCGGTTCTTCTTATAGGGCGGCTTCTTAACTTTCTTCATTTGGTTCTATCCTCCTCTATTGGACTATGATGTTTCTCTACACCATCTTGAAGGTCTTGTTTTCCTCGTCAAAACAAGCACAAGATCATCGAAATCGAAGTCCGGACGCAAAAGTTATCACCGTTTTCGTGCCCTTTTGTTCCTAGGAATTCGGCGAGACCGAGCTTTGTGGGAATTTCCGCGACCGGAAATTTCCGGCAAACCGCCGAAAATCGGTTCAGTAAACTGTTTCGGTTTTTGCCGGAACTTCTGGTTTTGACCGGAAATTCCGGCGGTTGATCCGGCGGCGCTGGTTTCATCGCCGAAACGTGTTGGCCCAGCGTATCTTGCTTCCAACGGTCTTCCCCCTTGAAGGGGTATAAAAGGTGGGCTTCTTCCCCAAAGTTCTAGGTCTCTTGAGCACGTTTTTGACCACCATTGTTGACCCCTTTGAGCTTGCTTCCTCTCCCTTCCCTCCTATGATTCTTGCATCTTTTTTAGGGCTTTGGAAGAGGAGATCTAGATCTACAATCCCCACCAATCAATTCCTCCTCTAAGTGAGGGGAACCCATTGGATCTAGATCTTAGAGTCATTTGTTGATTTCCACCATTGTTCTTCCTCCCTAATTCCTCCCTGGCACTTGTTGCTTTGGTGGGATTTGAGAGTGGAGAATTTGAGCACCCTTGGTGTTCTTTCTTTGCATTCTTGCATAAGTGTTGAGCTCTCCATTTAGATTTGTTCAAGTGGGAGACCGTGAGCTTGTTACTCTTGGAGGGTGACCTCCTATTTGGCTTGGAGGTTGGTGCCGTGGTGTTCTCTTCGTGGAAGATTGTGAAGAGACCCGGGCTTCTCCTTCGTGGAGCTTGTGAAGTGGTTGTGGAGCTTGCCATATCCGGAGTGGAGGAAAAGCTAGCCATAAGGAAAGGGCCTATTCCTTCGTGGGATAGACCCGGAGAAGAAGCCGAGCCTTTGTGGCGCGTGAGGAATCCTTCGTGGAACTTCACACCTCTCCAACATGACGTATCCCCCTTCCCAAAGGTGGTGAACACGATAATACATCTTCGTCTCCGCGTGCCTCGGTTATCTCTATATTCGAGCTTACTTTCCTTCTGATAGCCATCGAGCTTGAAGTACTTATATCCTGCTTATCACTTGTGGTATATTTTGTGCTATCTTGCTTAGCTTATTTTGTTGTTGGTGCACTTAGTTGAGCCTAGTGTATTTAGGTTTTGTGCTTGTAAAATAAACGTTAGTTTAATTCCGCATTCTATCAAGCCAAAACCATAATAATTTTGAAATTGCCTATTCACCCCCCTCTAGGCAACATCTCTATCCTTTCAATTGGTATCAGAGCAAGGTCTCTCCTTGTTTAGGCTTCACCGCCTAGAGTGTAAAGATGTCGGCTAGTAGTATAGTGCACAATGACACAATTATCTTTGATGGCACAAATTATGCTTTGTGGATAAATTGCTTGCTTTATAATCTTTGGACCTTGTGTCCAAATATTGAGCAATTTCTAGATGTAGGTTTTTCTCCTCCGATGGATCCTCAAAATCTATCTCTAGAGGATGAGAAAAAATTACATCTCTATGCTCAAGTATCTAATGAGCTTATTTTCTCTTTGAGCCCCACAGTTAATTTGTTCTTGACGATTATAAAGCGCAAGTCGTCTCATGAGATGTGGACCAAGCTTAAAGAAATATTTGGTGGCTCCATTTCTCATAGGGTTGGTGGTATCTCCAACGAGCTCTCTTCTCACTCACATCATGAAGATCTCCAAGTTGCTTCCACCTCCGGTCGCGATGTGACCTCAATTCTTTCCACCTCACTTACATGTGACAAGTCACAAGGTAATGTCATGGTGAGTGGAAAAATCATATGTGATGATGGTAGTGTTTCTCTTTACACCAATGATTCTTGTTCTATAAATGATAATGTTGTAGGGAGTTTGGACTTAAGCACTTCTTGCAACAATGATGCTATATCCCCTAGTATTACTAGTCCTTGTATATCATCTAGAAATTATTTGAGTGCTAGTGTAGATGATATGCTTGATTTTCCTTGTTCCCATGAACAAAATGCTTCCAGTTCCTCTAGTTGTTTATCTAACAATGTAGAGGAAATCAGACATTCTATGGAGCAATACATGATCATGAATAAAGATTCAAGAATATCCTCATCTTCATCCTCCTGTGCTCAAATGTGCCTTATGTCAAGAGGATCAAAGGTATCTCCTACTTTGGATCCCAATATATCTTCTAAAGATAATAGTGACATGGTTATACCCCGCGGGTACACGACCTCAGCATACCTGGTCCAGCCCAAGGAAGGCCCACGACAGATATACGCCGGCCCATGAAGACTTTCGGGTGGCCAAGGCCCATGACGCCTTCGGAACCTTGGAGAGAAAGACTAGAGTAGATAGAAAATTCAAATGGGTAAACCCTAAAACCTGTAACCGATTTGGTCTGTGCCTGGGACCTGCCTAACTCTATATAAAGGCTAGGAGGGAACTACCTAGATCTCTGACCTCATACTTTCGCATAGACACCTCCATGTCAGATTGCATCTGCGCACCCCTGTAATCTTTGGTTCCACCGTAATCAAGAGCAGACAAGCAAGAGTAGGGTTTTCCCTCCGGGGGCCTGAACCTGGGTAAATCTTGTGTCCCCGTGTTGCTTGTTTGCTAACCATTCCGCGATCTCCAGCATCCCCATCTTCTCCAAAACCCAAGTCCATAACATTGGGCATTGATGAGATCAAACCTCGTCAATTGGCGCCGTCTGTGGGAACTGGGGATGCTGATTGTGCGATCGTGACGGTCCCAACCCGATCGATCTACAACTCCGTGGCTTCGGAGAGTCATCTCCTCTTCGGCGCCTTTGACTTCACCGCCCACTCACCAGCCACCATGAAGGACTTCGAGCCCGTTGGCGACGGGCTCAAGATCCTGTTCGGGAGCTTATGCTTCCAGGTGGGGCAAATCGGCACTCTTCGCCTCCCAGAGCGGGTGCCCCTTCTGTCGATCAGGCCTGTTTCGTGGGCTCCACACCCCGTGCTACGCACCACATCGTCAACAGACGAGTCCTATGATAGCAGCAGCTACAACTCTGATCTATGCGACCCGCCATCGGATGAAGGGACCTACGGTTCCGGATGCGAAAGCTGCGGCAGTAGCGATCCGATCTACAAGCGCTACCAGTGCGCCGCGGTCATCCAGGATCAAGAGCACAATCCGCCACCCAACCCGCAGGTTAGTAACAGTGGAAACAGAAGAAGCCAATCCCCCCACCCAACGGGGAAAACAACAATCGGGTCATCCACCTCGACGAGGAGGGATGGACTCAAGCACGCGAGGCCGTGGAAGGAAACAAGATCCTGCCCGCTGATGCATCACGAGATCTATTGATGGCATACCACCTGCTCCTCATCGAGGAGCACATGAAGCAGATCAAGATGCGAGAAGTCTTTGGACAAGCGCAAGCGGCTTGAGTCGGTCTTGGCAAGCTGCGCTCTCCGCCATGGTCATCGGCTCCAGCTCACACGACAACAACGGGAACAAGCACTATTCTCGGATGGATAACATGGACCCCAAAGAGCGCCGCGAGGTGACCCGAGCCCTCAACGCGTCCTTCATGGAGATGGACGCCGACGGCAACGTCATCCCAAAAATGCCGCAAGCTGCGATCATGGCAGCCACCGCGTACCTCGCGTCCCACCCACCTTCGGAGGGGGACCCTAAGAGGGCCATGCACAAGTCCGCGCTTACCGGACTCGGACTCCTTGGAGCTGCGCTCCACGGAGAAGCTCCTGCGGAGCCGAAAAAGAAGGCCGCGGTCAGATTCAACTGGAGCCCCACACCCTCATTCGAGGAAGAAGAGCATGACCTTCCTCGAAGGCATAAGAGCTCACGCCATCGCAGCCGTGACTACGACGCTCGAAACGAGCTAACACAGTGCAAGATCGACAAGGCACGCGCCAAGCGCGTATGCTCGTCTGAATCCGAGATGGACGAAGACGAAGGAGAACTCTGCGGAGCCCGATGCTTCAGCAGATCTGTTTGATGGACACGGATGCCGCGCAACTTCAAGCTCCCTTCGGACACTCTAAAATTCGACGGCACGCAAGACCCCAAGGCGTGGCTCAGTGACCACTTGTCGTCCGTCAAGTTGCACGGCGGAAGCAGGGAAACCTCCATGCAATGCCTTCAACTGCAGTTGACAGGCGCAGCTCGGATCTGGCTAAGCAGCCTATCCTCAGGGTCCATCCGTAGTTGGGAGGAGCTGGCGGATAGTTTCGTCTGAAACTTCAAAGGCACCAGCAAGAGGCCTGCCTCGATCGAAGAGTTGCGAGCCTGCACCCAACAAACGGGCGAATCCATTCGCTTGTACATATTGCGCTGGTCCAACACCAAGAACTCCGCTGCGCACATCTCCGAAGAAAGGGCCATCGACGCCTTCAAGGACGGCGTCAAACGCCAGGACTTCCAGGAAGAACTTGGGAGCGTCAAGCCCAAGACACTCGACCACCTCATGGACATCGCCAACAGGTGGGCCGATGGCAAGGACTCCGTCTACCGAGCGCACTCGGAGGAGGAAGATGACTACGGCCAGCGACGTGAGCGCCGTAGTAAGATAAGATCGCGCGTCTACGACAATCGTGATGGACCCGACATGGTCGTGGCTGGCTACGCCGACCGCCGCAACGACGGCAACCGCAACAGCGGCGGATACCGCGGAAACAATTTCCGTGACGGAGGACGCCCGACACAGTCGTGGCAGCGCCGCGATCGCGGCGATGGACCCTCAGCGTACGAAAAACTGTCGGGTTCATGTACCATCCACTTCTACATCGACAAACAGGATGGCAAGAAGAAGGCAAGCCACATGCTCAAGGACTGCCATGAGTTCCAGAAACTCAGCGAGAGCATGGCTCAGATGAGGCAGCAAGCCCCAAACCCTGGATTCGAGAACGCACCCGCACCAGGTGAGATCGCGCATGGAGCTCCTCCACCGCCACCCGCAGGAGGCCTGAACCATCCAATCGCACCCGCACAGAATAACGGTGGGCACGGGTACCCCCCGCCGAAAGGAGCACTAATGATCCAGAAGGGGCTCCCAACGAATAGGGTGCAGAAGAAAATCACCCGTCAAATCAACCTAGCCGTGACAACTCCACCTGCCATCCCTAAGTACCTCAGCGAATTGGAGTCTTGCATCACATTCAGCCGTTCGGATCACCCTTGCCAGGTCCCTCGCCCAGGTCATGCTGCCCTGGTGCTTGAGGTGCAGATCGGAGGGTTCGAGATGAGCCGCGTCTTCATGGATGGAGGCAGCGGCATCAACCTGATGTTCGCTAGCACCCTAGCAGCAATGCGGATCCCGCTGTGCATCCTAGAGCAGTCAGACACAACGTTCCATGGCATCGTTCCAAGAAAGGGCATATTACCCTGGGAAAGATATGGCTCGACGTCATCTTCGGCAAGCCGGATAACTTCCAATGCGAACGGCTCGAGTTCGAAGTGGTGGACTGGCCATCACAATACCACGCCATCCTCGGGCGTGTGGCATTCGCAAGATTCCTGGCAGTACCACACTACGCGTACCTGCTACTCAAGATGCCAGGACCCAGGGGCGTCGTCACGGTCCATGGGAGCTTCACCCGATCGGACCACTGTGACAGGGACTTCAACAGAATCTCCCAGTCATTCGGCATGCAAGAGGAGCTCGTAAGGCTCCGCGAGGTGACGGACAATGGGGCACCCCTAGTCGCACGACAAAACGCACCCAATATGTCCTTCGACTCCATCGTCAACACAAAAAAGGTGCAGGTCCACCCGACGGACGCCTCCAAGACGGCGCTGATCGCCAACGATCTCATCCCCCGCATACGAAAGCGCGCTCGTTGAATTCCTTGGTGAGCGCTGGGAAATCTTCGCCTGGTGTCCTGCGGACATGCCAGGAGTTCCCAGGGAATTCGCCGAGCATGCACTCAATGTCTTTTCAGACACCAAGTCCGTCAAACAGTCCATCCGAAGACTGTCCAAGCCGCGGGCCGAAGCCATCGGGATTGAAGTCAACAGACTACTCGCTGCAAACTTCATCAGGGAGATCAAGGAGAGCGAGTGGCTCGCCAATACTGTGATGGTCCCCAAAAAGGACACGGACATCCTGCGGATGTGCGTGGACTTCACGTTGCTAAACAAGCACTGCCCAAAGGACCACTTTCCTCTCCCTCGGATCGACCAGATCATCGATTCAACTGCAGGATGCGAGAATCTCTCCTTCCTCGACGCCTACTCAGGCTACAATAAGATTCGACTAAAGGTCGAAGATCAAGAAAAAACGGCGTTCATCACGCCGTTCTGGGTGTTCTGCTACAACACAATGCCTTTCGGGCTAAAGAACACAGGTGCTACATACCAGCGGTGCATGCAGGCATGCCTCAAGGACCAGATCAGTCGCAATGTCCAAGTCTATGTCGACGACATAGTCATCAAAACCAGGGAGGCGAGAACGCTCATCGACGATCTCCGCGAGACGTTCGATAATCTCGACCGCTATAGGATCAAGCTTAACCTGAAAAGTGCGCCTTCGGCGTCCCATCGGGTTAGCTGCTTGGTTACTTCATCTCCCAGCGAGGGATCGAGACGAACCCGAAGAAAATACGAGCCATCATGGCCATGGAGAAGCCGAAAAACCTCAAAGGCGTCCAGCAACTTGCAGGGCGAATAGCGGCATTAAGCAGGTTCATCAGCCGCATGGGCGAGAAAGCACTGCCATTCTACCAACTGCTATGCAAGGCAGCCAAATTCGAGTGGACGCCTGAGGCGGATGACGCATTCGAAGATCTAAAGCGGCTGCTCTCTACCTCGCTCGTCTTGGTCACTCCAAAGGAACGCGAGCCCTTACTGCTGTACATAGCAGCTACATACCAGGTGGTGAGCACCGTACTGGTGGTCGAGCGACCCAAAGAGGGCAAGACCCACGGGGTCAAACGCCCAATCTACTACCTCAGCGAGGTATTGACGCCAACAAAGCAGAGGTACCCTCACTACCAGAAACTCGCCTACGGCGTGTTCATGACGGCTCGTTGGCTGAGCCATTACTTCTAGGAGCACCAGGTGATGGTCGTCAACGAGGCACCCCTGAACAGCATCCTGAACAATCCGGAGGCCACCGGACGCGTAGCCCTGTGGGGCATCGAGTTGTCACCCCTAGACATCGTCTACGAGAAGCGACTCACGATCAAGTCTCAAGTCCTCCCGGACTTCCTTGTACACTGGATGGAGCTGCAGCTGCCAGACACCCCAGACATGTCATAGTCATGGACGATGCATTTCGACGGCTCCAAGCGCGAAGCCGGAGCGGGAGATGGGGTCATACTGACCTCCCCACAGGGCGATAAGATGAAGTATGTCCTTCGGATAAAATTCCGAGCTTCAAACAACGAGGCCGAATATGAAGCCCTCATCCACGGCATGAGGATGGCAAAGATCTGTGGCGCAACGCACCTGGTCATCTACGGTGACTCCAACCTCGTCGTCCAACAAACAATGAATGAGTGCGACGCAAACGCCGCCAACATGATTGTGTACGCGCACTCTACAACGCACTCGAAGGAGACTTTGATGGCTGTGAGCTTCAGCACGTTGGAAGAGAAAGCAACGAGGAGGCCGACAGACAAGCTAACATCGGCTCCACCTGCGCACGGGTGCCGCCAGGTGTGTTCCTCGAACAGATCTGCGTGCCATCCATCAAGCGGAAATTCCCAAAGGGATCACCCGAAGAAGCAGAACACTCGGGGGACACGCTACCCGAAGGTCACGAAGGACCCGAAAAACTGGACATAGAGGTTGCCGTGGTCAACCTGATGCAGGTCATGGCAGTCGAAGAAACTTGGACACGGCCATACCTCCGGTACCTGATAGACGGGGAACTGCTCGACAGCCCGACGGATGCCCGGCGCATATCTCGCCGGTCCAAAGCCTTCACCATCATCAATGGCGAGTTGTACAAGCGTAGCATTTTGGGTGTACTACAAAGGTGCGTCACCATCGGTGACGGGAAAACCATCCTCCAAGACATCCACGAGGGCATCTGCGGCCATCATGCAGGCAGCCGCTCCCTTGTCGCCAGAGCTCTACGAGCTGGATTCTACTGGCCAACGGCCATGAACGACGCCAAGGACATCGTCCGAAGATGCAACAGGTGCCAAAGGTTCGCCGACAAACCCCACGCACCCGGGTCGGAGCTCAGGCCCATAACTTTAGCCTGGCCTTTTTCCCAATGGGGCCTCGACATGATCAGCAAGCTGCCAAGGTCTTCGAAAGGAGGACACGTCTACCTCCTGGTCACAGTCGACAAATTCACCAAATGGATTGAGGCCATGCCGGTCACTAATCAAAAGGGCAAAACTGCCGTCAAGTTCTTTGAATCCATTGTCTACAGGTTCGGCATGCCGCATAGCATCATCACCGACAATGGATCAAACTTCATCTCCAAGGAATTCCAGGACTTCTGCGAAGGCCTCAGAATCAATATCACATATGCCTCAGTGGCGCACCCGCAAACAAACGGGCAAGTGGAGAAGGCCAACGGCCTAATCGGCGCTGGCATCAAGAAGCGCCTCATGAGCCCACTCGAGCGACTCGCCGGAGCCTGGACGAAAGAGCTACCCTCCGTCCTATGGAGACTGCGCACCACGCCAAACAACTCAACTGGCTACACGCCGTTCTTCATGGTGCACGGAGCCGAAGCTGTGCTACCAGCCGAAGTACGTCACCAACCCCCCGGGTCGTCACTTATAGCGAAGCCGAATCCACGGCTGCACTCGAAGACGCCGTCGACACACTCGACGAAGCGCGAGACATAGCAGCAGCCCGATCAGCGGTGTATCAGCAGCATCTCCGCAACTACCACAACCGACGGCTGCGCCCAAGGTCCTTCATAGAAGGAGACCTCGTCCTGCGACTTAAGCAAGAACGACCGAAGAAATTCGAGTCGCCATGGGAAGGACCCTACATCGTCACCGAGGTCATCCCAGGTGGCGCCTATCGCCTCAAGCACGTGGAGTCTGGAGTCGCATACTCCAACCCATGGAACGTCGCACAACTGCGACGGTTCTACCCCTAGCTACCTCCCTCTTTACTTTTAATAAGGCTATTCAGCCAAGGCTACTCAGCCGAACAATGTACCTCCCCCATTATGATATGAATAAATCTAAGTGTTCTCGCCCCAAAATTTTGTTTACTACTCGCGTTTTTTACTCCATGCTATAAACGCACTCGAGGGCTCCCCCCACCTCACGACTTCGTCGACTGAGGATAACACGTGCACACCTGAGTAGCTGACCGCGTCAGGATAACAAAAGGGCACACATACGAACAAAGCACTACGTGCTAAAACAACAACCAAACCTTTATAACAAAGGGCAAAACACGCCCAGCCAAATTTATACAAATTTTACATCTATCTTTTTTACAGGTACTACCTACTCTGAAGAATAACCTGAGCATGTTGCTTAAACAGATCTACGATCTGTTCGGCATACTGCCTTACAGACGCGTAATGCGGACGCATATTCCACTCACCACCATCGGTCAAGAGGTGGCCCACCGCCATAAAGACATATCTACATCAGGACGATGCAATCGCATAAGGGAGAGCGCAGCCTTCACCCCTGCGATGAGCTAATGCCGCACCAATTCCTTGACATGATGCATGTTCCAAACTCGACGACAGCGAGAGAGAGTTGACGACATCATCCGGTGAAACATCACATGCAGGACCGACGCGAGTGAAGTCTTCACCTGACGAAGCACCCGCGATACCTGGTGAAAGCGATCTTGCACCGTCGCAAGGACCATGGCACGGTCACGGTCCATCCAGCAGAACCCGCCGTCTTCCATGTCCTTCTGAGTCAAGCAGTTGACCCGAACAGCAACACGCTCCTTCTCCTCCCTTGGAGCAACGTTGGCACCTGCAATACTTGCAAAAAAGTAAAATGCAAGGCCAGCAGGCGCATCCGAAGTAATGGGCAACAGCTCTAAAAACTCACACTGAAGCTGCTCGGACAAGCGAAGCAACTCCGCCATCAAGTACTCCTCTCTGGCAGCACCCCGATCCGCCTTGGATTTCCAAACGTCAGCATGACCATGCACCCCAAGCAACTCTTTCTCGAGGCTACGAACATGGTCTCGAAGAAACGCAAGATGCGACGCATCATCCAAGGATGGCCGCAGCTGCGCTGCAGGCGAAGTGTCAACGGGATCAGCACCCGAAGGACCCTAGATTGACAGAAAGACAAGGAAATGAACAAGCAGTTGAAGGAGCACGAAATTCAGCACATTCATTAAGGTGCAGCAAAAGCCACTACATGGCACAAGGATTGTTCATCAAAATATTTACAACAAAAGAGGCTACAACTATCCTATAACTACAACGCCTACAAAGCTGCACCCTGAGTAGCCTCAGAGCCGGATTGCCTCGCCTTAGCTTCTCCCTGCTGTCTTATCGCGTACTCGGCCAGCAGATCAATCAGCTTTGGCCCGTAACGCTTACAGCGAGCAGCATAGGTGGCGAAGGCTACCTCGGATCCATCAGTAGTCGTCGGCATCCGGGAAGTGACCTGAGGAAGGTCCAACTCCGCTCCAGCCGCCAAGGCCATTGCCAGCCCGACGGATGCGCCAATGCCCTTCTGCTTGCGCTTGTACGCCGCAGGTGCGTCGGCTGACATCGCCTCCGCCAAGGCATCAACATTGTCGAGTGCCACACCCTTGGGGACAAGCTCCTTGTAGAAGCGCCCAAGGACCTCTTTGGCCTTGGCAAGCGAGTTGACAACGGTACTGCAGCGGTCTTCGACCGCCACAGTCGCATCATCCAGAGCGCTCCCATGCTCCAGAGCATCGCAGTCAAATTCGATGCCCGCGACATCTAAGACAACAAAGGACGCAGAATAAATAAAAGAACAGGAAAAGAAAGACCAGGAAATCAAAAGGTGAAAGTGGAGATACTCACCCGAAACAGCCTTGGCAGCCGCCATAAGCTTGCCGGCCACCTCACTCTCGCGCGAAGCAGTGGCGGTGGCGAGCTGATCCTCGCGGTCCGTAGCCTCCAGCTGCAGGCGCTCCTTAGCCTCGGCCACTTGGGCCAACTCCAGCTTGAGGTGCTCCTTTGCACCAACGGCGACCTCGACCTTCTTCTCCGCTTGACCAAGGCTCTTTTTGAGAGCATCAATCTCACGAAGAGAGGCGTTGTGATCCTCTGCAGCAAGCAATACAAATGTCGGATCGAAGGACAAAATTCAAGAAGAAACAAAAGACCAAGGCATAACAATACCTTGAAGTTGCTTGAGGATGGCCTCCAACGCCAGGTGCTGCTGCACCAGTTGGTTGGCACCTTGCACAAAATGCTGCACAAAATACCCACCAGTCAAAAGAAGGGCTCGGGGGCTACGCCCAAAAAGAATGAGCAGAAGCAAGTCACGCATAGGAAAAATGCTCGGGGGATTCCTCCAAGATACAAAAAACAAACAACAAACTACCCTATAGATGCCCGGGGGCTCCCCCCGAGGTGGGAAAGAAAAACATATCATTCGAAAAAGGCTCGGGGGCTCCACCCGTGGCAGAAAGCAGAATACTTACATGATTCAACGGCGACTCCGAAGGTCCGCTTGCAGCCTTATGAGGCGCAACCACCCGAATCTCCCGCGGATAAGGATCTAGAGCAGTGCCTTTAGAGGTAGCCACCGTTTGAGGAGAAGGAAGCACAACCTTCGACTCCCCCATCATCTCCTGAGCACCATCACTGGAGGAGTCGTTGGAAGAATGGCTGCACCAGGACAAGTTAGCACACGAACAAAGTAAACAGGCAAGAAAAGGCAATACAGGACTAGGAAAAACTTACGAGTCAAGGTCGCTCAAGTCGAAGACGGGAGGAGTCCTCCGGACCTTCTTCTCCTCTTTCTTATCTTCCTTCTTCTCTTCCTTCTTTTCTTCTTCCGCTTCGCCGGCGGGTGCGGTGCCACAGCCCGCACGGGAATGGCAGGAATCAGAGAAGAAGAGCCTCCATGCCCATCACTGTGACGTTCAAGCCATAGCGGATTCCTAGGAGTCGGAGGCGTCGAGGCATCCGAAGACTCGCTGGAGCTCCGTGTGTGCTTGCGAGTGTGGTCCTCGCTCGACTCGTTGGCCTCTTCAGCCGGAGACCGTGCCGATGGCAGATCGGACATGGAATCCACCACTTCATTGTCCAGTGCAGCCGGAAACAATTCGGGAAGTGGTGGCGACATGCCCGACACCTTGAACTCCTGCACAAAAGAAGAAAATTTGTTAGCAAACAAATGCAAGTCCAATGCTGTCAAAAATAGCACTACGCGCACGTCCAGGATCTACACCTGTGGAACAGGAAGTGAAGCAGAGAACGGAGAAGTCAGCGACTTCCCCGGGATATCCTCTCCAGCCTTGAACTTCAGCAGCGGACGAAGGACCCTGTCGAGATCTCCCTTGGAGAATTCCTCAGCCGAAACCCTAGTCGGATCACGACGGCCAGCATAAAGGAACATCGGGTGCGTCCTAGCCTGGAGTGGCTGCACCCGACGCTTAATAAAAGTGCGGATGATATCCACACCGTTCACCTCCTTCTCCGGAATCAGCTGGAGATCCTCCATTCGACGATAGAGAGCCTCTATCTCCGCTACCTCGCCATCCAAGATCTGGTTTTTCCATGACCTCTTCGGCTCAATATTTTGGGAGGGGTCGAAAGGAACAAGAACAAAATCTTGCCCAGCCACTGTGGAGTCGCGGATATAAAACCATCGCCTCCGCCAGTACTGGACACATTCAGACATGGAAAAAGAGAAGAAAAGCAGATTGGGTTTGAGGGAGATGATGCAACCCCCAATGGGATAAACACCATCCGAACCAGATAGCCTCTTCACGGAATAGAGTTTCCGGAAGAGGCCAAAGTGCGGCTCGATACCGAGCCAGCACTCGCAGAAAGTAACAAAACAAGCAATGTGAAGAAGGGAGTTGGGGGATAGGTGATGCAGTTGGACGCCGTAAAGAAAAAGCAGTCCACGAAGGAAGTCGTGGACTGGGAAGGAAAAGCCCCGAAGAACAAAAGCGAGGAACCTAACCCGAAACCCAGCGGGGGGACGGGGGATTACCTCGTTTCCTGGGAGCTTGACGGCCTCCCTATCCTGCGGGATCAAGCACTGCTCACGAAGCTTGCGGAGATCACTCTCCCGCGTCTCCGATCGCCACCAGCCACCGTCGGTGACACGAGTAGCGGCAGCACTCTTCTTGCCTCCAGCAGCGCTGGTACCAACCGCAGAAGAAGACTTATTCGGTTTCCCCATTGCGGTGCGGAGACGCCGGTGGCAAGAACGTAGGATGGAAGAAAGAAATGTCCGAGGATATTCCAGTGCGCAGCAAGAAATCTCAGAGAACAACGGAGCAGTGAAACGAGAATGGCTGCGGTGAAAACAAACTAAGTTTTTCCCCATTGATTATAAGGACGAAGATGACACACGATAACCGTCCATCAAGAAGACCTAGCGCCAACGACAAGATCTAACCATACACGTGTCAGCATCACAGCGAACCGTCGCTCACACGCCGTCCACTACACGCGGAAATCGAGGAGACGCCGTAATTATCTCCACGCCGCGCGTGACTGGTCAATTCAATATCATAAGGTGGGACCCATGTTCGTCCAGTCAAGTCATCTCTGGCGCAGCAGACGCTTGAGGTCACCGATCGTCAGCACTAACGTCATCAAAATCTATACTAGCAAAAGTCACAATTCTTTGGCTCCAATGCTAAGAGTACTCACTCGAATCTACGATTCAACTAACTACTCGGGGGATACTCCTATCAGGAGCGCTGGCCGCGCACCCAAAAAAGAACAAAACTACAGCACTGAACTACTTCTTCGAGTCCTACGTCGAGTCTTCGAGTCCTACGTCGAGTCTGCGACTCCACTACGGACTCGGGGGCTACTCCCATAGGGAGCATGGATTCAAGCATCCGAAATATTTGTGTCGTACGGACCTGAAGCTGAACAACGGCTGAATTAAAAGTTTCTGCTCGAGTCTAGGACTCGAACAGACACTCGGGGTCTACTCCCATAGGGAGCGCTGGTCGCGCACCCTATGAATTCTTCAACTGCGATCCTTCGGATCAGCATGCAAAAAATTTCGGAAACTCTGCCCCATATTACGCTAAGTGAGCAACGTCCTCCTTGCACACCCGAAACACCTCCGCGGTGATAACCATTCGGATGCTGTGTCTGCGACACAAAGATAAGACCTACAGATGTCATCTGATGGCCTGGTAACGCACCTGACTGCGCTCTGCTAGTAAGAATCCGTGCCAACAGGCACGATGAAAAATCCCGACAGACGCGTTGGGTACATCATTTAAATTCACTGGAATTCCACTCCTGTAAGACCTCCGCGGCTTGAGTAGAATTACGCCAGCATATGTTCCGGGTTCGAGTCAAGGGACTCGAACCTGAAGAAGATCATGTTGTTTTGTCCTAAGATAGGGATTGGCTTCTTCTGTTTCCACCGTTTCTACCCTGCGGGTTGGGTGGCGGATTGTGCTCTTGATCCTGGATGACCGCGGTGCACTTGTAGCGCTTGTAGATCGGATCGCTACTTCCGCAGCTTTCGGATCCGGAACTATAGCTCCCTTCATCCGATGGCGGGTCGCATAGATCGGAGTTGCAGCTGCTGCTGTCATAGGACTCGTCTGTTGACGATGTGGTGCGTAGCACGGGGTGTGGATCCCACGAAGCAGGCCTGATCGACGGCAGGAGCACCCGCTCTGGGAGCAAAGAGTGTCGATCTGCCCCACCTGGAAGCAGAAGCTCCCGAATAGGATCTCGAGCCCGTCGCCAACGGGCTCGAAGTCCTTCATGGTGGCTGGTGAGTGGGCGGTGAAGTCGAAGGCGCCGAAGAGGAGATGACTCTCCGAAGCCGCGGAGTTGTAGATCGATCGGGTTGGGACCATCACGATCGCACAATCAGCGTCCCCAGTTCCCACAGACGGCGCCAATTGACGAGGTTTGATCTCATCAATGCCCATTGTTATGGACTTGGGTTTTGGAGAAGATGGGGATGCTGGAGATCGTGAAACGGTTAGCAAACAAGCAACACGGGGACACAAGATTTACCCAGGTTCAGGCCCCCGGAGGGAAAACCCCACTCTTGCTTGCCTGCTCTTGATTACGGCGGAACCAAAGATTACAGGGGTGCGCAGATGTAATCTGGCGTGGAGGTATCTATGCGAAAGTATGAGGTCAGAGATCTAGGTCGTGCCCTCCTAGCCTTTATATAGAGTTAGGCAGGTCGTGCATGTAATCGAATCGGTTACAGGTTTTAGGGTTTACCCCTTTGAATTTTCTATCTACTCTAGTCTTGCTCTCCAAGGATCCGAAGGCGTCATGGGCCTTGGCCACCCGAAAGTCTTCATGGGCCGGCGTATATATACCGTGGGCCTTACTTGGGCTGGACCAAGTATGATGAGGTTGTGGACCCGCGGGGTATAATCATGTCAGTTTCGGCTTTGAACCCGGGTGGAGGATCTCCATGCGCGATCTCACCTGGTGCGGGTGTGTTCCCGAATCCAGGGTTTGGGGCTTGCTGCCTCATCTAAGCCATGCTCTCGCTGAGTTTCTGGAACTCGCTGCAGTCCTTGAGCATGTGGCTTGCCTTCTTCTTGCCATCCTCTTTGTCGATGTAGAAGTGGATGGTACATGGACCCGACAGTTTTTCATACGCTGAGGGTCCGTCGTCGCGATCACGGCGCTGCCACGACAGTGTCGGGCGTCCTCCGTCGCGGAAATTGTTTCCGCGGTATCCGCCGCTGTTGTGGTTGCCGTCGTTGCGGCGGTCGGCGTAGACAGCCGCGACCATGTCGGTTCCATCGCGATCGTCGTAGACGCGCGATCTTCTCTTGGTACGGCGTTCACATTGCCGACCGTAGTCATCTTCCTCCTCCGAGTGCGCTCAGTGGACGGAGTCCTCACCATCGGCCCACCCGTTGGCGATGTCCATGAGGTGGTCGAGTGTCTTGGGCTTGACACGCCCAAGTTCTTCCTTGAAGTCCTGGCATTTGACGCCGTCCTTTAAGGCGTCGATGGCCCTTTCTTCGAAGATGTGCGCCGCGGAGTTCTTGGTATTGGACTAGCGCAGTATGTACGAGCAAATGGATTCGCCCGTTCGTTGGGTGCAGGCTCGCAACTCTTCGATCGAGGCAGGCCTCTTGCTGGTGCCTTTGAAGTTTTGGACGAAACTGTACGCCAGCTCCTCCCAACTGCGGATGGACCCTGAGGATAGGCTGCTTAGCCAGATCCGAGCTGCGCCTGTCAGCTACAGCTGAAGGCATTGCATGGTGGTTTCCCTGCTTCCGCCGTGCAGCTTGACGGACGACAAGTGGTCACTGAGCCACGCCTTGGGGTCTTGCGTGCCGTCGAATTTCGGAGTGTCCGAAGGGAGCTTGAAGTTGCGTGGCATCCGTGTTCGTCGAACAGATCTGCTGAAGCATCGGGCTCCGCAGAGTTCTCCTTCGTCTTCGTCCATCTCGGATTCAGACGAGCATACGCGCTTGGCGCGTGCCTTGTCAATCTTGCGCTGCGTTAGCTCGTTTCGAGCGTCGCAGTCGCAGCTACGATGGCGTGAGCTCTTATGCCTGCGAGGAAGGTCATGCTCTTCGTCCTCGGATGAGATCAAACCTCGTCAAATAGCAATGATAATGATAATAGTGATGATGACATTGATGAGGATACTAGTGCTCTCTTGCTTGAGTTGACTTTTTTGTGTACCTCTCTTCGTGGTAATAATAAGGCTGTTACTTGTCTCAAACACATTATGGACACCATAACTAAACAAACGGGAACCATAGAGGAGTTGGATATCCAACTTGATGATGTGAGTCGGATATTCAATATCCTTAAGCAAGAGCTTGCCGAGGAGAAGCACACTAATTGTCTCCTCACACAAAAAATTGAATCTTATGAGCTTGAAAAGGAAAATTACATTAATGATGCTTGTGATACTAACTCTAATTCTTGTGAAGCATCTACCCTAAAGGAGAACGTTGAGCTAAGTGCTCAACTTGAGTTGCTAACTAGCAAGTATAGGAAATTGGAAGAAAGTCATGAAAAGCTCTCGGGCTCTCATAATGATCTTCTACTCCCATGATGGGCTAATGTTAGCTCGTGAGGCAAGTATTACCAAGGTAACATCTTGTGATCCTATTTTGGACATTAGCACAACTTCTACTCAAAATGCTATTTTGCCATGTGCTAGTCCTAGTAATCCATCTAGCCATACTATTGATAAACCTTGTGTTGGATTACTTGCTTTGCCTTGTTGCTCTAACATTGAAGCTTATACTTCCTCTAGTACTTGTATTTCTACTAACCATGTAGAGGAAATCAAAGAGCTTAAGGCCCAAGTCACTTCCTTGAGGAATGACTTGGAAAAGAGTCATGTAGGGAAATCCACACTCGATAATATTTTGAGTGTGCAAAAATCCCCTAATGATAAATGTGGACTTGGATTCAAATCTAATAACAAGAACAAGTCCAAGAGAAACAATAAGAAGGGCCAAAACCAAGTCAAGAATTTGGCCAAGATTATTTGCTTCAAGTGCAAGGTTGAAGGACATCATGTAAGATCTTGTCCATTGAAGAAAAAGCACTTGAGTGAGAAGCAACAAGGGAAGCGACCACAAGTACAAGGTAAAGCCCAAGTTGAAGTTAGGCCACTTCCGAAGAAGAATCAAGATAATTCTCCCCAAGCCAAGAAATCAATGAAGAAGAGAAATGGGAGCACTTGTTGCTACATATGTCGTATGAAGGGGCACTTTGCCTCTTCATGTTCAAACAGTACCTTATCTAACCCTATCATTGTTGATGATGATTATTCTCTTAGGAAGGATAAGGATGGCAATGTGTTTGCCAAGTTTGTTGGAACTCAAAGTGGTGTCAGGAAAAGAACCATTTGGGTTGCCAAGCCTATTGTGACTAACCTCTTAGGACCCAACTTGGTTGGGGACCAACAAGCTCAAACTTGATCAATAGGTGTTTATGGAGGGCATTGGAGACTTGGCTAACTCATGAAGAATTAAGGGATCTTCATATATTATATTTTATCAAGCCAAGTCATAAGGATTATCATTTCCCTATCTTATATCCAATGTGCCTCTTCGCGGTAACTTGTACTTAACTCATTTATTTTGTAAGTTACTTGCCCCTTTACATGTTTTGGTTTTGTACCAAGTATGTGTTTTGTATTTGGTGTGCCTCATGCTTGATTATTTTGTGTATTCAAGTATGTATAGGTGTTTGGCACATCATTTACTCGTGTGTTTTGCTTGGAGCCTCTAATGCATCTTGATGATATCTTATTTGGCTCTTTTCGAGTGGTTAATGGAACATCCCATTTTGGGGGAGTGACATGCCTCGCGCATCTCTCAAACCTTAAAAATGTGTGTATGTGAGTACTACCACTTAGTATTGATATTACAAGCTTATCTAGTCACTATGTGGTGTGTCATACTCATGAGAAATTCAAATTCTAAATGTCCATTAATTCTCTCTAGTTGAGGTTGCTTTGCCTCTTATTAAGAAAAAATGAATATCACATTATGGGGGAGTAATATGCTCATTTTGCATATCACAATCCTAGGAAATGTGAACATATGAGGTAGTGCCACTTAGAGTTGATATTGTTGATTATCTTGTTTCTAGGTGGCATGTTGACTCAAACAAGGTCCTATTTTTGTTAGAAGCTTTTATTGCTCGTATTTTTGGTCCTTGTTTGAGTAAGAAATTCTTGGTGCGGTCTTCCTCAAATACATATGTCTATATCTTGTTTGGGAGACCATTTGCTTCAAGTTATTCTAATTGTTGCATTGCATGATTGTGTGACTAGTTGAGGCTATCAAGAATCTCTATCTTTGCATAGTGCTTAATCTTTTTATTCCTATCCTATGCTTTTTATTGTGAAGATTTATCTTTAATACCCGTGCAATATACCATCGGAAATCAATTCCAATACACTCATTGTCTTCGACAATTGAGATACTTGTGTGTGGTAGCATTTATGGATCATCTTCACCTTGGATTTCACCTATTATTGACTTATTTTCTTTTCCAAAATTTTGGTGTGGCTCCCATTGTCTTCCTTGGCTTTTGAACATCTCTTTGATGATGTTTTTGATTATTATCAAATGTGTTTTAGTGGAAGAAAAATCTCTTCTTCTCGGAACCTTGTGCCATTGTGAAAAGTGTTAAGGGTTTGGTTTATTTGTTGAAACCTTGCTCTTTTGGGAGTTTGTTATCTCATTCTTTCTTCTCAATTTTATTTGCTTGAATGAGATAAATCTTTGAGTATTTGTGGTTTTATTTCATCTTTTTGCTCAATAGTTTTTTCTTAGTTCATTTGTTGAACTTCGTTGAACAAATCGTGTGTTGATTTGATTCTTTGATATAGTTTGGGCAACAAATGTGTTTGGTCACACCTTGTATGCCTTATTGAATATTTGGGTGATTTGTCCAAATTATATCTTTGTTGGATCTTGAAAGTCTCGCGCATGCATGGTTACTAAATGTATATCTCATATCATTTTTGCTTTATTTGATCCAATATATAGGGTATACTCCATCAAATCCTTAAACAGCTAAGATGTGCATGAAATTCAAATTTCATCTCTAAATATGCACATATTTTTATGGAGTGTGTCCTATGTGTTGTGGTTAGTCTAACCACTTTGGACCAAATAATTTTGGGGACCAAGATGTACTTGAATGTGTTTTAGGTACATTGGAGATGCAATGGATGCTTGTCTCGTCTATAAGGAAAGTGTTGTCACCACATGATAATTGGAGCCAAGCTAGGATGATCGAAAAATTCTTATCTACTACATCATACCATTGTTATCTCGATAACAAGTATCTTATTCATGCATACTATTCTTTCATCCAATCTCTTATAGGTTGCATCTTGGCATGAATTTATCTGTTTGTAAATGTTGCGGTTCTTGCAAGGATCTTTGAAAGACTTCTTTATCCTTATTGCTTATGTGAGTAATTTGAGATGATGCATATAATGGGGAGTATATAAAATCATGTTCATGATTCACCAATTCCAAATATGCCTTCTAGCAATTTATTGCATATCAATTCCTCAAGGTACTCTCACGTGCAATATTGTTGAAATTGCTTTGAATCCTTCCTTTTGCTACTTGTTGCCTTTCTCAAAGTATCCCAACTAGCATTTGTTTCCTTAGTGTTATTTGTGATGTTTTTGAGGTTTTTATTTTTTCTTTGGTGAAGTTCATTGATATAGCATAATAGAAATAAGAGCCATGAGCTATATATACACGTAAGCTTGTCTTAATAAGTGTATTTATTTATATCTACTCCTTGTATCTTGTTTGTGTTCTAAATAATATAGAGGGAGTGAGGATTCCATGTTTGTGGATATTGTATTCAAATACAATAAATAAAATTTATGCATGAACCTTGGGGAGCTTCCTTATTTCATTTAGAGCACTATTTGTCCATTTGATTTTTTGGACCATTGGATTGTTTGCTTCATCCGTTGAAGTTTCTTCACTGTTTTATCATTGTAGCAATCTTTGATCCTCAATATAGCTTGATTTCCTCTAAATATTTTTCATTGGATATGTGCATTTCATTTCACTCAAAATATTAGAAATGCACACCTTGGATAGGAACTCATACTATATTGGCCTTCTATCTTTGTCATCCATTTTGGCACTTGTTGTCAATGGGGGAGAAGTTTAGAGGGTTTAAGGGAAATGGTTTTATACTTAAGATTGGTTTGTTCTTAAGTATTTGCCTTTCATGCATTTCATCTTTATTATGTTTTGCATGGTTGTATATATAGTGTAAACTCTCCCAAAGTTTATTCTTGACAATGTATGCAATGAAATTCAAGCTCATCACACATGCATATATTGTGGGGGAGTTTGCTCTATATATGTTGGTTCTACTCACATCACCTACATTAGTTGTAGTTTGTGTAAGTATAATTGGTTTTGATATGTGCTAGTAGCTTTGTGTTACTTGACCATATCAAATGCAACCTCTTGTACACAACTTATTCTCGGATAAGCTGCATACTTGTTTCTAATATTCATTATATAAACCCTCTTGTTGTGATTGTCATCAATTACCAAAATGGGGGAGATTGAAAGAGTAATTGCCCCTATGTGAGGTTTTGGTGATTAATGACAATCCCTATGGACTAATGTTTTCACTGAGTTTTATATGAAGGAATATTCCATAGGTCATGCTTATAGTCTATGTGTTGGATTCAAGTATGGATGCCATGAAGATAAAGATATACCTTGAGTATTGGCTTCAAGATCATCGAGTTGAAGAGAAGAATATGATATGATCAATATCTTGAGAGTGTGATCTCAATAGAAGAATTCGAGATATGGATCTAAGACGGTGTCATGATAGCCTCATTAGTTGAGCTATGGTTGACTAAGATTTAGAGCATGTAATCAAATTAAGGTTTCTTTATGTACCTCAAGATATTGAGATGGAGCATGAGAAGATATATGGTTGACCTATACAAAGAGTGAAGAGTGATTTCAAGTTGGTCAACATATGAAGCATAAAGAATGTACCACATGGATCTTGTGGTATGGTAAGACTTGTCAATTATGCATCATGAACTAACCCATTATATATGTGCCTTTGCATTTTCTATATGGGATAGGTATCTTTCCATGGGCATGCTTCAAAAGTGAAGATCTTATATAGCACATGAGAGGATGACATCAAGTGGTGATCGTCATCAAGGTTGAGAAGGGCAAGTTCAAGATAAGCATCTCGAGAAGATCATTTGCTTGAAGCTTGTCGTCCATATTGGTCATAATGGACATATGAAGACATGTATTAATGAAGCTATCCAATAATGGTGTATGGGAGAGCAAATTAGGAGCCTTCACGAAGCAATAATGATCAAGTGATGCGTTCCGGCTTGGATGGAGATTGAAGTGTTGTCATCAACATCAAGCGGGATGCGCAAGGCAAAGGTATGGCCTTGATAGGTTTTCCTTTTACCGGTCTCAAGGTGGTTGTTGGGAGACCGGGTTATAGGATACATAGCCGCAATATTAAGAGGGGCTTTCGGTTGGGTAACTTGATCACATCGTTATAGGGAGCTCAATACTTTGCATTCTTTGCATCTTCCTATTTTTTTGCTTCTTGGTGTTTCTCCATGTGAGGTTCTTGAGATTTTTGCTATCTCTTCAACAATCCCAAGTTCATCGAAAACGGAATTCGTATGCATCTTGTATGGCGTTTTCGAGTTTGAAGGTTTTATCGGTTCTTCTTATAGGGAGGCTTCTTAACTTTCTTCATTTGGTTCTATCCTCCTCTATTTTACTATGATGTTTCTCTGCACCATCTTGAAGGGCTTGTTGTCCTCGTCAAAACAAGCCCAAGATCATCGAAATCGAAGTCCGGACGCAAAAGTTATCGCCGTTTTCGTGTGCCATGTTTTGTTCCGGCGGGAATTCCGGCGAGACCGAGCCTGTGGCCGGAATTTCCGGCGACCGCCGGAAATTTCCGGCAAACCGCCGAAAATCGGTTCAGTAAACTGTTTCGGTTTTAATCGGAAATTCCGGCGGTTGATCCGGCGGCACCGGTTTCGTCGCCGAAACGTGTTCGCCCAGCGCATCTTGCTTCCAACGGTCTTCCCCTTTGAATGGGTATAAAAGGGGGGCTTCTTTCCCAAAGTTCTAGGGATCTTGAGCATGTTTTTGACCACCATTGTTGACCCCTTTGAGCTTGCTTCGTCTCCCTTCCCTCCTATTATTCTTGCATCTTTTTGAGGGCTTTGGAAGAGGAGATCTAGATCTACAATTTCCACCAATCAATTCCTCCTCTAAGTGAGGGGAACCCATTGGATCTAGATCTTGGAGTCATTTGTTGATTTCCACCATTGTTCTTCCTCCCTAATTCCTCCCTATAACTTGTTGCTTTGGTGGGATTTGAGAATGGAGGATTTGAGCACCCTTGGTGTTCTTGCTTTGCATTCTTCCATAAGTGTTGAGCTCTCCATTTCGATTTGTTCGAGTGAGAGACCGTGAGCTTGTTACTCTTGGAGGGTGACCTCCTAGTTGGCTTGGAGGTTGGTGTCGTGGTGTTCTCTTCTGAAAGATTGTGAAGAGACTCGGGCTTCTCCTTCGTGGAGCTTGTAAAGTGGTTGTGGAGCTTGCCATCTCCGGAGTGGAGGAAAAGCTAGCCATAAGGAAAGGGCTTATTCCTTCGTGGGATAGACACGGAGAAGAAGGTGAGCCTTTGTGGCGCGTGAGGAATCCTTTGTGGAACCTCACACCTCTCCAACGTGACGTAGCCCCCTTCCCAAAGGTGGTGAACACGGGAATACATCTTCGTCTCCGCGTGCCTCGGTTATCTCTATATCCGAGCTTACTTTCCTTCTGATAGCCATCTAGCTTGAAGTACTTATATATTGCTTATCACTTGTGGTATATTTTGTGCTATCTTGCTTAGCTTATTTTATTGTTGGTGTACTTAGTTGAGCCTAGTGTATTTAGGTTTTGTGCTTATAAAATAAACATTAGTTTAATTCCGCATTCTATCAAGCCAAAACCGTAATAGTTTTGAAATTGCCTATTCACCCCCCTTTAGTCAACATCTCTATCCTTTCACTTTCCCAGGACTTCTCATGGAAGAGCTTTAACTTTGGAAGGATGTCGTTATCTAGATTCGGAGATATATCAAGATTTATAGAAAAATGCACATCTGTGAAACATTACTTGATTTTGGACAGTCTTTACATTTTATTACATGATCCGACATTTTTGTTTCTCCCTTTCTCTCCTGCTTGGCGATGTTCAGAATGCAAATTAGAACATATGCATTTCTACAGTTATAGTACATGATCCAAATCGTGGAAATGAAAAAAAATTATCTGTCAGTGCTGTAACTATTAAAACAACACACTTTCCCATATATCAGAGGATCCATCTAGGTTTAAACAACAATGTGCAGATAATAAGAGCAAATACAAAGATCATCCCAAGATCAGTTGAACAAGAGGCCCAAGACCAAACGTTTTGACCATTCTCCTCACCACCAATTTTTCATGGTCGCTCCACGGACATGTTTGCTTCCCGACCATATGCCAATCCCAGAGTCCATTGTACCGAACATGGCCATCTTTGAGCAGAATAACGCGTTGCAACGATGTGCACATGCTCACAACATACTTGAGAAACCATATGTGGCGCTGCGTAAATCCAATCAGGACCAGCTCCTTGAGGTGACGGTGCGGAAGCTTCTTGGGTAATTTCGACAAAGTCACCCGGCGCCAATTGTAGTCTGGCTCCGATTCTGAGGGAGGCACGTGGATGTGCAAGACCTCGAGTGATGGCGCGTCCATCAGGAGGCTGCACGGCCATAAGATGTCCCAGTTTGAAGGTAGGTCGGCGACAAGGAGCCTTTTCAGATACGGCAATTGCCTCTCGGAACAAGTGGGCAGAATCCATCTTCTCAGCCCGCTAAATCGGATGGCGAGGTTGGTCATGGTGGGGGACATATGGAGAAACCTGTCGAACGTATCATCCAGACGTGCTGTCGCTAAATCATCACATTCTACAGAGAATGTGAAGTTAGTGTCCATGAGGCACGGAAGGGAGCCAAACACAATCCTTCTAGTGTTAGTTAGGCAGCACGCCAGGCGGACAAGCATTGGGAGGTCGCGCAGCTCGATCTTCCAGAACGAGCACTCCTCCACGACGAGCTCCCTGATCTGAGAAGACGGCGCATCCACCACCAGGATGTCATGTGCACAGCAGCAGGATATCAGGTGAAGAACCTGCAGCTGAGTGCAGTCTTTGAACACCGTCTCGTACACGTCGACAGGCGTGGAAGCGGGCATGTCACGCAGGATGAGCTTGGTGAGCGTGCTGTAGCTACGCAGCAGCGGCGGCAGTGTGCAGTACTTGCCCAGCGTCAGGCTGCGAAGGCGTGACCGGCTGAGGCAGTCTTGGGGCAAGCTGTAGCCGGCCGTTGTCTGATGATCACCACCAATAATTCCTAGCCTGACGACGACCTCCAGATCTTCCACTCCCCATGCGTCGACTGCGGCGGTGATCAGGCGGTCGGCGGCACAGCAGGTGGTGCTGTCTCTTGTCTGGAAAAACTCGAGACGGAGGGTCTTGACGCGCCGGTCATTCCCACCGTCCGCCTCCAAGAAGCCCCTGACTCCCTTGGCAAACGACCTCATCGTGCCGATCTCGCAGCTCGCCATGAGCGAGTCGAGCTGACTGGCCAAATATGTCTCACGGGGCAAGTTGCGCTGGCGGAGGTCGACGGTCCGGTCGTACTCCGGCGGGAGTATGTCGCTCACCGTCAAGTCCAACGCCGGAAGCTCGCGCGGGATGCGCGCCCAGCGCCTGGCGAGGACAGCCGTGGAGAGCGCCGTGCGGGTGTCCAGCCTGCCTACTATGAGCAGGATCAGATCGTCAGGGAGCGCGCTCAGGCGGTCCTCGCCGCCAGCCGTGCGCCGCCGCACTCGACGGAACGTCGGCGCCATGGGTCTCGATCAGCAATTGGGTATTCCGGGATAAGAGGAGGAGGAGGATGTTGGGGCTATATATGCTATATGATCGGTGGTACGTTCGCGCGATTGAGTATTGCGGGATGCATGAGAGGAGATGTTGGGGCTATATGAGGGCCGGCCGGGCAGTTCGATTCGGACGGGAATTGATGAAGGCAATAAAGTGGGGGAAACTGAAACCGACACGGACTTGGCGAACAGGGCGAGCCACCACTTTGGACCATTAATTTGTTTTGGTTGATCTCCTTCTGACACAGCTAGCATGGTGCGGCTCCTCGACGTACTTCCGGTGGTTACCTCTACTGACTACCTGAGAGAGCAACACACGTGCCATTTCGGCTCTTGTGACAAACTATACTACTAAATCGAATAGATCAATGGAGAAAGAAAATAATGGAATTATCCGCCATGGTTGCCGAGGATTATGCTAAGCTTGATGTTGATGCGAGCTTGATATAGATAAAGGAGTGGGAGCAACAGGGACGATTCTCAGGGATGATAGATAGATCATCACTTCTTTATTGCTGGTGGAAATTACACCATTCCTTTTGATGAAGATGCATCTACGGCCGAAGCTATATATATGGCCCTTAGAGATGGTTTGATCATGGCTGAATCCATGGGCTGCTCGAAGCTGGTTATAAACTCGGATTGCGTTGAGGTTGTGGATGTGATGAAGAACGCATGCAACACACATGGACCTGCAGCTGCTATCTACATTTGAATGCCTCCTTCTTGTAGAGAGTTTATTGATGTAATTTTTGAACATTGTCCTAGAGAGTCCAATGTAGCAGCTCAAATTCTAGCTATAGATGTTATGGTCGGGCTCCAATATACACGGAAGAGGTCCAATTAGGGGCTTAGTCCAAGTTATCTAGGGTTTAGAGGAGCTGCCCTCCTATATAAACGCATGTATCCCTTTGATTATAAGCAGACAATAAACATATTCTGTTGTCATCTCCCTCAGGAGACGGGAGCCCCAAACCCTAGCCGCACCTTGCCCTAGCCGCCACCTCCTCACTCTCGCAGCGACGGCGCCCAGCCGTCGGCGTCTGCACCTCCAGCCACTCCGCCCTCACTTACATCCCTATAATCTATGTCTCAGACCTGGTAGAACCGTAGCCTCTACCAATTTGGTATCAGATTGCTCTAGTTCGATGAGTTCTTCCGGCCTCCCCACCACCGCTGCCGCCTTCACCGGCGCGGCCACCGCCACCTCGCAGCAGCCGCCGCCGTCCCAGCCGCCGCCACCGGCCACCTCGGGCGCCGCGGCCCTGGCAGCCAACACGGCCCCCGTCCTCTCTCCGGCGGAGATGTCGTCGGCGATCCGAGACCTCACCCTGGCGGTCTCAAACCTCCGGATCTTCCTCCAGGCTTCCTACGCGCCACCGCCCTCGCCGGCGGCGCCCTTCGAGCCACCACCACCGTCCACCGCCGCGCCCCAGGGAATCCCGACCACCCAGATCAGGTTCTCTCGTCGCCGTCCCCACTGCCGACGTGGATCGAAACGCCGACCTACACGTCGGCGCCGCCCCAGCCGACGGTGCTGCCGCCGCCCGTCACCACCTTCGGCGGGTATACTGACCCATATGCCAGGAGCTCCATGGTGCTGCAGTACTCTCCTCCTGCCGCAATGGGTCGCCACGAGAGCGCCTACACGGCCTCGCCGCACGTGCAACAGCCACCTCGCTTCACCAAGTTGGAGTTCGCCACCTACGACGGAACCGTTGACCCCCTGAACTGGCTCAATCAGTGCGACCAGTTTTTCTGGGTGCAGCGGACCATGGCGTCCGACCGCACGTGGATCGCCTCCTACCACCTCCGTGGCGCCGCACAGACGTGGTACTACGCCCTCGAGCAGGACGAGGGCGGGATGCCTCCGTGGGAGCGCTTTCGCGACCTGTGCCTCCTCCGGTTCGGCCCCCCATACGTGGGAGCCGCCTGGCCGAGCTTGGTCGCCTCCCCTTCACCACCTCGGTGCAGGACTCCGCCGACTGCTTCCAGACATTGGCCTGCCATGCGCCTGGCGTCACGGCTCACCAGCGCGCCGAGATCTTTGTCGACGGCCTTTCCGACCACATCTGCGTTGACGTCGAGTTGCGCGACCCCCAGGACCTGCAGACGGCCATGTACTACGCGCGCGTGTATGAGCAGCGCACCAACGCCATGCAGCAGGCGTTCCTGGGCTGCAGCGCTCGTCCCTCGACCCGCCCCGCCCCCGCGGCCCCCACCCAGACACGCCCCGCCCTGCCGGACGCTACTGCAGCCGCCCCCGCGCCGACGCGTACCTTCCGGCGCTTGACGTCAGCCAAGCAGGTGGAGCGGCGCCGCAAGGGCCTGTGCTTCAACTGTGACGAGCCGTATGCGTCGGGTCATACGTGCGCCTACTTGTTCTAATTGGAGACCGTCGACGACGCGGAGGTGGAGGCCCTCACCACGGAGCTCGACGCCACCACATTCTCCGAGGCCGGCATCACGAGCTACGGGCCGGTCGATGCGACCGCCTTCGTCGTCTCCCTTCATGCCATGGCAAGCATCAAGACGTCAAAGACGATGCTGCTTTCGGTGATGATCAACATGGAGCATCTCACCGCGCCCGTGGACACGGGCTCGACGCACAACTTCCTGTCCAGGGATGCCATGCGCCGCCTCGCACTTCAGCTGGCGGGCGCGGAAAATTTCAGCGTCACCGTCCCAACGGGGACCGCCTTACTTGCCACGGCATGGCGCGGGAGGTTCCCGTCCTCATAGGCGACGAGCCCTTCTCCATAAACTGCATCAGCATCGACTTGGGTTGCTCCGACTTCATCCTCGGCGTCGAATTCCTATCCACACTAGGCCCAATCCTTTGGGACCTCGACGTGATGTCCCTCATCTTCTAGTGCGCGGGCGGCCATCATGTTCAGTGGACGAGCATCGGCTGCTCCTGGCCGACCTCCTGCAGCAGCACAACAACATCTTCAATGAGCCACATGTCCACCCACCCGCGCGGCCCTGTGACCACCGCATCCACCTGCTGTCGGACAAGGCGCCTATCGCCGTGCGCCCGTACCGGCACCCCCAGCTGCAGAAGGACGAGCTCGAGCGCCAGGTGGTGGTCATGCTCGCGCAGGGCGTCATCCGGTTTTCGACATCGCCGTTCTCTGCCCTGGTGCTCCTTGTGCGCAAGACCAACGGAACATGACGCTTCTTCATCGACTACCATGCCCTTAACGCCACCATCCCCATCGTGGATGAGCTCTTGGACGAGCTACACGGAGCACGCTTCTTAACCAAGCTCGACCTGCGCTCGGCCTATCATCAGGTGCGCATGCACCCGGACGACATCGAGAAGACCGTGTTCCGTACTCACCATGGCCACTTCGAGTTCCTGGTGATTCCGTTCGGCCTCTCCAACGCGCAGGCAACCTTCCAGGCCCTGATGAACGACGTGCTCAGCCCATACTTGCGCTGTTTTGTGCTTGTTTTCTATGATGACATTCTTATCTACAGTTTATCCTGGGCAGAGCACTTGCAACACGTGGCCATCATCTTCAACGACCTTCGAGCGCATCGTCTCTACCTCAAGCGCTCGAAGTGCTCGTTCAGCACGACCTCCATCGCGTACCTGGGGCACATCATCTCGGCGGAAGGTGTCGCGATGGACGCATACAAGTTCGCCGCCATCGCCGCGTGGCCGACCCAGCGGTCCCCGCGGGCTCTCCGTGGCTTCTTGGGCCTCGCCGGCAACTACCGGAAGTACATCCGGGACTTCGGCCTCATCGCCGCGCCACTGACGCGCCTCCTTCGCTGCGATGCCTTCTCCTGGGACGAGGAGGCGACTACGGCGTTCGAAGCTCTCCAGCGGGCGCTTACGACGGGACCCGTCCTCCAGATGCCGGACTTCGACATGCCGTTCGTGGTGGACTGCGACGCCTCCGGCATCGGTTTCGGCGCCGTCCTCCACCAGGGCGAAGGGCCGTTGGCCTTCTTCAGCCGCCCCTTCGCCGCTCGCCATCACAATCTTGCGGCATATGAGCGCGAGCTTATCAGGCTGGTCCAGGCAGTTCACCACTGGCGACCTTACCTTTGGGGCCGGTCGTTCCGTGTGTGTACGGACCACTACGGCCTCAAGTTCTTGCTGGACCAACGCCTCTCCTGTTGGGCCACGCAGAGATACAAATTTTTTTTTCCTCTAACGTGGTGATCCCAAGATCTAGCTGAGGTAGAAGGCCACGAGGTTTACCACTAGACGCGCGGTTGCGGATTACTGATGAAGCGCGTCAGTTGATGCAGTGCAGTCCTCACGATCCGATCGTCCTGGTGCTGATCGCGGCACCTCCGCTGGTATCCACACGCATTACAGGAGGGCGCGTGGCTCGCTAGGTTCGTTACTGGCCGGACTTTGGAGCTAGGGTTTCCAACACATGGAATGACCTAACGAACAACGATTAACCTTTACGGGTTCTTGTGCTCCACTATATAGGGAGTGAGCGTGGGCTCACGCTCGCGACCCATTCACTAAAGCCCATATAACACTAGTCACCGTGAGTCCAACTCACTAACTCAGTCCTAATCCGGTTTAGGTCCAACCCAACCAGATTCTGATTCGGATCCAATCCGAACTTGCTCCCGCTCTTAAGTGTGTGACCCGCAGGCTCATGGTTACTTGGACACGATTAGAGTCCGACTCTGTCGATCGATGTAGCGGCTCCTAGCAGAACGTGCCGACTCCCAAGTACCAAAGAGTCATGACGACTTGCCTTTCCAATGCGAATTACGTCCGAGTCCCTTTTGCCTCACGATATACCTTGTCAGACTATAGGCGAATATATGTCATCCCTTAAATAGTCCGACTCTCTTCTCGATCCGAGATAAGTGATTCACTCGACTAACTCTTAGTCGACCGCCTCGGTTAACACTTAACCGAGTCGTGCATGGCCATGCTTTCCGAATCATATCTCACGAGAGGGCCCAGAGAATATCTCTCCGTGGAGGGCAAAATCCCATCTTGGTTATTCACATCACGCAGCTTGATTCTCGACGACTCGAACCTGCCTTTATAAGCGCGATTCACGGATCAGCGTTTGACAGAACCTAAGTCGGTGATCCTCAACTCGGACTATGCAACAACCTTAGGTCTAAGGATTACATTGATTGAGATATACAAATGACAGCTTAGTTCGTTGTACCTCAATATGGGTCAATCCGACTCGCTAAACTCTTTAGCCTAGTCTGTGTAAGTTGGAATAGCATCTCCATGCCCATGACAAGTGGAACCGAGTCATCAAGCCAACTTTCACATTGGTCTAAGTTGTGTGTCCAGCACAACCTCAATGACCAAGGATATTTAGTACAAACAACATGAATGCATAGTTCCACAACTGAATCACATATTCAATGATACACATCAGATGTTTATACAAGGACTACTTAATAACTTTATGAATACAATGGGAAATATCATCATACATGATTGCCTCTAGGGCATATTCCCAACAGTCTCCACCGTCCTACAGCACCAGTGGATCAGCAAGCTCTTTGGCTTCGACTTCACCATCGAGTACCGCCCGGGCCATCTCAACACGGCCGTTGACGCCTTGTCCCGCTGCGACACTGAGGATGTCACGGACGACGTTGCCACGGCGGGCGCCATCCTATGCATCTGCTATGGGCTGTCCTTCTCCTTGAAGGGTTCGCAGCATAGAAAACAAAAAATTTCCTACGATGTGAACTATATACCAAGATCTATTTATACTAGATACAAACAACGGGCGGATGTACATCCGTAGAGAACATACCCTTGAAGACCGACAAAGTTTAACGAGTCCAAACTCGTGGTTGATGTAGACGATCTCTTGCCGATCTCAAGATCGAGAGGAAGTCCTAGCGCAAATCAGCGCATCGGTGCTCGCACACGTTCGAGGCACCGAGCAACCTCCGCCTCCTTGCTCCAGCGATGCGTGAAGCACAACTCTTTCTTGCCGAATAGCCACCGGGAACATGTATCTCGCTAGTCCGAGACCATGGGGATAAATTCTAGAGGAGAGAGATCCTTCACGAGGAGGTGTGAGTGAGAAGTGAGAGGAGGGCTCCTTTTATAGGAGGAGGGGGAACCCCAAGGGGTGGCCGGCGCATGGGGCTGCCCCTTGCCCTCTTCATGTGGTGGACACTCCACTCACAAAACTCCTCAAATTCCTCCACTCAAAATCCCACTCAAAGATCCCATTAAATTTCCACCAAATTTAATGCAAACTCTCATTAAATAAAACTCTTTTATTTTATTCAGAATTTTGTCAATTACTTTAATGACAAACATTCACAAATAACCTTGCTAGAATTCTATTTCACATGCATAACCACTTTATGCAATTTCACCCGGTATCTAGTGAAACCTTTTAGGTATCTAGTGAAATAAATTCTGCGCTTATTTATTCTTCGGCATGAAACTTTTGCTCCAATTGGATGTCGGTGTCTCTTAAGTGTGTCACCCTACGGTTCGTGAATAATGCGGACATGATCGAGACCCTCTCGGATCAATAATCGAAGCGGGATCGAGACCCATCTTGACTCCACACATTCAACGATGACTTTCTTGTGATCGTCGGAACCTTTACGCTAGTATCTTAATCCCTTTGTCTCACGATATATTACATGTCCGAGATTCGATCATCGGTATCTCCATACCTAGTTTGATCTCGTTCGACATGCACTCTTTTCTCGTTCTGTGATATAACATTCTAGTGATCAAATCACTTGCTTGCAAGCTAATCAATGTGATATCACCGAGAGGGCCCAGTATATCTATCCGTCATCGGGATGAACAAATTCCACTCTTGATCCATGAGCCTCAACATAACACTTTATTAGTTACGAACCCATCTTTATAATCACCACATTACGGTGTGACGTTTGATGTTATCAAGAAACTCTTAGGTGTTAGTGATTGACATGATCTCATGGTCTAAGGATTAGGATCACCGTAAGTTGTTATAGCAATATAAACTCAATGACTTTGATCGTAATGCTATACTTGGATGAATGTTCATCACATCATTACACTAATGTTGTGATCCGTTATTAACAACATCCAATGTCCATGATCGAAACCTTGATCATCTTGTTAATCAACGAGCTAGTTTATGAGAGAGGCTTAACTAGGAACTTTACATTTGTTTATTAAACACACATGTATTAACGTTTCCGTATTAATACAATTATAGCATGCAAAATAAACATCTATCATATACTTGGAATACACATAATAAACAATTTATTATTGCCTCTCGGGGCATATTCCTTGATCTCCCACTTGCACTAGAGACAATAATCTAGTTACATAGTGATATATCTAACACCCATTGAGTTACGGTGTTGATCATGTTTTGCTCTAGGGAGAGTTTTAGTCAGCGGATCTGCTACATTGAGATCCGTATGTACTTCTAAATCTTTATATCTCCATCCTTGACATGCTCGCGGATGGAGTGAAACCGCTTAATATGCTTGGAATGCTTGTGAGACCTTGGCTCTTTGGCATTGGCAATGGCACCATTGTTGTCACAATAGATCACCATTGGGTCCAACGCTTGCCACAACTCCTAGTTGGATATGAACTCCTTCATCCAAAGCGCTTCTGAGCTTCGAGCGGCAACATATTCGGCCTCGTTGTTGATCCGCTACCACAGGTTGTTTGGAGCTCCTCCAACTAACGCTCCGCCATTCATGAGAAATACGTATCCGGATTGCGACTTAGAGTCATCCGGATCGGTGTCACAGCAAGCGTCGACATAACTCTTAGCGACGATCTCTGCTTCTCCGCCGTAGACAAGAAACATATCCTTAGTTCTTCGTAAGTACTTAAGGATATTCTTGACCGCTATCGATGTTCGAACACGGATCCGATTGGTACCTACTAGTCAAACTAATAGCGTGTGCCACATCCGGTCTTGTACATAGCATGGCGTACATTATAGAGCCTATGGGTGAAGCATAGGGACTTTGTCCATTATCTCTCTTTCTTCCTTGGCCGGACTTTGAGTCTTACTCAATGTCTTGCCTTGCAACATAGGTAAGAACCCTTCTTACTTCCGTCCATTTTAAACTTCTTTAAAATCTTATCAAGGTATGTACTGCGATAGCCCTATTAGGCGCCTAGATCTATCTCTATAGATCTTTATGCCTAATATGTATGGCCTTCACCTAGGTCCTTCATTGAAAATTTCTTTGTTTAGATAACTTTTAACCTTTGTTTAAAAGTTCTATATCATTCGATCAATAATATGTCATCCACATATAATATCGAAATGCCACATTGCTCCCACTCACTTTCTTGTAAATACAAGCTTCTCCATAAGTTTGGACAAATCCAAACTCTTTGATCACCTCATCAAAGCGGAGATTCCAACCGTGATGCTTGCTTCAATCCATAGATGGATCGTGAAGCTTGCACACCTTGTTAGCATCCTTAGGATCGACAAAACCCTTTGGTTGTATCATATACAACTCTTCTTCAATATTACCATTGAGAAGCGGTTTTGACATCCATCGCCATATTTCATAATCGAAATATGCAGCAATTGCTAACATAATCCTAGCGACTTTAGCATCGCTACGGAGAGAAAGTCTCATCGTAGTCAACTCCTTGAATTTGTCGAAACCCTTTGCGACAAGTCGAGCTTTATAGATGGTCACATTACCATCGACATCAGTTTTCCTTTTGAAAATCCATTTGTTCTCCACGGCCTTTCGGTGGTGAGGTAGTCCACCAAGTTCCAAACTTGATTTTCATACATGGATTCCATCTCGGTTCATGGCTTCTAACCATTTGTTGGAATCCGGGCTCATCATCGCTTCTTCATCGTCGCGGGGTCATTATTTTCATCAACCATGAAATTTATGGCGGGATTTCCGTCTGACTCGGGGCTGCAGCGTCTGTTTGACTGCGAGGTTCGGTAGTACTCTCTTCGGAGTTTCATGATCATTATCATTAGTTCCCTCTTCAGCGGTGGAGCCAACTCGGAACAACTTCGTATGCGCTACTCGCCATACTTTGAAGAGAAGGTTCCATAACCTCTTGAGTTCTACCTTGACTACTCACACCTTTCGCGAAACTCTTTCTCTAGAAAGGATCCATTCTTAACAACAAAACCTTGCCCTCGGATGCGTGATAGAAGGAATACCCAATAGTTTCTTTAGGGTATCCTATGAAGGCGCATTTTCCGCTTTGGGTTCGAGTTTATCCGGTTGAAGTTTCTTCACATAAACATCGCAGCCCCAAACTTTAGAAATAATGACTTAGGTTTGTTTCCAAACCACAATTCATCTGATGTCGTTTCAGCGGATTTAGATGGTGCCCGATTTAAAGTGAATGCAGCGGTTTCTAGTGCATAACCCCAAAATGACAACGGCAAGTCCGTCGGAGACATCATAGATCGAACCATATCTAATAAAATGCGATTACGACGTTGACACACCATTTATTTGTGGTGTTCGGCGGTGTGAGTTGTGAAACAATTCCACACTCTTTCATGTGAGTGCTAAACTCGTAACTTAGATACTCACCTCCACGGTCGGACCAAAGAAATTTGATCTTTCTATTACGATGATTTTCCACTTTATTACGAAATTCCTTGAACTTTCAAAGGTTTCAGACTTGTGTTTCATCAAGTAGATATAACCATATCTACTCAAATCATCCGTGAAAGTAACAAAATAACGATATCCATCTCGGCCGACACTCATTGGACCACATACATGAATGTATGATTTCCAATAAATCATCGCCCGTTCCATTGAACAGGAAAGCGGCGTTCTAGTCATCTTGCCCATAAGGCATGGCTCACATGTATCAAATGATTCATAATCAAGTGATTCCAAAGTCCATCCGAATGGAGCTTCTTCATGCGTTTAATGCCAATATGACCTGAGCGGCGATTGCCACATATATGCGGATATATCATCATCAAGTTTAATCCTTTTAGCATCAACATTATGAATATGTGTAACATTATCATCGAGATCTATGAAATAAACCATTCATCATCGGTGCATGACCATAAAGATTTCATTCATATAAATGGAACAACCATTGTTCTCGAGACTTAAATGAATAACCACTTTGCATCAAACATGATCCGGATACAATGTTCATGCTCGGTCAGGCACCAAATAACATTTATTTAAGTTTATGACTAATCCGGCGGTAAGTGGAGAGGTAGCGTTCGGGCGATCACATCAACACTTGATCCATTGCCGACCGCATCTTGACCTCACCCCTTGCTAGCGGTCGCTGTTCATGACCACGATTCGAGTTACAAATATTATGGCGAACGGTATCAAATACCCGGTGCTCTGCGAGCACTAGTCAAGTACACATCAATAACATGTATATCATATATACCTTTGTTTGCCTTGCGGCCTTCTTATGCGCGGATACTTGGGCGATTCGCTTCGATGGCGATCCCTTGCAATAGTAGCACTTGGTATCGGACTTAGGTCCAACTCGGGGTTTCTTTTCGAGCGCGGCAGGCTTGCCGCCTAATTCCTTCCGTTTTCCCTTCTTGTCTTTCTTGAAACCGGTGTTCCTATTGATCATCAACACTTGATGTTCCTTTTGATCTCCACTTACCGGTTTTAAGCATTGACATAAGCTCGGGAGAGACTTCTTCATGCCTTGCATATTATAGTTCATCACGAAGCTCTTATAGCTAGGTGGCGAGCTGCCAGAACACGATGGATGCCTAAGTCAATGGGAATCGTTATTCCCAAGGACACAAGCTTATCGGCGTAACTTGACATCTTGAGTACATGCTCACTAGCAGCTGTTCTCTTCCATCATGCACTAAAGAACTTTTACGAAGCATTGTAGCTCTCTACATGGCATGTGTCGAAAATCATTTTCAACTCACCCATTGTATCAAAAGCATTGCCGTTTTGAAACTCTTTGAAGTTCGGCTCTAGCCCATACAATATGCCGCAATGAACTAAGTTGTGGTCCTCTGACAGTCGATAGACATTCTTCTCCTCGTCGGGGCATCGTCAAAGGTGGGGGGCCTAACGGCGCTTCTAGCACATATTGCTTTTGTGCGTGAGAGGAGAATCCTCAAATTCATGGCCCATTCGGTAAAGTTGCTACCGTTCGTTGCTAGTTTCTCTTTCTCCATGAGCATTGAAATTAAAAGCGGTGGTGCCATCTACAACAGAATTTGTAAAGTTTAGACTAAGTGTATGATAGATTGAGTTCAACTAATCTATATTACGAATGAACTCCCACTCAAAGCGACATCCCCGTGTCCTTTTGGTGATTACATGAACCAAATCCACTACACCAAGTCCGATCATCACGTGAGTCGGTATAGCTTCAAAGCGAGCATCAAATGGGCATCATATCAACTATATGACTCATGCTTAACCTTTCGGTCGTGTTCGAGGCCATGTACGTACATGCTAGGCTCGCCAAGTTAGAACCTTAGTATTTGCGTGTAACTGTTTTACACCAGTATGGTCGAGGATCCAAGTACACCCGATCATCACGTGATGTCTTGGGCGGCGAAAACATAATCGGTGCATACTAAAGGAAGAACACATTCTTATCTTGATATTTAAATGAGGGATCATCTTATTATGCTTAACAAAGCGCTAAACAAGCAATATAAGATGCAATCAAACATCATATGTTTATTAGTGAAATTATATGGTTCCCATAGATGATCTCTATCATGTGCATCGTGGTATGATCACTATCATACCTATATGTGTAAATCCACAGTCTATGGATTTTACACGCTATGTGTGTTGTAAGAGTATCATCTCATACTTCCACTTACAACACTACCATATCATAACACTAGCCCGACAACAATCTAAACTAGGCGCTTCTAATTTATCCATTGCAAGTTTTACGTGGCTTAGGGCTTCGAGATAGAACCGTTATTACCTACGAACATGAACCTAGCGAGGATAATCAAATTGTTGACAACTCGCTTGCAAAATAGATATTGACTATAGTAGGAGAGGCAGACACCCGCTAGCCACTTATGCAAACTAGTTGCATGTCAAGCGTGGAACAGGTCTCATGTGCGAGGACATGTAAAGTTTGTCGGGCGCTTCATCCCACTATGCCACCAATATCCAAAATCACAAGAAAGGAGCAACAACATGATCATCATCGCCCACATACTCATATGTGTACTACCGTGTAAAGTATCTACGCATAGATCCGGCTCGATACCCTTTGAAGGGTTCTGACATAGAAAACAAAAATTTTCCTACGATGTGAACTATATACCAAGATCTATTTATACTAGATACAAACAACGGGCGGATGTACATCCGTAGAGAACATACCCTTGAAGACCGACAAAGTTTAACGAGTCCAAACTCGTGGTTGATGTAGCGATCTCTTGCCGATCTCAAGATCGAGAGGAAGTCCTAAGCGCCGCAAATCAGCGGCGCATCCGTGCTCGCACACGTTCGAGGCACCGAGCAACCTCCGCCTCCTTGCTCCAGCGATGCAGCGGAAGCACAACTCTTTCTTGCCGAATAGCCACGGAACATGTATCTCTAGTCCGAGACCATGGGGATAAATTCTAGAGGGAGAGAGATCCTTCACGAGGAGGTGTGAGTGAGAAGTGAGAGGAGGGCTCCTTTTATAGGAGGAGGGAACCCCAAGGGGTGGTGGCGCATGGGGCTGCCCCTTGCCCTCCCCTCTTCATGTGGTGGACACTCCACTCACAAAACTCCTCAATTCCTCCACTCAAAATCCCACTCAAAGATCCCATTAAATTTCCACCAAATTTAATGCAAACTCTCATTAAATAAAACTCTTTTATTTTATTCAGAATTTTGTCAATTACTTTAATGACAAACATTCACAAATAACCTTGCTAGAATTCTATTTCACATGCATAACCACTTTATGCAATTTCACGAAAACTTTGTTTGGTATCTAGTGAAATAAATTCCTGCGCTTTTATTCTTCGGCATGAAACTTTTGCTCCAATTGGATGTCGGTGTCTCTTAAGTGTGTCACCCTACGGTTCGTGAATAATGCGGACATGATCGAGACCCCTCTCGGATCAATAATCGAAAGCGGGATCACGAGACCCATCTTGCTCCACACATTCAACGATGACTTTCTTGTGATCGTCGGAACCTTTTACGCTAGTATCTTAATCCCTTTGTCTCACGATATATTACATGTCCGAGATTCGATCATCGGTATCTCCATACCTAGTTTGATCTCGTTACCGACATGCACTCTTTTCTCGTTCCTGTGATATAACATTCTAGTGATCAAATCACTTGCTTGCAAGCTAATCAATGTGATATCACCGAGAGGGCCCAGTATATCTATCCGTCATCGGGATGAACAAATTCCACTCTTGATCCATGAGCCTCAACATAACACTTTATTAGTTACGAACCCATCTTTATAATCACCTGCATTACGGTGTGACGTTTGATGTTATCAAGAAACTCTTAGGTGTTAGTGATTGACATGATCTCATGGTCTAAGGATTAGGATCACTTAAGTTGTTATAGCAATATAAACTCAATGACTTTGATCGTAATGCTATACCGGATGAATGTTCATCACATCATTACACTAATGTTGTGATCCGTTATTAACAACATCCAATGTCCATGATCGAAACCTTGATCATCTTGTTAATCAACGAGCTAGTTTATGAGAGGCTTAACTAGGAACTTTACATTTGTTTATTAAACACACATGTATTAACGTTTCCGTATTAATACAATTATAGCATGCAAAATAAACATCTATCATATACTTGGAATACACATAATAAACAATTTATTATTGCCTCTCAGGGCATATTCCCTTCACTCCTTCATTGACGACATCCGCTAGGCAACTTCTATTGTCGCGGATGCACAGGCGCTCCATAGGTGCCTTGACGCCGGCGAGCTGGGGGCGCCCTGGCGCCTGGATGATGGGCTGCTTATACACGGGCGCCGCCTCTTCGTTCCCGACCACGATGACCTGCGCCACCAGGTCTTGTCCCTCGCACACTCTGCAGGACACGAGGGCATGCAGAAGACCCTCCATCACCTCCGTGCGGATTTCTACATCCCAGGTGATGGTGCGTTGGTCCGTGACTGGGTGCGGTCATGCGTGACGTGCCAGCGAAACAAGACGGAGACGCTGCGACCCACGGGTATGCTACAGCCGCTGGACGTATCCTCCCAGGTGTGGGCTGATATCTCCATGGACTTCATCGAGGTCCTTCCCAAGTTGGGCGGCAAATCCGTCATCCTCATGGTGGTTGACCGCTTCTCCAAGTACGCGCACTTCATCGCCCTCGGCCACCCCTATACAGCCGCGTCTGGGGTGCGGGCCGTCTTCGATGGCATCATCCACCTCCACGGGTTTCCTTTGTCCATCGTCAGCGACCATGATCCTGTGTTCATGGGTCACGTGTGGCAGGATCTCTTTCGACTGGCGGGCGTGAAGCTCCGCATGAGCACGGCGTTCCACCCTCAGAAGGACGGCCAGTCTGAGGTGGTCAACAAGGTGATCGCCATGTATTTGTGCTATGTTACGGGTTATTGTCCACGAGCTTGGGTGGACTGGTTGGCATGGGCGGAGTACTGCTACAACACCTCCTATCACTCCGCCCCGCATGCCACGCCTTTTGAGGTGGTCTATGGGTGCCCACCTCTAGCGATGCTTCCTTATGAGACTAGAACGGCTCGGTCCGAGACGGCGGGCGACTTACTACGCACCCACGATGAGATCCTGACTGAGGCGTGCCATCGTCTTCTCCATGCACAACAGCTGGCAAGGAAGTACTATGATGCTCATCATCGCGAGGCGGAGTTCGCGGTGGACGATTGGGTGTGGCTGCGCCTCCTTCATAGGACCACGCACTCCCTGCACCCGCGCTCCAAGCGCAAATTGGGACCCCACTACGCCGGTCCATTTCGTGTGCTGGAGCGTGTTGGCACACTCGCATACCGCCTTGAGCTGCCAGCTGGGTCTCGCCTCCACGACGTCTTCCATGTTGTCTTACTGAAGGCCTACCGCGGGGACCCTCCTGGAACGCCACCGGTGCTTCCTCCTACTTCGGATGGCCGACTTCTGCCAGCTCCCGCAAAGGTGGCAAAGGTGATGCAGGCACAGCAGCGTCGCGACGTGTGGCATGTCTTGGTGCAGTGGGCCGGCCTGCCCGAGGAGGAAGCAACTTGGGAGAATCTCGACGATTTCCGCTAGCAGTTTCTAGAAATTAGGGGCTTAGCCCAAGTTATCTAGGGCTTAGAGGAGCTGCCCTCCTATATAAACGCATGTACCCCTTTGATTATAAGCAGACAATAAACATATTTTGTTGTCGTCTCCCTCAGGAGACAGGAGCTCCAAACCCTAGCCGCACCTTGCCCTAGATGCCACCTCCCCCTCTCGCAGCGATGGCACCCAGCCGCCGGCGTCTGCGCCTCCAGCCTCTCCGCCCTCACTTACACTCCTATAATCTATGCCCGAGACCTGGTAGAACCGTAGCCTCTACCAACAGAGGTGGGTATTCCCCATTTGTGGAAGGATGACCCACCTGATTTTATTGTTGATGTAACTACCACGGTGGCCCTCGCAAATGCGAGGGCATTCTTTTTAGTGCATTGAAAATGTTCCATAAACACTAGTGGAAATGAGGCCTCTAGTTGAGGTCGAAATTGGGCTTTAACACCGGTTCTCCTATGAACCGGTGTTAAAGGGAGTGCCCGTACCAACATGGCCCGTGCAGCAAAAAGGCGCACCCCCTTTAACACTAGTTCGAGCCACGAACCAGTGTTAAAGGCCCTGCACCACCGGCCCATGCAGCACGCCCCCCTTTAACACCGGTTCGTGGCTTGAACCGGTGTTAAAGGGGGGGGTGCGCCTATATAATACACCATAGCCCACACCCCTCTCTCTCATTTTTTCACTCTCTCATTTTTTGAGCTTAGCAAAGAGGGTGAGAGGTGTGCTAGTTTGTGTTTTCTTCCTATGAACAAGAGGTGTTCGGTGAAATGCCCCAGAGCTTGAATTAAGTTTTCTCGTTGCTCTTTCTTTCCCGATCGAGGTCGGCAACTTTATCCTTTCATGTGTCATTGATTCACTATAAAAGTGGTCACCTCCCTATTAATTCTATGATGTACTATATTGATTTTTGATATACGTAATTAATTATATAATGCAAATGAACCGGCAATGGATGTACGGTGACTGACGCACTTCTGGGTACATTACGGGCCTCCAAAATTTCATCGTTGTGGCTAAGGAAAACCGTGGTCACAATGGTTTTATGTGTTGTACATGTGTTGACTGTCAGAACAAGAAAGACTACTCAAATACCAAAACCATTCACGCCCACCTGCTTCAGTCCGGTTTCATGCCCATCTATAATTGTTGGACCAAGCACGGAGAAAGAGGGGTTATGATGGAAGACAACAAAGAAGAAGATGATTATTACAACTATCATAATATGTATCCTGAATACGATGATACTGCAACGGGGGTAGATGAAGATCAAGAGGCAGCAGATGGGCCCGCTGATGACGATCTTAGTCGGGCCATTACTGATACAAAGGAAGAATGTGAAACTGAAAAGGAGAAGGAGAAGCTGGAGCAAATGTTAAAGGATCACAAAACATTGTTGTACCCAACTGGCAAAGATGGCCACAAAAAGCTAGGTACCACACTGGATTTGCTGCAATGGAAGGCAGAGAACGGTGTGACTGACAGCACATTTTCAAAATTGTTGGTAAAAATGAAGAATCTGCTTCCAAGAAATAATGAATTGCCCGACAGTACATACCAAGCAAAGAAGGTTGTCTGCCCTCTAGGATTAGACGTGCAGAAGATACATGCCTGCATTAATGACTGCATCCTATAGTACCACGGTTAAAACTTCTCTGCGGTATAAGATCAGACGAGACGAACCTGGCAATGTTGAGGGCGAGGTCCCTAGGAAGAAGGTTCTTGCCAAGGTTATGTGGTATGCTCCTATAATACCACGGTTAAAACTTCTCTTCAAAAACAAAGAGCATGCCAAGTTGTTGCGATGGCACATGGAAGACCGTAAGAAAGACGCGATGTTGAGACACCCCGCTGATGGGTCACAGTGGAGAAAAGTCGAGCGGGAGTACCCGGACTTTGCACATGACGCGATGAACTTAAGGTTTGGTATAAGTACAGATGACATGAATCCTTTTGGGGAGCAGAGCTGAAGTCACAGCACCTGGCCTATGACTCTATGTATCTATAACCTTCCTCCTTGGTTGTGCATGAAGCGGAAGTTCATTATGATGCCAGTGCTCATCCAAGGCCTGAGGCAACCCGGCAACGACATTGATGTGTACCTAAGGCCATTAGTTGAAGAACTTTTACAGCTGTGGGCCAAACCAGGAGTACGTATGTGGGATGAGCACAAAGGGGAGCCATTTGACCTACTGATGGTGCTCGATGTGGCACTTTGTTGGTAACCCCAAGCGCAGGGTGTGAAGAGCACAGCAGCAAGTTTTCCCATAGTTGAGACCGAGGTTATCTAACCAGAAGGAGGAAGGAAACATCACATAGGTGTTGCAAACAACGTGGAGACCTGCACAACACAAACTCAAGACTTTGTCTCAATGAATCAGTGAGGTTGTCAAGCTCACCGATTTGCTGTAACAAAGGATTAAACGTATGGTGTGGAAGGTAATGGTGGTTTGCAGCAAGTAAACAAGTAACAATGGAAGATGTATCAATGGTAAAGATTGGACCGGGGTCCATAGTTCACTAGAGGTGCTCTCCTTAGATAAACAACACGACATGAAGGGTAAACAAATTACATCAAGGCAATTGATAGGAACTGAGCAAGGCATAACAATGCAATTACTAGTTAGAAAGATCGTAGGAGATTCTATTGGGCAATACAACAAGATACATAGACCGCCATCCAACTGCATCTATTACTAGAAGTCCACCTTCAGGTTATCATCCGAACCCCCTACAGTATTAAGTTGCAAGCAACGGACAACTGCTTTAAGCAAAGTGTGTAAGGTAAACAGTCCACATGTTCCATGAACAAGGGACCGTTGTTTACTCCCTAGTAGCAACACATCTACAAAGAAGAGATTTACACTTCCTTGGAAACTAGAGGCATGAACCTACTATCGAGCATAAATACTCCCTCTTGGAGTCACTAGCAACTACTTGGCCAAGATAGTTACTAACAACGGAGAGCATGCAAGATCACAAACAACACAGACATGATAGAATCATAAAGACAAAACCACTAACCAAACTAACATAATAATATCAATATCCATCGGATCCCCACAAACACAACATGCATGATTACAAATAGATTAGATCTTGATCATGAACAAAGCTCACAAGATCTATACATGAAAGCACAAGGAGGAGATACAACCATCTAGCTACTACATGGACCCATAGTCCAAGGTGGAACTATTCACGCATCATACCGGAGAGAAGGCCTCCGGGATGATCTCCACTCCAGCAGGGTGACGGGAAGAACTTCAGATCCCCCCGATCTAGGGACGACGGTGGAGGCGGATACAGAAGGTTTCGTGGAATATTGATCGGGTGTTTAGGATTTCCGCATCTGGGGCTTCTTATAGGCGAAGGGGGGAGGCCGAGGAGGCGGCCAGGGGCCCCACACCCTGCCTAGACGTGGGGCAGGGCCCACCCGCGCCTAGGAGGGTCTGGGAATCCTAGCCCGCTTCTTCGTCTCCCCTCTGGACTACTTGTTTCCCACGGAAAGTTATTGACTTCGACGTTTGTCCCGTCCAATTCCGAGAATATTTCCTTACTAGATTTTCTGGAACCAAAAACAGCAGAAAACAGTCAACTGGCACTGTGGCAACTTGTTAATAGGTTAGTACTAGAAAACATATAAAAAGCACCTCAAAGTGTAGACAAAGCAAAGCAAAGTAGATACTAAACAATCATGGAACATCAAAAATTATAGATACATTTCCGATGTATCAAGCATCCCCAAGCTTAACTCCTGCTCGTCCTCGAGTAGGTAAGTGATAAAAAGAATAATTTTTTAGGTGACATGCACCCTCACAATAAAAATCTAACCATTTGCAAGCATTGAAAGCTGGGATCAAAGAACTCTAAACATGATCATGAAAGATGGAGTTCTAACAGTAGGACAGAGCAACTAATGTTGCAGCATGGCAAGATACAAACAAAGATCATGAATAACATGCATTGAAAAACGTTTGTTTGTTTCACATACAGAAAACATGGCATAGTGGCAATCAGCTTGTCCCTCATAGAGTAGCAAATATATGCATAGGACACCTTCAAAGTTCACAAGTGTGACTAGAAACAAATAGCACAAGAACAAGTAATATCACAATATGCATCAATCAATAAGCTTTGGGACACTGCACACAGAATGACAACTATTCTCTCTAAATGGTGCCTAAAGGTAGAAGGTGGAGACTCAAATAATGGTGGAAGAAAGGCCCTTCACAAAGGGAAGCAGAGATTTCAAGTTTCAAAAAGAGCTTCCAAAAATTATGGTACTTGTTAGCTTTTAGCCCTCATTGCCCCTATCATAAGCATCTTGAAGTGATTAAGTTTAAAGTGAACAAAGATGGAGTATATGCTTGACAAAGTATAAGTTGGCAATCTCAAGTCCCTTGAATACTAGGTCCACACCTCATGCTACTCAACTTCAGTCACCTGTAAGTTCTTGTCATTGTAAGTATTTGCATATCATTGAGAACCGCCAACGAGGTACCCCTTCACATGGTACAGGAGCTTTCCCATAACCAAAATGACAAGACAAGCAGACAATGAGCATCTCAACGATCTTTTTATTTACCATATGCATAGATTTTTATTGAGGATGCTTCATAGATAACTCACTATGGTGATGCTACAAGTTTCCACCATGATTAGGCATGGCTTAGGCTAGCGGCCCAGGCGTTTCTCTAACACAAAATACAAACTCCATGGACTTACAAGTTCCCTCTTTATTTCACACTGGTGACATCCGTAAACAAAAGAGCATGATATCAACTAAGTACGAAGTACAAGTGCAATGTTGAAAATGTTCCCCGTGACAGCACGGTTCTGCTAATTCCAACGTATAAGTGTAAGCATATACAACATAGATGACACAATGATACAAGTTTATTAGGGGCAAAGAATATAAAGTGTGCCATAAAGTTTGTGAGGGCTTTAATCACTAAGTTTTCACATAACAAAATAGTTTTTAATTGGAAGATAGCTGAAAACAAGAATATACTTGGAATGGTAACACACCATGCATACGAGTTTATAGTGGACACTTTGGAAAAACTGGGTTTCTTGGGAGTTGGAAGCATGAGTAGAGCTTACTCATACAAGTGGAGGCTAGCAAAATACTGGGAGCAACCAACTAAGAGAGCAATAATGGCTATAATCATGCAGAGCAACAAAGCATTACTAATCAAAGCATAGAGTGGTACTACAAGTCAAGTACTAAATGATCATAGAGGATAATGGTGACTTGTGAGAGTCATAACATGGTGTGAGCATGTGCCAAGTCAACCCAAACAAAGCATCAAAGGAGAATACCATAAAACTATGCTTTTTGCATGCTAAAACAACGCATAATTTCTTCAAGGCACACTAAGCAATCCCAATTGTTTGGAACAAGACATGCTTCATAAATAATCACTAAGCATAAGGTCAAAATAACACCTAGCATGTCATGCTAAAGTCTAAGTCACAGTCAATGCAAGCTCCTCTTGCACTTACAAGCAAGAACTTACTACTCCTTTCCAACACCAAGCAACTTATTTGCAAAAAAACACAACAAGAATGGGGGTCCAAACTACTTTATTCAAGCAAACTAAACAACCTAAGCAAAGCAACCGAAAACTAAGATGCTCCAAGAACAACACAACAGTGAATAAAACAATAAAAACGAAGTGTCTAGACAGACCTGAGCTTTTTATTGACGAAGAAGGGGATGCCTTGGGCATCCCCAAGCTTTGACGCTTGTACCTCTTGGATATTTCTTGGGGTGACACCATGGTGGCATCCCCAAGCTTCAGCTTTTGTCCATTCTTCATCTCATTGCATCATTCTCTCTCTACACCTAAAATTCTTCCTTCATACAAAACATCACACAATCTTCATTAGCAACATTAGTTTATTCAAAAGATATTAGAACTCTGGCAAAGCTTTGGAACGGCAAGGCTTTTCACTAAAAACACGAGATACTGTATCAACTCCTTAAAAAAAACTCAATTCCCCAAAAGATAACTCAAAAAGGAATTAATAAGAAGCAAATGCAAATAATGGCAGAAATTTGTCAAAACAGACCAGCAAGTAGAAACTGATTTTTTAGAACATCTTCTGTTGCTCAGATCAAAAAGTGTTGAACTAACGAAAGTTAGCTAACATACTGGGGATTTATTCATAAATTGTGAGCTCAATCCGAGTTACAGAACCTCCTCACGAATATTTTTTGTGGAGGACAGAAATCTGTTTTGGGACAGCAACTCCCCAAATCTTACTTCCCTCTCATTAGAGGTCATTCTTGGCACAAAAAGCAAACAAAAAGGATAAGAAGATGTCATCACTGAAGTAATAACTTCCAAGACTCAAGAAAACTCTTGGGTTATCTCCCAACAAGTACTTTTCTTTAACGCCTTTAAGTTAGGCACAAGAAGCAAGAAGAATCAAGTATTTTCAAATGAAGAAGCATTGCCCCTCTTGTTCCTTCTTTTCTTACCTTACTTTTTCTCCTTAGGGAAGATATGATTGCTTACCGGGGGAGCAAAGTGCATGATACCTTTTCCCACATCTATTACTGCCCCAAGGTGTTTTAGTAGAGATCTTCCAAGTGTGATATGTCCTTTGCCTACACATTCAATAACAAGATAATCAGTAGACACCATTTTCCTTGAGAATTTTGTAAACAGACCTTCAGCTATTCCAATGGGAAATATGGTGGCATTATTAGTGATAGAGATTTCCTCTCCTCCTTCAGAAATCCCCCAAAGACTCAAAGAATCATAAATATCTTTAGGCATGAGACAAAATTCAGACATGATATCACAGCGAGCATAAAAAAGTGTAGTATTTATAGAGACTTTGATTGGGGAAACCACTTTGAAGGCTCGGAATTTATGGGAACATAATCATGGTAAGCCCTAAGCATGTGATAGCAACTATTCATAGCAGTAATACTGGTCTCAAGAGTGTTCAACCTAGCAAAAATATTTGTGAAGGAGGAATTAGACTTGCCAGGTGTCCCATCGATTATAATCAATTTTTTATGGCATCAAAAGCTTCATCCTCAGTGCATAGAAAAATATCTTTCTCAGCCACAGCATCCAAAGCATATCTATAACGAAGAGCAATACCGCGGTAGAAACTATAAATAACCAAGCCAAGACTCATCTTAGGCTCAGTTTCCCTCTGTAAAGCGGAGATTCTAGACCAAGCTTCTTTAAAACTCTCTTCATTTTTTTGCTTAAAAGTGGAGATCTCTTCCATAGGTGAAATAAAGATTGGTCCAAAACCAGACATGGTGGAAACTAGAGTAGGAACTAAGTTTTTCTGTGTTTTTAAATAAAGAAAGCAAACCAAACTAGACTATTTTTTTGGGTTTTTTGAAAAGAGGCAAACAAAACCAAGCAAAACAAACAAAACAAACTAAAAACAAAGTAAAGAGAAAGGAAGTGGAGGACTCCCCTTGTGAAGAAGTCCTTAGCCTCCCCGGCAACAGCGCCGAAAAGACTTGATGGTGCTCGACGTGGCACTTTGTTGGTAACCCCAAGCGCAGGGTGTGAAGAGCACAACAACAAGTTTTCCCTTAGTTGAGACCGAGGTTATCGAACCAGAAGGAGGAAGGAAATGTCACACAGGTGTTGCAAACAACGTGGAGACCTGCACAACACAAACTAAAGACTTTGTCCCAACGAATCAGTGAGGTTGTCAAGCTCACTGGTTTGCTGTAGCAAAGGATTAAACGTATGGTGTGAAAGGTAATGGTGGTTTGCAGCAAGTAAACAAGTAACAATGGAAGATGTACCAATGGTAAAGATTGGACCGGGGTCCATAGTTCACTAGAGGTGATCTCCTTATATAAACAACATGGCATGAAGGGTAAACAAATTACAGCAAGGCAATTGACACGAACTGAGCAAGGCATAACAATGCAATTACTAGTCAGAAAGATCCTATGAGATTTGATTGGGCAATACAACAAGATACATAGACCGCCATCCAACTGCATCTATGACTAGAAGTCCACCTTCAGGTTAACATCTGAACCCCCTCCAGTATTAAGTTGCAAGCAACAAACAACTGCTTTAAGAAAAGTGTGTAAGGTAAACAGTCCACATGTTCCATGAACAAGAGACCGTTGTTTTCTCCCTAGTAGCACCAGCACATCTACAACCGAAGATATTTCTGTCACTTCCCTTGGAAACTAGAGGCATGAACCCACCATCGAGCATAAATACTCCCTCTTGGAGTCACTAGCAACTACTTGGCCAAGATATCTACTAACAACGGAGAGCATGCAAGATCACAAACAACATAGACATGATAGAATCATAAAGACAAAAACATTAACCAAACTAACATAATAATCTCAATATCCATCGGATCCCCACAAACACAACATGCATGATTACAAATAGATTAGATCTTGATCATGAACGGAGCTCACAAGATCTATATATGAAAGCACAAGGAGGATGTACAACCATCTAGCTACTACATGGACCCATAGTCCAAGGTGGAACTACTCACGCATCATACCGGAGAGAAGGCCTCCGAGATGATCTCCCCTCTGGCAGGGTGCCGGGAAGAACTTCAGATCCCCCCTGATCTAGGGACGACGGTGGTGGTGGCTACAGAAGGTTTCGTGGAATATTGATCGGGTGTTTAGGGTTTCTGCATCGGGGGCTTCTTATAGGCGAAGGGGGAGGCCGAGGAGGCGGTCAGGGGCCCCACACCTTGCCTAGGCACGGGGCAGGGCCCACCCGTGCCTAGGGGGGTCTGGGCACCCTGGCCCGCTTCTCCGTCTCCCCTTTGGACTTCTTATTCCCCATGGAAATTTATTGACTTTGACGTTTGTCCCGTCCAATTCCGAGAATATTTCCTTACTAGCTTTTCTGGAACAAAAAAAGTAGAAAACATGCAACTGGCACTGTGGCAACTTGTTAATAGGTTAGTACCAGAAAACATGTAAAAATCACCTCAAAGTGTAGACAAAGCAAAGCAAAGTAGATACTAAACAAGCATGGAACATAAAAAATTATAGATACGTTTCCGACGTATAACCTACGAGCGTTGCTTTTCGTAACCATCAATGATTGGCCTACTCTTAGTAACATTTCAGGACAGTCAAACAAGGGATTCAAAGCATGCACGCACTGTTTAGATGAGACTGAAAGTGTATATTTGGATAAATGTAAGAAGGTTGTGTACCTAGGGCATCGTCGATTTCTTCCAAACCTGCATCCCGTAAGAACGAAAGGCAAGCATTTCAACCGTCTGGCAGAACCCCGGAGGAAGCATGTCCTCCGTACTGGTGAGGAGGTATTTGGTATGGTCTAGGACCTAGAAGTAATCTTTGGAAAAGTTTCTAGCAGTCAATCTGTTCCGAATGACGATGCCGGACACGCACCCATGTGGAAGAAGCAATCTATATTTTGGGACCTACCCTATTGGAAAGTTCTAGAGGTACGCTCTTTAATCGACGTGATGCACGTGACGAAGAAGCTTTGTGTGAACCTGCTAGGCTTCCTGGGAGTGTATGGGAAGAAAAAAGATACACCGGAAGCACGGCAGGACCAACAACGTATGAAAGAACCTGAAAATCCTATGCATCCTGAGAACGAAAAGGGTAAAGGACGCCACTTAACTCCTGCCAGCTACGCTCTTACCAAAGCAGAGAAGGAAATCTTTTTTGAATGTCTGAGCAGTATCAAGGTCCCGTTTGACTTCTCGTCGAATATAAAGGGAATAATAAATATGGCAGAGAAAAAATTCCAAAACCTGAAGTCTCATGACCGCCACGTGATTATGACGCAATTGCTTTCGATTGCATTGAGGGGGCTTCTACCTGAAAATGTTCGAGTACTCATTGTGAAGCTTTGTGCATTCCTCAATGCAATATATCAGAAGGTAATCGATCCAGAAAGCCTACCAGGGTTACAGACAGATGTGGCCCAATGTCTTGTCAGCTTCGAGTTGGTGTTCCCACCATCCTTCTTCAATATTATGACGCATCTCTTGGTTCACCTAGTAGAAGAGATTGCCATTCTCGGTCATGTATTTATACACAATATGTTCCCCTTTGAGAGGTACATGGGAGTCTTAAAGAAATATGTTCATAATCATGCTAGGCCAGAAGGAAGCTGAAAGGGCATGTATGCCCCATGTGTGGTTTTGGTAATTAATGACAATCTCTATGGACTAATGTGTAAATTGAGTTTCACTTGTAGGCTTGTCCATTGGCATCACTTGGGCCATGTGTTGGTCTCAAGGTTGGAAGATGAAGAAATGTCCAAGGGCTTTGTTCCCATTGGAATCATGAAGAAAGAAGGAGCTTGAAGGTTGATCAAGACATGTGCAAAGAGTTGCATCAAGATGGATCAACCTCAAGTAGGGATGAAGAAGGGCGAGCTCAAGATGCGCCATCTCTAGAAGATCTCATTCTTGAAGCTTGCCATCCTCGTGCTCATGGAATGATGAAGACAAGTTCAAAGAAGAGGTTTCCCCATGGAGTATGGGGGAGCAATTTGCAAGTCTTCATCTTCATCAAGCAAGAGCATCCAAGAAAGGTGTTCCCACTATAGAAGAACAAGACGGTCTACATCAAGTTCAAGTGGGATTCTCAAGGCAAAGGTATGTTCTTGATACGGCTTCTCTTTTGCCGGTCTCGTATTGTTAGTTGGGAGACCGGGTTTAGGATAGATAGCCGTTCTATCAAGAGGGGCTCTCAAGCGGGTGTCTCGTTTGAATTGTTCGGAGAGAGCTCAAACCTTTGCATTCATAGCATCATCTTTCTTGGTTGTTATTTGGTTCTTGTCCATGAGAGGATCTAGATATTGTGGTCATCATCATAACAAGCTCTAGTTCATCATCTAAGGATTTCACTTGCATATCTTATTGCGGTTTTTGATCTTGCGAGTTTTCCGGCTCCACACCTTGGGGGATACTTCACATATATATTCATAGTATTTTCTCCCAAGGTGATACCCAATATTTCGAATTTTTGTTGGATTCTATTCGTCATTATCTTTCCAACAAAATTGGTTTCATCCCAATCGGAGTTTCCAAGCTCAACTTCTTGTGTTTTGGGTTTTGGAGGTTTTACCGATTCATCGCTTCTAGAGAGGTCATATCTTTCTCAATTTGGTTTTATACTTCCATGCTGGACTATTATGTTTCTTTGCATAATCTTTTAAAACTTTTCGTTCTCTTCAAAACGAGCCCAAGATCATCAAAAACTGAGTCCGGGATCAAAAGTTATTGAAGTTTTCGTGCAATTTGTCCTGTGTTTTTGCTTGAGCAGAAGTTCCGGCCCAAGTTCCGACCCAAGTTCCGGTCAGGTTCAGTAACTTGTGTTTCTATTTTCCAGAAGTTCCGGTGGGAGGCCGGAAGTTCCGGTGGGGGCGCGAATCTGGCCCAAACGGTCAGTTTTTCCCTGTCCTATTTAAGGGGGGCATCTTCCCCAATGGATCCCCATCTTTTGAGCTCGTTTTTGCCCACCATTGTTGACCTATTTGAGCTCTCTTACTCCCTATCCCTCCCATGATTCTTACATCTTTTTGAGGGAAAAGTGAGAGGAGATCTAGATCTACAATCCCACTAAGTCAAATCCCTTCTTTGTGAAGGAATCATTGGGATCTAGATCTTGGAGAGTTTTGTGTTCTCCTCTTGTGTTCTTCCTCCCTTATTCCCCCAATAGCTTTTGTAGCTTTGTTGGAATTTGGGAGAGAAGGAATTGCCCTTCATTTGGTGCATAGGTTTGAGTTCTCCTCTTGTGTTCTTCCTCCCTTATTCCTCCAATAGCTTTTGTAGCTTTGTTGGAATTTGGGAGAGGACTTGCCCTTGCATTTGGTGCATAGGTTTGAGTTCTCCTCGGAGATTCAGCAAGTACAAGCTTGTGGGCTTGTTACTCTTGCACTACTAGGAAACAGGCTGTTAGTGGCGCACCCGAAATGCCCATCCGTGGCGCACTAGCAGTGCGCCACGGGCCTTGCGCTACGGCTATCTCTCAGCCGTGGCGCCTAATTTGCGCCACGTGTTTAGATCTGGCGTGGCACACATGCCGCGCCATGAGTTTGGGCAGGTGCGCCACGCAGATGAAGCGATAACCGTGGCGCACTAGGTGCTGTCGCCACGGATATAAATTTCAAAATTCAAAAAAAAGCAGATCTGGATCTCGTCGTCGGTCTTGCTGTGGCGTCGGTGCAGGTCGCCGTCGTCGCCTCCTTGTCGTCACCTTGTTGTCGTCGTCGGAACTGCAAGGAGGAGGAGGAGAATAGGAGGAAGAGGAGGAGAAGAGGAGGAGAAGAAGAAGAGGAGGCAAAGGAGGAAGAGGAGGAGAAGAAGAGGAGGAGAAGAAGAGGAGGAGAAGAAGAGGAGGAAGAGGAGGAGAAGAAGAAGAGGAGGCAGAGGAGGAAGAGGAGGAGAAGAAGAGGAGGCAGAGGAGGAAGATGAGGATAAGAAGAGGAGGAGGAGAAGAAGAGAGGGAGGTAGGAAGAGATGGAGGAAGGGAGGTCGACATCGCCGTTGTCCTTGAGGAGGAGGAGAAGGAGGTCGACGTCGGCGTCACTCCAAGGAGAGGAGAAGGAGAAGGAAGAAGGAGAGAAGGAAGAAGGAAGAAGGAAGAAGGAAGAAGGAAGAAGGAAGAAGGAAGAAGGAAGAAGGAAGGAGGAAGGGGAAAGGGGAAGGGAAAGGAAAGGGGAAGGAAAGGGAGGAGGCGGGGTGGGATTCAAATTTGAATCCGCCCAAGCTTATCCGTGGCGCACTAGGTAGGTGCGCTACGGATAAGTCGCCTCTATTTTTTCTGCAGGAAAAATGGTTTTTGACCGTAACTTTTACTCTTTTGAATTTTGAAAATCTAAAAATCGCAAACGACTTTTGGTATATTATACGATTTTTTCGATATCGTATGCAAAATTGACCTTTTTACCGTGGCATGACTTTTTTTGCAAATAAAGTGAAACTCATTTATTAATTTTACTAGAAGCTATACCACATTACCTACCTAAATATGAAAGGATTTAATTTTTGAAGTGTTTATCATTTTCGTTTATTTTTGCAAACCCTAAAAAGGCGATCCACGGGGGTGGAGTTGGTGCATGCCACTTAGGCGTGAGGCACTAGGCAGTGCCCTCGACTAAGTTATACATCTGGGCGCACTATGCCATGTGCGCCATGATGTTTAACCGTTCACGAAGAGGCGTGCGCTTAGGCGTAGCGCACCCCATGTGCGCCACAGATGACACTAACAACTGTGGCACATGACTATAGTGCTTCAGATGTTTAGCGGCGTCAACCTGGACCACACACACACATCTGTGGCGCACTATAGTCACGCGCCTGATTGTTCTAGTTACTAGTAGGGCACTGCCCACAGGTGATCCACGCCTGTTTTAGCCGTGGGGCACTTCAACCATGTGAGCCACGGATGTGCTGATTACCTATAGCTGTTTTCCTAGTAGTGTTGGGTTCTTGGAACCCTAGACGGTTGTGTGGTTGGGTTGTTGACCTTTTGTGGTCTTGTAGCCTCTTGTGGCTTTGTTGGCCTTTTGTGGCATTGTATCCTTTTGTGGCTTTGTTGTTGGGAGCCTCCAATTGAGTTGTGGAGTTAGCCCCAATCTTGTACGGGTTCGGTGACCGCCCTCAAGCGTCCCATAGTGGAGCAAGTGCCCGCCTTTTGTGGTGCGCACTTGGGAGAATAGGGTGAGCCTTTTGTGGCGTCGGTGAGTTGCGTGCTTCCGCATCCGGGGTGAGGCCTTGTGTGGCGTTGGATGAGCATCGAGCCACCACACCTCGAGGTGAGCCATTTGTGGCGTTCGGAGAGCATTGCGCCATCACACCTCTCCAACGGAGATGTAGCTTCTTTGGAAGTGAACTTCGGGAAACAAATCTTCGTCTCGGCGTCCATCGGTTATCTCTCAACCGAGCCCTTTACTTATGCACTTTACATTGTGATAGCCATCGTTCTTGAAGTATTTATTTCTTGCTATCACCTTGTTGCTTGTATTGCTTAGCATAGGTTGTTGGTGCACTTAGGTAAACTTAGTGGCAAGGTTTTGTGCTCAATAAATTAAACGTTAGTTTTATTCCGCATTTACTTGAGCCTAAACTGTAATATTTTTAAAAGCCTATTCACCCCCCCCCTCTAGGCGACTTCCTTTGTACTTTCAATTGGTATAAGAGCGAGGTATCTCGCTTTTAGGCTTCACCGCCTCGAGAGTAAAGATGTCTCCTAGGGGTTTAGTGCACTCTCACACATTTACTTTTGATGGCACACATTATGATGTTTGGCGTACTCGCATGCTTAGTCATTTCCGGGCCAATGACCCAAACATTGAGCGCATTCTAGATATGGGCTTGTCTCCTCCTAAGGATCCCCAAAATCTATCTTTGGAGGAGAAGACAAACTCTTATCTCGAAGCTCAAGCATCTAATGTTCTTGTTAATGTTGTGAGCTTTGTAGTTCTTTCCTCAATCATGCCTTTCCGGAATGCTCATGATATATGGACCAAGCTTCAAGCAAAATATGATGTGTCCAAGCTTAATGAGGATGATTGTGTTCCATCCACCTCTGGCCACGATGAGTTCTCATCTTCTTCCACTACACCAACATGTGAGTTGTCACAATGTAATGATATGGTGAGTGGTGATAGAACTTGCAATGTAGATAGTGAGATTTCCATTCATGATTCTTTGTCTCTATCTCATTGCAATGTTGTATCTTTGGGCATGAACACTTGTAGGACCATATGTGATTTACATCCTAGTGTTGATTGCCCTTGCATATCTTGTAGAAATGAATTGGATATATCTCATGATGATATGCTTGCTTTGCCTTGTTGCCATGATAAATGTGCTTCCATTTCCTCTAGTTCTTGTGTTGCTAACCATGTAGAGGAAAGTGAAGAATGTGTGGGCCAAGGCAAAGTTGTCATTAGAGCTTCATGTGTTCCCTCATCATCATCTTCTTCCAATGTTCACTTGTGCCTCATGGCTAAGGGTTCAAAGGTAACCTCTCCTTTGGACTCCAATATATCTCATGATGATGTGAATGTTGATCATGTAGAAGTAGATAATGATGTTGCTTCTCTAAAAGAGAAGGGGGCTAGTCCTTCGTGCTCTTCATCCTAATAAAAATGCTTGCTCTACTTTCATTGAAATCTTGACTTGTGCTATTGAAAGTAGGCAACTAATATATGAGCATGAGGACAAAATAGATAAAATAAGTAGTCTTGAGCGTGAGTATGCTAATGAAATTGCCAACCTAAATGAAGCTCTTGAAGAGGAACACGCCACTAAGGAATCTCTTGAGGAGACCTTTGCTCTAGAGCTATCTAGAGTGAAGAAATCTCATGATAGAGATTTTGAGGTGGCATGTGCCCTTCAAATTAAAAATGATGAACTTGAAGTTGCTTATGCCAAAATCCTTGAGGATTTTGAGCACCATAACAATGGCTCTAGGGTCATCAAGGGGGATCTCATCAAACTCACCGAGTCACATGAGCAACTTAAAGCTTCTTATTCTAAAGAGCTTTCCAAGTTAACCTCGCCTCTTGCTTTAAATGATGATGCTTGTGCTACTAACTCTATTTATTGTGAAGCATCTATCTTGAAGGAGAATGTTGAGCTAAAGGCTCAACTTTCTTTGCTAACGAGCAACTATGGGAAATTAGAAGAAAGTCATGCCAAGCTCTCAAGCTCGCATGAGGATCTTCTAGTCTCCCATGGTAGGCTAAGGTTAGCTCATGAGGCCATTATGTCAAAGGTAACATCTAGTGGGCCTCATGTGGAAATTATCACTATATCTACTCCAAATGTTATATTGCCATGTGCTAGTCCTTGTAATTCATCCCCTCACAACCATGCTAAATCTTGTGATGAATTGCATCCTTTGCCTTGTTGCTCTAACAATGAAGCTTCTACTTCCTCTAGTATTGTTGTTGATATTAACCATGTAGAGGAAGTCAAAGAGCTCAAGGCTCAAGTCACTTCTTTGAAGAATGACTTGAAAAGGTGTCATGAAGGGAAGACCACGCTCAAGAATATGTTGAGTGTGCGACGCCCCCCAAGTGACAAGAGTGGGCTTGGATTCAAATCCAACACCAAGAGCAAGTCCACTATCTCGTTGAAGCACAAGGGCAACAAGAAGAAGGGCCAAGGACAAGTGAAGAATCCGGCCAACATTGTGTGCTTCAAGAGCAAGGAAGAAGGGCATCATGTGAGGGATTGACCATTGAAGAAGAAGCCTCTTAGTGAGAAGCAACGGGGGAAGCGGCCTCAAGCTCCTCCACAAGATCAAGATGGGCCACTTCCCAAGAAGCCTCAAGCTCTTCTTCATGGTGCAGCTCCTCCCAAGAAGAAAGACGGCACGAGAAGAACTTGCTACATATGTCATGAGAAGGGGCACCTTTCTTCCTCATGCACCATGGGTATCTCCTCATCCCATCCTATCTTGTTTGATGATGCTTATTCACTTCGTAAGGATGAGGGTGGCAATGTGTTTGCCAAATTTGTTGGTGCACAAAGTGGTGTCAAGAAAAGAACCATTTGGGTGGCCAATCCTATTGTGACTAACTTCTTAGGACCCAACTTGGTTGGGGACCAACAAGCTAAAACTTGATCAATAGGTGTTTTTGGAGGGCATTGGAGACTTGGCTATCTTATGAAGAGTTGAGAGATCTTCATTATATTCTTGTTGTCAAAGTCAAGTCATTGGTTATCATGCTTCTATTCCTTATCCAATGTTCCTCCTTCCGGTAACTTGTGCTAAACTCCTTTACATTTATAGTTACTTGCTCCCTTGTGCGTGTGTTGGTTTTGTACCTTGCATGTGCTTGTACATGTTGTGCTTCCCACTTACTTATATTGACCTATGAATTATCTTTGTGTATGTTGGTTGGCACACCATGTATTTGTGTTTCTTGGTTTTGAGCCTTTATTGTTTCTAGTAGGTATCTTATTTGGATCTTGTGAGGGATTAATGGACTATTCCGTTTTGGGGGAGTGTCATGCTTGGGCATTCCACAATCCTAAAATGTGTGTACATGAGAAAAACCACTTAGTAGTCATTTTTTTGTCTCTATGTGGTTTGTCTCTCTCATGAGAAACTCAAGTTTCCATAATGTCCATTAATACCTCTAGTTTGATCTTTTTGCCTCTTGTTGAGATTTCTTGGTTTATCACATTATGGGGGAGTCATATGCTTTGTGCATATTAGAAACCTAGAAAATGTGGACATTTGAGGTAGTGCCACTTAGATTTTATATTGAGAATTATCTAGTTCCTATGTGGCACATTTTCTCATACAAGTTCCAATTTGCTTAAATGTTTTTATTGCTCATCTTTTGGATCTTGTTCGTGAGAGTGATTCTTGGTATGTGCTTCCTCATATTTGGATCTATATATCCTCATGGGAACCACTTGCTTCTATTTAATCCAATCACTAGTGATTGTGTGACTATTTGAAGCAATCAAGAATCTCTTTCAAAGCATCAAGTTTAATTCCTATCTTGCTATATGCTTCTTTGTGTGAATATGATCTTGGATATCCTTGCAAACTACCTCGGGAAAATTATCCCTATTACTTCTTGTCCTTGGACAATTAGTACTTAATATATGGTAGAATTCATTGATCATATTCATTTTGGACTTTTCCTTTTTGTCTTATCTTTGGCCAATAAAATGTTTATCTAGTTGCTCCCAAGCTTTCCTTGCCTCTTGTGGATCTTCTTATTTTATTTCTTTTTCCCTTGTGTTTTACTTAGTGTAGGTAGTAGTGATGATCTCATTTGTGGGCATTTTGCATTCAAAGGCAAAATTATATATAATGCTCTACTTATGGGGGAGCTCTCCTATATTATCTAGAACATTGTTTTATGCTTCTTGATTTGATCTGTTTTTTTTGCTTGGGAGCTCGATCCTTTTTGTGTTGGTACTTTGTGTGCCATAATGAAAAGTGTGAAGAGTTTGTTTTGGTTATTATTTCCTTGATCTCGTTGGGAGTTGGCTTTATCTCATTCTGTTTCACTTGTTTTGTTCTTTTAGGATGAGATAATCCTTGAGCCTTGGTATTTTTCTTCTCCTTTTTCTTTGGCTCTTTCGAGTTCATTTGTTGAACTTCTGTTCTTTCATGTGTTGATTTGGCTCTTCGATACAATTTGGACACCTTTTGTCGAGTCACAAATTTGTGTGTGTCTTATTGGTTTACATGGTGTTTTTGTTCAAATTGTATCTCCTTTTGGTTCTTGAAAGCCTATGCATGCATATTTACTTCGTGTATATATTATGGCATGCTTGCTTCCTTTGATCCAATATATAAGGGAAACTCCACCAAATCCTAATAGGCTAAGATGTGCATGAAATTCAATTTCATATCAATATGCACATATTTGTGTGGGGGCTCTCCTATGTATTGTAGTTTCACTAACTACTTTGGACCCAATGTGTTTGGGGACCATAGTGTACTTAATTATGTTTTAGGTACATTGGAGATATATATTGGGTGCTTGTATCTTGAAAAAGGAAGAAGTGGCATCTACATGTCAGTTGGATGCAAGCTAGGATGATCAACGAATTCATATCTTCTTCATCCTACCAATTATATCTCGGTAACAAGTATCTCTCTCTCTCTCATGCATACATATCTTGTTCCCAACCTTGTGTAGGTTGCTTGTTGGCATGAATTTGTGTTCTTCCATATGTAGGATTTCTTGCTTTGGCTTTGAGGAGTTCTCTTTATTGCAAATGTGTGTTTGTTGATATGAGTGCATATAATGGGGACTATACTAAATCATGCTCATGATTCACTAATCCCAAATATGTCAATCGAGCAATTTTGTTGCATATTGTTTCCTCAATATCTCTCATGTGCAATAGTGAGTATTTTTGCCAAGTTGATTTCTATCTTGTGATACTTGTTGCCTTTCTCCATATATTCCTCCTATCCTCTTCTTCCCTTGAGAATAGTTGTGTTATATGGGATATTTTGGTGTTTGAAGCTCATTGATGTACAATAAGATATATTTGAGCCCTTGGGCATGCTTTCAAGCAAAACATCTTATTGGTATATTTTATGACTTCTTTTTTTGGGTCTTCATGTGCTTTCTTGAGTATCTATCTTGTGTGTGCATGTTTATTTGTGGTTATATGTCTTTGTGATATTTTCCACCTAAAAATTTATACACACAAGAGAAGATCAATATTTGGTTGTTTTTGCATTTCTTGGAAATCATCTCTTACTTCATTTTGATTCTTTGGTGGTTTCCAAATTATTGTATCTTGTGTGCATTGTTAAATGGTTTTGGAGGAGTTAGGATTCCATAGTTGTGCATATTGTTTCCAAATATAATTACTATAATTGGTGCACAATTTTTGGGGAGCTTCTATAATTCATTTAATGATGCACATGTTCCTTCTTTCTCGTTTCTTGTGGTTTAAATGCTTATGGGGGAGCAAGGATTCCATATTTGTGCATATTGTATTCAATACAAGTATTCTAATCTTTTCACAAAGTTTGGGGAGCTTCTCTATTTTTATTTAAACACTCTTTTGGTTGTTGTTCCCTTCTGACATCATTTGATGGTGTTTCAATTGTTTCTTTTGGATCTTTTGATTGCTCGCTTCATTTGTTGAAGCCCTTTTCTTTTCTTTCTTTTCTTTTTGCTTTCTTTGGGTCCTCAATATAGTTTTACTTCCTCCCTAGTTCTCATCATTTGACTTGTGCATATGCACACCTTTGGAGGAATTCTCACTATGTTGACCGTCTACAACTTTTCACCCATTTTGGCAATCGATGCCAATGGGGGAGAAGTTTTGGAGGGTTTAAGGGAAGTTGGGCTTTGCTTTGAGTGTGTTCTTAAGCATTTGCCTCTCATGCTCTTGCATCTTTGTGTTTGCTTTGCATGTTGAATATATAGAGGAAACTCAACCAACGGTAACGGTTGGCAATCTATGCAATGAAATTCAAGTTCATCACACATGCATAGATTGTGGGGAGTTTCTCTATATATTAGAGTTGTACCAACATCACATACTTGTGTAGTATTTGATGTTGGGGCAACCGCTTTGGTCGTTAATTTTCATATTTAAACCCTCGCTAAGGGATTGTCATCAATTACCAAAATGGGGGAGATTGAAAGGGCATGTATGCCCCCATGTGTGGTTTTGGTAATTAATGACAATCTCTATGGACTAATGTGTAAATTGAGTTTCATTTGTAGGCTTGTCCATTGGCATCACTTGGGCCATGTGTTGGTCTCAAGGTTGGAAGATGAAGAAATGTCCAAGGGCTTTGTGCCCATTGGAATCATGAAGAAAGAAGGAGCTTGAAGGTTGATCAAGACATGTGCAAAGAGTTGCATCAAGATGGATCAACCTCAAGTAGGGATGAAGAAGGGCGAGCTCAAGATGCGCCATCTCTAGAAGATCTCATTCTTGAAGCTTGCCATCCTCGTGCTCATGGAATGATGAAGACAAGTTCAAAGAAGAGGTTTCCCCATGGAGTATGGGGGAGCAATTTGCAAGTCTTCATCTTCATCAAGCAAGAGCATCCAAGAAAGGTGTTCCCACTATAGAAGAACAAGACGGTCTACATCAAGTTCAAGTGGGATTCTCAAGGCAAAAGTATGTTCTTGATAGGGCTTCTCTTTTGCCGGTTTCGTATTGTTAGTTGGGAGACCGGGTTTAGGATAGATAGCCGTTCTATCAAGAGGGGATCTCAAGCGGGTGTCTCGTTTGCATTGTTCGGAGAGAGCTCAAACCTTTGCATTCATAGCATCATCTTTCTTGGTTGTTATTTGGTTCTTGTCCATGAGAGGATCTAGAGATTGTGGTCATCATCATAACAAGCTCTAGTTCATAATCTAAGGATTTCACTTGCATATCTTATTGCGGTTTTTGTTGGATTGTATTCGTCATTATCTTTCCAACAAAATTGGTTTCATCCCAATCGGAGTTTCCAAGCTCAACTTCTTGTGTTTTGGGTTTTGGAGGTTTTACCGGTTCATCGCTTCTAGAGAGGTCATATCTTTCTCAATTTGGTTTTATACTTCCATGCTGGACTATTATGTTTCTTTGCATAATCTTTTAAAACTTATTCGTTCTCTTCAAAACGAGCCCAAGATCATCAAAAACGGAGTCCGGGATCAAAAGTTATTGAAGTTTTCGTGCAATGTTGTCCTGTGTTTTTGCTTGAGTGGAAGTTCCGGCCCAAGTTCCGACCCAAGTTCCGGTCAGGTTTAGTAACTTGTGTTTCTATTTGCCGGAAGTTCCGGTGGGAGGCCGGAAGTTCCGGTGGGGGCGCGAATCTGGCCCAAACGGTCAGTTTTTTCTTGTCCTATTTAAGGGGGGCTTCTTCCCCAATGGATCCCCATATTTTGAGCTCGTTTTTGCCCACTATTGTTGACCTATTTGAGATCTCTTACTCCCTCTCCCTCCCATGATTCTTACATCTTTTTGAGGGAAAAGTGAGAGGAGATCTAGATCTACAATCCCACCAAGTCAAATCCCTTCTTCGTGAAGGAATCATTGGGATCTAGATCTTGGAGAGTTTTGTGTTCTCCTCTTGTGTTCTTCCTCCCTTATTCCCCCAATAGATTTTGTAGCTTTGTTGGAATTTGGGAGAGAAGGACTTGCCCTTGCATTTGGTGCATAGGTTTGAGTTCTCCTCTTGTGTTCTTCCTCCCTTATTCCTCCAATAGCTTTTGTAGCTTTGTTGGAATTTGGGAGAGAAGGACTTGCCCTTGCATTTGGTGCATAGGTTTGAGTTCTCCTCGAATATTCGGCGAGTACAAGCTTGTGGGCTTGTTACTCTTGGGTTCTTGGAACCCTAGACGGTTGTGTGGTTGGGTTGTTGACCTTTTGTGGTCTTGTTGACCTTTTGTGGTCTTGTAGCCTCTTGTGGCTTTGTTGGCCTTTTGTGGCATTGTAGCCTTTTGTGGCTTTGTTGTTGGGAGCCTCCAATTGAGTTGTGGAGTTAGCCCCAATCTTGTACGGGTTCGGTGACCGCCCTCAAGCGTCCCATAGTGGAGCAAGTGCCCGCATTTTGTGGTACGCACTTGGGATAATAGGGTGAGCCTTTTGTGGCGTCGGTGAGTTGCGTGCTTCCGCATCCAGGGTGAGGCCTTGTGTGGCGTTGGGTGAGCATCGAGCCACCACACCTCGAGGTGAGCCATTTGTGGCGTTCGGAGAGCATTGCACCATCACACCTCTCCAACGGAGATGTAGCTTCTTTGGAAGTGAACTTCGGTAAACAAATCTTCGTCTCCGCGTCCATCGGTTATCTCTCAACCGAGCCCTTTACTTATGCACTTTATATTGTGATAGCCATCGTGCTTGAAGTATTTATTTCTTTCTATCACCTTGTTGCTTGTATTGCTTAGCATAGGTTGTTGGTGCACTTAGGTAAACTTAGTGGCAAGGTTTTGTGCTCAATAAATTAAACGTTAGTTTTATTCCGCATTTACTTGAACCTAAACCGTAATATTTTTAAAAGCCTATTCACCCCCCTCTAGGCGACTTCCTTTATACTTTCAGAAGCATCTCCAAGGGCTATGTAATAGAGGAAATCATTGGTTCTATGTTGACTTTATTCCTGACCTTAAGGCGATTGGTGTTCCACAATCACAACATAAGGGGAGACTGCGTGGAAAAGGCACCCTAGGATGTAAAGCAATGATATCTAGGGACGGGTGTTTGACACGAAAAAAGCAACAACAACAAAAAATAATGTATGCGGGCATGCCAGTATACAAAGTATACAAAAAAAGACAAGTAACATAGGAAAACACATCTTTATTAATTCTTTGGAGAATTACAAAGTACAATTTCCCACAATTACAAATATTGCGCCTTGATAAACATCTGACTTGGATCAACGATTGTGTAGTTCCAAATTCCCGGAGCCTCGCGAGACACCCGGTTAATTACATCCACGGGATCAAGCCACGGAATACCTCCGATTAAGCTGCACTGATGATCGTCGTTTTTTAGATAATCTTGAGAATAAGAAGATTAGCTTTGTTCCGCCAAAGCACAATCATATATGCTATCTCGACGTGCATAATAATGAGAGATTTATTTGACAAGGAGGGTGGATTTTGCCTCGTCGGTGCCCAGCCATATGGCTCTTGCCTCATCAAATTAGTGTTGCTTTTGCCTCGTCGGTGCCCAGCAACGGTATGACTATCTCATCAAAATTACGACGTGTTGATGTCATAATGACCGAGCTTCATCATCACTTGGCCATAGTGTAGTCTAGCTTCGTCGGCACTAGACATAAGATGATGTATATGAATCGACCTTCATCTCATAGAGATTAGATCGTGAATCCGAGATGGGCAATTGATGAAGCAATGGTAGAAAACGCCCCATGCGTCCCAGTTGGTAAGGGCCATTAGTCCCGGTTGCCCAACCGAGACGGGGGCATCGGGACTAAAGCTCCAACCATTAGTCCCGGTTGCCCCACCAACCGGGACAAATGGGGGCACACGCATGACATCGGGCGCGAGGGGTGGAGCATTAGTCGGTTCGTAACGAACGGGACTAATAACCTCTACATGGGAGATTTGGCCCATTTCTGCTGCGCAGAATTCATTTGGCACATTTTGTTGCCGGCGACAAGATTTTCGCCACTTTTGTGCATGGCGGAGAATTCATTTAGGTTGTTTAATTGTTTATTTAGTGTTTTGCACTTATCAATGAAGGAACCTTATATTACACAAGATCATCATGACAACATTACATTCAATACACAGATCGAGTTCATGCACTACATACAAAAGTTGCTATTCGATGCTACCGCCAATTTCTTGAAAGTTGCTATTTTACAATTCCTATTGTCTATACACAGCGAGTAGTATTCCTTGTGTGTTTAGTACTACGCATCCAAGAATCCCGCCAATTCCTCCTGTATTGCTCGTATGCGATCCTTTGGCGAGACCGTCCGTGAGCGTTCGATCTGATTTAAAAAAGGAGTCAGCCTATATGAATATGAAACTAAACACAATTTGATTGTAATTAAAAACTATAGAAATTGTTTACATCGTGGAGTTGCTCTAAATTCCTGCCCTTCTCATCGCATACGTCGGATGAACTCGCATACATAGTATCCACATAGATTGTTACACGGTCCTGCGTCGGGCACTTTACGACAACGAGTTCAATCAAAATAATAATCAAGCATGATAATAACTGTATCAAAACTAGAATCAAAGAGATGCGGATATAGCTAGTGGTGCTTACATCTAGTGGTTGAAATGTAAGCTCCTCTTTCCAAACACCCTAGCCTTCTTGGTGAACTGTTTCCAAGCGCTGCCGGCGTGAAAGCGAATAAAACAAGTTATTAAGTACTTGATATCATAAAATTCACGAACGTTACCGATATAGTGTCGTAATGATTAGAATTACATTTGGAGAAGTATCTGCATGTCCTTCCACGTCTCAAGGGTTTATGTTTGAGTCCATGACTAGTACCGCCCTTTGTCAAGTTGAATGATTAACGAATATAGTGGTACTGCGAATGCAAAACTAATCAATTATATACTTAACATCGAGTAAGCGAAATAGAAAGTGTATACAAGACAATAACACTCACTTTGGAAGTTGTAAGGAAATAGTATTTCCTTTTGGTTTCTTGAAACCTTAACGCGTGTACTATATTATCCTCCGTATCACAGGGGCTTATTTTGAGATTAGCTTCATGAACCCAATATGGGTCAATGAAGCCAATGTCATAGATTTGTCCTCTCACGCATTCGAGAATCTTCATTACGCATATTAAAGTATGATTATATACATGCAATAAACAAAATATTAGAGATGGAGACTAAATTAATTACGTAATTAGTACTTACGGACAATAGGCACTCATGATAGATTTGTCCAAGCGTCTTGATTGAATAATTGAAATAGTTCAACAAATTCAATGGATATCATGTCATCGTTTTCTTTCCCATGATGCTTTTTGTAACCCTCGGCACTATCCGATTAGCCGCCCTTGTGGCATGCATGTACCGATTATGCAATCTTCGCATTTTGTTGGAAGATTGTTTACCTCCTCGAGTTTGACGAGAGGTTTTCCGTCTTGGTATTGGTATGCTACTTCACTCCGGGAAGAACTCTAAGCGGGATAAATCTTGAGCAATACTCATACCTTGAGCAGCGGCACTTCTCCGTGTGCAACTACCTCTGGATCATCTTGCTCTTCGCCCCATATTTGCTCGACCCACATTGGTTTGAGAAATCACCTTGAGAGGCGCAAGTCTGTTTGCTTGTTCTCCGATTTGGGCAGCAGATTTCCGCTTGCATCGATCGCTCTTCAAGGCTTTTTGTCGCATGTGACTTGAGAATAGACGCTCATAGTCGATGACAGCTTTGGCTCGGGTTGATGAAGAGTCTTTAGCATTTTCAACACTTTGGCTTTTTCTTCTTTGGTCTTTGGGAACTCTGGCTCTTTCGGCCTCGACTTAGCGAAAACTTGTCGTTCGCATCAACGATCTTGATCTCCTCTTGATCTGATCATAAGCTCTCTTGGGAGGAACCGTTGGTACTTTTGGAAGAGGCTCTTGTTTACGTTCGGCGATCGCTTACGGCCTGATGGCGATGCGCTTCGCTTTTATCCCGAGGCGCCGGCGATGGCTCCATGGCGATGGCTGCCGGAGATTGGTGGCGGCGGGCGGGTGAGCGGCGAGCGGGTGAGGCGACGAAGACGGCTGCCATGGCGGCGACCTCGGTTGGAGACGGGTGGCGGCGGCGAAGATGGCGTGTGATTTGAAGCACGATACAATCCTTCGGCCATAGAATGGTGGCGTTTTGCGTCACCCGGCGATCATCCCCTTCACCGGCAGGGTAGTGAAGATCCAAAACCTCAAAGGTGGGCATGATTTCATCCACGCCGACAACAGCGTAGCCCTCCGGAACGGACGGTGGTAAGTTGGTGTGGGTCCAATTGGTAAACATACCGACCGCCACCTTCATTGATATGTTCACAACTTTGACATGTAGCTCGATGTGTCATCTCGTGATATCATCCTTTGGGTAGCCAACAGGAGCCATCGTCGGTGCATCATCGGCATCGCCATTGTCATCACCGGGACCTCGGTGGAAGCCACGCTGCTTTTCGATTATTCGATAGGCGGTAGCATCAAATGCGTGTCTTTCTTTGAGATGGCGCCGGTAGTACTTTGCTCTTTAAGTGAGTTAATTTCATCTTGTTGTTGCTTTAATCGTTCTTCAATTAAGCGCATTCGCTCTTCGACTTTCTTCACTTGCCGCCTTGTCCTTACTCCTCGGGCTTCTATCGGGATATTTCTTCCTCTCTTGAAACCCAGTCCTCCATGATTGGGAGCCTATTGTGCCTCGTGTTCGTCCATCATGTTCCTTATTTCCAAGGGCGAGTGTGAGCTCATCATTCTCTCTATCGGGAATGAAGTCCCCATCTTTATGACCTTCTTGCTTTTCTCATCCTCTCGATTGGCAAGGGTCTTCTTTGTATGTATGGTATATATACACCTCCTTCCGAGTCCAACGTGCCCCATGCCCGTAAAACCAATTCCTTGCGTTCTACCCAATCGCATCTCTGGGGTGATATTTTTATCCAGTTCTGCTCAAGTTTCTCCCACTTAGGAATGCCACCACAGCCACCTTGCCCCATAGTATGGTGATACTTCTTGTTAGCGACATTCACTTATTCGTTTCAAACATTTTCTTAGCTTTTTCGATTTCTTGTATTCCACAAACTCATCCCGAATGGTTTTATCTTCTCAAACGAATATTCTTGAAATCGAGTCTTCTTTTCACGACATAGTCAAGGTGCAATCTTTTCTTCCAGTTGGTGAAACACTGGGCCATCTTCTTCAAAGCCCACTCCCTGACCTTAGCCTCCATGGCTCTCCCATGTTGTAAGGCGTCCTCAACTGGATCCTCCGCATTTGGATCCAGCTCTATCTTAGGTAGTTTGAAATTAACCATGAGCCTATTCCACAGTAAATCTTTGGCGTGTTTAGGGACAAATAAACATGTTCCCTCTTCATCCGCATTAGCAGGCCTATTCCAATTTCTAATGGTGATCGGGATTAAGACCCTAACGATTACTCCGCATTGTGCCACAAATTTGTTTGCGACAACTTCGGGAGTTGTCGATCTGCAATCTCTGACGACATCTTCGATCTGAACCTCTCATGGTCTTCCAACTTTTGGTTGGGCCTCGTCCGCTCTTTTCAGTAGATTCCTTGATCAGGAGGCTAAAGAAGAAAGATCGTCGTTACTATTTCTATATAGATAGCAGATGATTAATTAATGAATTGATTTATATTACATGCACCTTGGGGCGATCGTCTTCTCGATTACACAAGGCATCGCCTTCTCCCTCATGAAGGCAACACCTTCAACCTCAAACAAGTTGTCTACTCCGGTAAAGAGGATCACCCTCACGGAGTTGTTCGAAACGTTGATACGTCTAAATTATCTTCCCCACGGATCACACCTTGGATCAACTCTTCCTTTTCTTCGTCTCGGCGTGTGGGTCCATATTTTACGCATAGGTGGAAAAGCGAATAAGTCAAAGCGGCTAAAGGAGAAAGTTAAATGCGGTGTTGAGAGATATAAACCCTAATTCGGAGAAACCTAATATATACATACACAATAATAAAATGAAGAGAAAGGAAACCGTGTAGTAGATAGGCATCATCGAACCCACATGCACCTAAGTTGCTTGACAATGTGAATCGGTGCAGGGCTACCCACGGTGACCCGATTGGGGCGAAGACCAATAATACCAAAGTAATTAATAAACCTAATAATACCTAACTAATAATAAACCTAATAATCGAAACACCGAAAAGAAAGGAAACAATCAACACATGGCATCGATGCAATGCTCAAGCAAGTATGATGATATGACAAGTTAATTTGCATTGAATGTAACCCTAAGACATGCTCGACGATTTCATCGGGGTTAGGGGTGAAAATCTAACTCGGAAACTCGGAACATATGAGAGGGTGCATTTGTTCTTCTAATTATACTTGTCATTTAAGTTGTTGAACAATGCATGATTATAGTTTAGATAGATAGGTTTCATTTTCTGAACAATTTGATATATTATTTGTATTTTTCGACTTATAAACAATAAGTTATTGATTTTACAATATTAAGTCATTTTCGGAATTAAAAAAGGCAAATAGTTTTTACAGGCGTCCCCTAGCGGTGAGGCTGAGAAGGGCCCGGTGCCAACTCAGCCTCCAGCGTCTGGATCATTTTCCTACCACGGAGAAGCCTACCCTGAGGAGGTGATGGGCCCTAGGCCACATCGGTGGTACCGAGCACAGTGGCGTCGGCGACGTCCTGGCGGTGAGCTCGTAGGCAGCGGCAGCGGCGATAGCGAGCTCCCACGCGCGGATGGGCGCGTTAGAGAGCGCGATGCGAGAAAGGGAGTGGCGGCGCTCCTTGTTGGTCACCGGGCGTCGCCTCCGTCGAGCTCGGCGGCGTCGTCGAACTGCGAGAGAAGTAATCAGAGGAGAGGAGAGAAAGAACACCGTGAGGATCGGCAGCTCACAGAACAGCGGAGGTGGTGGCGGTCGGCGAGCTCGGGAGGCCGGAATCGGCGGAGGCGGCGGACGGAGCTTCAATCAGCGATTGAGGTCACGCACGAGGAAAAGTAGCGAGGAAGCGTGGCGGGCGGCGGTGGCGGGCAGCAGGTGGCGGCGAGCTCGGGCAGCCTGCGGCGTCGGGCGTAGCGTCGGTGAAAGTGAGATGGGGAAGAAGAAGAGGCGCGTCGATTATAAGCGAGGCCTTTAGTCGGTTGGTGGCTCAGCAGGACTAAAGAACATCGTCGGTTGGAGCCACCGGGACCTATACTCAATATTTTCAGCAGCCAAGCGTTGGCGCTTGAGGTCTTTAGTCGGTTGGTGGCTCCAAGGACATATTCCCTTTTCAAATTTTTCGGTATTTTCTCTGTTCCGCCTTATTTTTTATTTTGGGGTTTAAATTGTATTGTTTTTAAATGATAATTAATTTGGAATTTAGAAAAACTTTAAACATAAGAAGTGTTTGGATTTGAATAAATAATTCAAAACCATTTTACATTTTAAAAATAATTAATGTAACCATTTAAAATATGAACCATTTACAATTAAAAATGAATTAACTTATATTTTTTAATATCAATTTGGAATTTAGAAAAACTTTAAACATAAGAAGTGTTTGGATTTGAATAAATAATTCAAAAACATATTCTATTTTTAAAAATAATTAATGTCACCTTTTAAAATATGAACCATTTACAATTAAAATGAATTAACTTATATTTTTTAATATCAATTTGGAATTTAGAAAAATTTAAACATAAGAAGTGTATGGATTTGAATAAATAATTCAAAACATATTCTATTTTAAAAATAATTAATGTAACCTTTTAAAATGAATTAACTTATATTCTATTTTGAATATTAATTTTTAAAGCGACCGTTTTTCGCTCGGAAAATGGAAAAGGGCTTTTCAAATGCGAAAAAGGAAAACTTCCTCCTGCAACTTTGTTCTCCATACCAATGTCCACACACATGCATAATATGGGCACAACATCACAAACTATGCCGTGATTCAGCACATAACATCGGTCATTTGGACCAAAGCCATGAAACCTCGAACATGATAGGTCATTTTGTGAAGGTTTTTTGAAACATGATCAATATACCAATGGTATTTTTCCTTTCAACTATGTAACATAATATGACACCATGAAGGATTTTCATTGTTCGGATTTTTTGAATTTATTATGCCCGTTTTGAATTATCGAATTTCTAACTATGGTGACGGTGTGCATGAAGATAGGGGCGGGCATCGTTAGAACTTGCATTGGATCTCTGAAGAAACCACATATTGCGAGTCTAAAATGATTTTTCAAAAAATCACGGGCGATAGATCATGTACTGTAGTACAAACCGGACCCACTTCCTCCGATTCGGCGGACATTTGTCCTTTTTACGGGATGGACGGAAAGGTTTGAGATGTACGGTTGGGAGATAGTCCATGTAAGGTGGTCTAGTATTTTAGGAAAATGGGACGGTAGCATTGTGAAAGCGGCATTTTGGTGGTTACTTCACAAAGCGACCCGTTTTTGCGCTCGGAAAATGGAAAAGGGCTTTTCGTGCGACAAAAAAACTTCCTCTGCAACATTGTTCTCCATACCAATGTCCACACACATGCATAATATGGGCACAACATCACAAACTATGCCGTGATTCAGCACATAACATCGGTCATTTGGATGAAAGCCATGAAACCTCGAACATGATAGGTCATTTTGTGAAGGTTTTTGAAACATGATCAATATACCAAGTCTGGTATTTTCCTTTCAACTATGTAACATAATATGACACCACACGAAGGATTTTCATTGTTGGATTTTTTTGAATTTATTATGCCCGTTTTGAATTATCCGAATTTCTAACTATGGTCGAACGGTGTGCATGAAGATAGGGGCGGCATCGTTAGAACTTGCATTGGATCTCTGAAGAAACCACATATTGCGAGTCTAAAATGATTTTTCAAAAATCACAGGCGATACATCATGTACTGTAGTACAAACGGACCCACTTCAAACGGGACTAAAAATATTTTCCGCCATTTCCCACCTCTTCCCGCCAAGTTTTCCGCCCTTTCCTTTCTACTAGAGCTTTTAGTCCGGATGTAGTCACTAACCGGGACTAAAGATATTTCCCATTTCATATTTAGTCTCGGTTGGAGAAACCAACCGCATCAAAGGATTCTTGGGAGTGGGCCGAACAACACTAATAATAGGGGTGAGTGTCGACATTATGTCGTGCGGCTTGTCCGGATGGTGTCACCAACGGACTAAAGATGAACCTTTAGTCCGGTTGGAGACACCAACCGGGACTAAAGATGAGTCACTAATAATAGGGGTGAGTGTTGACATTATGTCGTGAGTGTCGACATTATGCCGAAATGCTTGTACTATAAATATGCATCCTTGAGTCCGTCCTCCAGCCAGTTTGAGGCATCTCCAAGATGGTTTTAGAGAGCGAGGACACCACTACGGATTTCAGGAGATGCCCGAGCGGCCTCCGGCATCTCCAGAAACTGGTCATATAAACACTCCTAATATGTGAAATTAGTTAGCTCAGGCGTATTGATCTAGTTAGTGAAGTTACAAGCTGCAAGATGGTTTTGAGCAGGGACACCACTGCGGCCAGTTCGAGGAGCCTGGGGTCCTCGGCATCTCAGAAACTGGTCATAGAGGCACTCTAATATGTGAAATTAGTTAGCTCGAGGCGTATTGATCTAGTTAGTGAAGTTACAAGCTGCAAGATGGTTTTCGAGAGCGAGGACACCACTGCGGCCAGTTGAGGAGATGCTTGAGCCCATCCTCGGCATCTCAGAAAGCGTCATAGAGGCACTCCTAATATGTGAAATTAGTTAGCTCAGGCGTGATCTAGTTAGTGAAGTTACAAGCTGCAAGATGGTTTTAGAGCAGGGACACCACTGCGGCCAGTTGAGGAGATGCCGAGGAGCCAGGTCCTCGGCATCTCGAGAAACTGGTCATAGAGGCACTCGGTCCAGCCACAAAATGGGACTAACACTCAAGACATTTATTAATATTAAAAGCGAGACTACAAACCGGGACTAAAGGCCACAAACATGAAAGATATCCTTCGGTCAAGCCACAAACCGAAAGACATGAACTAGAGTTACATAATATGAGCATGAACTTCTTGGCATATGTCATTCCTTATGACCGCTTGAGACGTAACCATGGAGCATCTTCTTTACTTAACGGAATGCTTGGGTTTTCCTTTGTGAAGGCGGAATTTCATCAAACTTATTATAATCTTGACATGTCATCTTGTCCTCGATTCCCACGATGTTTCTTTTCCTGAAAGAACTATGTGACGCTTTGGCTCATCATATGATGTATTCGTTTGCATATTTTTCTTTTTTTCGATGCGGAGGACATGTCCTTCACATAGAAAACACGAGACACATCATTGGCTAGGACGAATGGTTCATCTCTATAACCAAGATTGTTGAGATCCTTGTTGTCATTCCGCATAACTGGTCTATCTTTACCCTTCCCCATTCAGGTTGACCCATTTGCGGTGAAAAGGGACCTTAAAGAGACTCCATAGTCTAGTTCCCATATCTCCTCTATGTAACCATAATATGTGTCCTTTTGTCCATTCTCGTCTATTGCATCAAAGCGGACACCACTATTTTGGTTGGTGCTCTTTTATCTTGGTATCGTCGTAGAATGTATTCCCATTTATTTACCCTTGGAAATTCAATACAAGAGAAGATGGTGACGCGCCAACAAGTATAGCTGATCTCCAAGTGGTGTCGTTCAAGAGATGTCCGCATCCAACCACCACAGACTTCATGTGTTCATCTAATCCATGATTCAGGCTTCCCGGGTTTTTGAGCGTACAATATTCTTGTGTTCCTCCATATACGGAGCTGCCAAGGTGGAATTATGTAGAAGCGTAGTGTGCTTTAGTGAAAGAATCCCGTCCCTACATATCATTGCTTTCTTTCTCAGCGTTCCTTTTCCACTTAGTCTTCCCTCATCAGTCGAAACACCAATCGGCTTAAGGTCAGGAATAAAGTCAACACAAAACTCAATGACCTCCTCTGCTCCATATCCCTTGGAGATGCTTCCTTCAGTCTACGGTTATGAACATATTTCTTTAAGACTCCCATGAACCTCTCAAAGGGAACATATTGTGCAGAAATACGGACCGAGAATGGCAATCTCTTCCACTAGATGAACCAGAGATGCGTCATAATATTGAAGAAGGATGGTGGGAACACCAATTCAAAACTAACAAGACATTGTACCACATCCTTCAGAACCTTGGCGAATATCTGGATTGATTACCTTACGAGATATTGCATTGAGGAATGCACAGCTTCACAATGGGTACTCGAACATTTTTCGTAGAAGCCCCTCAATGCAATCGGAAGCAAGCTGCGTCATAATCACGTGTGATCATGAGACTTCAAGTTTTGGAACTTTTCTCTGCCATATTTATTATCCCTTTATATTAGATGAGAAGCCCGCGGCACCTTGATCGTAAAGGACTTCAAAAGATTTCCTTCTGCTTTGGTAAGAGCATAGTGCACGACTTAAGTGACGCCTTTATCCGTCTTGTTATCTCAGATGCATGTTCTTTGGGTATTTCATAATTTGTTGGTCCTCCGTGCTTCTGGTGTATCTTTTGTCTTCCCATACACGCTTAGGAATCCTAGCAGGTTCACGCAAAGATTCTTTGTCACGTGCATCACGTCGATTGAAGAGCGGACACGTAGGACTTTCCAATATGGCAGCTCCCAAAATATAGATTTCTTCTTCCACATGGGTGTGTGTCCTGTAGCGACGTCGTTCGGAACTGATTGACCGCCGGGACCCTTTCCAAAGATTACTTCTATGTCCTTGACCATACCAAATACATCATCACCAGCTGGGAGTTCAGGCTTCTTCCGGTGATCTGCCTCACCTTTGAAATGCTTGCCTTTCTTTCTTACGGGATGATTGGTCGGAAGAAATCGTCGATTCGCTAGGTACACAACCTTCTTGCATTTATGCAAATATGTACCTTCGGTCTTATCTAAACAGTGGGTGCATGCCTTATATCCTTTGTTTGTCTGTCCTGAAAGGTTACTAAGAGCAGGCCAATCATTGATGGTTACGAAAAAAAACCCTCGTAGATTAAATGGCTCCTGTTTGTTCTCATCCCATACGCGTACACCTGGTTTGCCCCACAACCGTAAGAGTTCTTCAACTAATGGCCTAAGGTACACATCAATGTCGTTGCCGGTTGCTTGCCTTGGATGAGCACGGCATCATAATGAACTTACGCTTCATGCACAACCAAGGAGGAAGGTTGTAGATACATAGAGTCACGGGCAGTGTCAGATCGCAGCTCTCTGCTCCCCAAAAGGATTCATGCCATCCGTGCTTAGACCAAACCATAAGTTCCTTGCGTCACTGCAAAGTCAGGAAGTCTCTCTCGATTTTTCTCCACTGTGACCCATCGCCAGGTGTCTCAACTCCCGTCTTTCTTACGGTCTTCTTTGTGCCATCGCAACAACTTTGGCATGCTCTTTGTTTACGAACATGCGTTTCAACCTTGGTATTATAGGAGCATACCACATAACGTTAGCAGTAACCCTCTTCCGGAGTGTCTCTCCCTCAACATCACCAGGGTCATCTCGTCTGATCTTATACCGCAACGCTGCATACGGGCATTTATCTAAATTCTCATACTCCTTACATGGTAGAGGATGCGATCATTAATGCATGCATGTATCTTTTGCACATCTAATCCCGAGACGGAGAGTCTTCTTTGCTTCAGAGGTACTCTCGGGAAGTTCGTTATGTTTTGGAAACTTGGCTTCATTATTTTCAGCATCTTTTCAAATGAGGAGTCGGTTAGACCACACTCGCCTTCCATCGCAACAATTCGATGTCGCATCGAGCTTTGTGCCGCCATCTTCACAATTTGGGTACAACAATTTCTTGTGATCTTCTAACATGCCCTCTAACTTCAACTTCTCATTTTCATTTCAGTCTCGCTTTGCATCGAAATGACCCTACCAAGTTCATCGTAGCTCATCGATGCCCGTTCTTCACCTTTTTCCTCTCCATTGTCTTCCATTGCGGTATCAGATTGTAGAAACATATGATGATAGTTGTTATCATCATCTTCTTCTTCACCATCTTCCATCATAACCCCTCTTTCCCGTGCTTGGTCCAGCAATTATAGTTGGGCATGAAACCTTTCATAATCGGTGGCATGAATGATTTTCGAGGAAGAGTACTCCTTGTTGTTCGACATTGAACACATGGACAACGTATAAATCCATTCTCTTTGTTTGCCGTAGCCACATCGATAAATTTATCCACGCTTTGATATACCCGGCTACGCCGGTCACCACATCCATTCCCACCGTTCATCGCATCATATAAGTAAGTTTATCAAAAACAGGACATCATAAATAGTGAAATAACCAATTCACCGACACATGAATTGTATCAATGACCTAGAAAAGATAAGATTGCTAACCTCGATCGAGGAAATAAAGAGGAGAAAGCTCAAGTGCGTCTCGAACACCTTCTATATTTTTGTTCTATGAGAAATTCAGCAGGATTTTTCACTCAAACATTTCAACAAACACCTTCAATGCATGCATGAAAAAACTAGCACACACCCTCACACCTTACACCATTCGAAAAACAGTGGAGGCAGAGGGGGCTGGGCGTTGCATTTATAGAGGCAAGGGCCTTTAGTCCCGGTTGAAGCCGACAACGGGACTAAAGGTGCGTGCCACGTGGCTGTGGCAAACCTTTAGTCGGTTGGTGGCTCCAACGGACGCATGCCCTTACCAACCGGGACCCATGCCCGGCCCGTGCCCGCTCAACCGGGGCCAGCGTGCGATTAGTCCGGTTGGTGGCGCAACCGGGACTAATGCTCCGAGGGGTCGCGAACGGATGGCCCTTTTTCCTCTAGTGAAGCGTTGCCTTACTCGTTTTATCAACCGAACTCCTTCATAAGGCTCGAGGTTGAGCACCACCGATATAGATGAAACAATCGGACGATGACTTTGACATAACCCATATGAACGACCTCGATGATACGGTCGCTGCTATGGTTGTGGCATAATTATTGTATGCGCTTTGCATGAACGACTTCGATGAGACAGTCGTTGCCATGGTTGTGATAATCTTTATGGCCGACCCTGACAAAGCAGTCGTACCATGATTGTGGCCACACGGCCTCCGACCTTGATGAAACGATCGGTCCATGGTTGTAAAGATTAACGGCTGCATCTAGCATCCCACACGGATGATCTAGAGCAGCCATGTTGAGACAAAATCAACGATACAAGCAGATCTTATATTATCTCACCTTGCAAATAAGACTTCATGGACGGAGGGAGTAGTAGCGGCATCTTGACGCCGCTGATCGCCTTCCACGTAGTGTGGAAATTAAGAAATTTTGTGGTCTAAGTGATGTTCTCACATGGCCGGAGCAGGACTTCGCAACTGCGTCGCCCGTGCTACGCGTGTGAATGTTACTAGAACAGAGCTTCGCTATTGCGTTACCCGTGCGGTGGTGTGCCGAGCAGCGCGTCAGCTAGCTCTCTCTCCGTCCTCTCCCCTTTGGTCGCGGGATGACATGCCATTATATAGGCGCTGATGGCCGCTTGCTGATCAGGTCCTCGTTCGTTATAATCGCGTGTGGCCGTTTAAAACCTGAGTGTATCTCTACCTGTGTGACATCAGCCGTGAGGTCATAGCCGTATAAAATACGAGAGCACCCGTAGAAGCCTTGGCAATTCCGTGACGGGAAACCAATCGTCGTGCAGTACATATGCTCTTCAGCAATTAAATATCTAAAGTTTGCATGCATGAGAATGGGCGGGGCTTTCTCTCAAGAATTGGTGGGCTATGGCGGAAGGGCGTAAGGCATTGGCGTCTCTAACATTGCTCGTTTCTTGGGAAATTTGGAATGAAAGAAATGCCCGGGTTTTCAACAATAAGCACGCGCCGCCTTTAGTTGTTCTTGATAAGATTAAGAAAGAGGCCCGGTTGTGGATCTTAGCGGGCGCTAAGCATTTAGGTGATGTAATTTTGGGAGAGTAGGCTTGTACCCTGTTATTTTCTATTACTTTCTGTAAACACTTCTCGCTTAATTAATATAATGGGGCAAAGCTTTTGCCCCGCTCGTTTCAAAAAAAAAGTTTGCATGCATGCATAGCTGATCAATCTGGTAAAGAACCGAGTAGCTAGCTAGCTAGCTCACTTCACGTAAAAATCTTTGAAAAATTATATCCCTTAAACAGTTAGTCAAAATTTTAATTCTTTTTATCATTGTAATATAGACGATGAACTCTATAAAATGAGCCCAATATCAGATATATACTTTCAAAAATACCGCACCCTGTGGGACCCACGTAGCATAGAAAAAGGCTACATTAATATTTATTTGCATTATAAATTTTGGTACAAAAAATCATCAAACAAATGCCCCCTGCCCGCCGAGTGTAGTGCGTGCAGTGAAGCGAACGGATTATACTCGGGAAAAGATGATTAGTAGCAATACACCCTTCATTTAGTTTATAGCAATATTGTGTACGCACACTCTTGCTAAATAGCCGATCGGTACTCCCAGCCACTCGCTGTATTTCCTCTGGCCAAAGAATCAGAAGCCAGATCAAGTTTTTTTTTAAAGAACGAGAGAGAGAGTTATGGCCGGTCACGGGAGTCTGTCCAGAATCCTCCAGGACTAGGACTCCATGTACGCGCCTTACAAATTGGAGAGGTCCTTTGCTGCGTGTTACCACAACTCTTTGTGTATCTCGTTGAAACATACGCCATGACCGGCTCTACGGGAAAAACTCAGCGAGACGATCCGAACCCGGAGAAACAGCAACCTCGGCGAAACCCCTCTCGTGGCAATGCCGGAGCTAAACGAGGCGGTCTGGGTACTCAACGACCCCCTCGTTACAGAGGACAAGGCAAAGGCGCCACTTACGAGCTAGCATCCCCTGACAAAGAGATTTCAAGGAACTCCCAGGTAATACTGTCCGGGCTTGATTTCTTTTTTGATACCCATATTTTGCTTGAAGCCACATATGCATACAGCCTCTTCTTACATGTAATCCGCATGAATTCATTGACCACTGATGGCTCCTGATCCTAACTCTTTTCTTATTTTCCCCTTTTTAACGTAGGATCCCATTGATACTATCCCGCCAATTTACACTCTGTACAGCGGCCCGGCTAAATATGTGCCAAAAGGACCATACGGAGCAGTACCACTGTGGCGTGATGAGTTAGAATTTTTTTATGATACCGTGCAAGGCGGTTTCCCGTCTGATGACGATGTTCCCATTGAGCGTGAAGAGGGGACAGATGAGTTCATGACTCAAGTTGCTGAATGCTTGCCACTAGGACGCGGTGATCAACTTATTCTCGAACCTGAAAACAAGTTCATGCAGAGGGTCAAGAATCTAAACACTGCGGGAACACCTGTCCCAACACTACCCCAGATGTTATCCTACAATGTCAGTGGCGAACTTTCCGGCAACCAAGATGGCCCTGGGGCTCCACCTACGGAAGCATCAACATTCACTGCCCTTCTCTTGCAACCATATATTCTTGCGAGTGAGCATTCTGATGCCCTACACGAGAAAGTGCCACCAAAAAGCTCCACATTGATTCAGAATTTCATCCAATCCCCTATGACAAGGTGGATCAGTAATCGTCCAAACCATTTGCTCACCGAAGTCCCCATCTGTGACAAGATGTTGATTTGGGCTCGCATGATGATAGTGAATCGTGAGGATTGTACAATTTTAAAACGAGCTGATATTCTCCGGGGAATCATGGCTTCAATTTATAAATGCCGTGTGGACGGCTCATTAGTGGCTGCGTTCTTGACTCATTGGAATATTGACGGACATACTCTGATTACCAGTCAAGGAGAGATGGGCTATCCTCTCCACACAGTGTATGACGCCATGGGCATCCCAATTTCAGGACGACTTTATGAGGAATATATTCCACTCCCTTCAACGACGCGAGGTCACGTCCGGACTTTATATAGCATATATGCTGATCTATGCCCTGTCAACATGAGAGCTGACCCAGGTCTTGTAACTATTTCCGCTTGGGTGGATAATTTTTTGGAGGATCCTTCAACTCCCTTAGGCTCTACATTATCCAATTTATTTGCTGAACGAGAAGATCCTTTACTACAGAGACATAAGTTCCGAGTTGAAGTTTAAGGGGATCGTCCAGCCGCTATCATAGGCCAACATACAATGTCTTACCGTGTTGCATACCCTTTAGTCGTGTACCGTGCCGCCTTCATTGTAGCTTGGTTGTGCTCTTATTGTGTGACAGTCGAACGGGGACAATACATCCGTCCCGAAGTCTTTATCATGGCAGTGAAATTAGCGAAAGGCAGTCGCCGGCCATAGGTGTGGCCAGCTTGGCTTTTTTATATCGTAGTTTGGACGACGCTCATCATGATATTGTGACCAGCAAGACCACAGCTAGTGACTGCACCCTGTTCATACCTGGACAGTTTATCATGGGCCGGTTTACTTCTTTTTTGACAAATATAAAACCCACCACCTCCTTGAACTGCCCCATACCGTTTGCACCATTTGTTATTGACTTTAGGCGCCGGTCACGGATGTGGCTCATCGAGGCGCTCCAGCTATTTTGGGAGTTTGATGATGCCCGGGAAGGCTTACGATCACTTGATTTTATTGGGCGGTCAGCCGTGCGTTTTCCCAAGTCAGGAAACACAGTCCGTATATTTGATGATCGGACACGTAAGGAGATAACAATTGCCGCTATTGACTTTCTCATTAGTTGTACAGCAGGCGGAGTTACCCATAGGAGGGGTCAGCATTTTGACAACCGGGTATACTGTCCACACCGGTTTGCACGCATGTTCAACTATGATCAGAGTGTCCCCGATTTCCTTATGCTAGCGGAAACGATTTGAAGACAAATAGCCTAGACTTTGGCAGTTACTTGACCAATTCAAGCGAGGAATCATTACATATTCTTGCCCGTAGACATCTTGTCTTCTTGCGGCCAAAAGGACATATCATAAATGTGCACCCTTTTCACTTGCATGAGCGCATTGGACTATATTCTCTGGTGTAGCAAAGCTTTTCCTTTCCTTGAATCCCCGGATAACTACTGCTCACGTGAGAAGACACCTGAACCAATGAACACCGTCCTAGTCAGTGCCTCAGGTAAGATTTTGCATTATTTTCAAATTGCTGCATGCGTACCACAATGATCTGCATGCCTCCATTATCTTATTAATTTAAGTACATCTGCTGCGCTCATTTGCCTCTTGTCTCAATCTTTCTCCCTCCTTTTTTATAGAAGGCACCAACGATACAGCAAAATATGTTGCCGTTAACTTAACAATCGAGCCCCCCTCATCGATCAAGCCACCTGTCGGGGAGCTGGATGTAGCTGCGTCATGCCAAGTGACCGCAGATGAGAAATCACTGGAGCATGAGAGTGAGCTTCCAAAAACAGCACAAGAACAAGTGACCATAGCGTCCGTTTCCAAGAGCGCCGAACAGGCTACTCATGGCGTTTCCCTCGGAGAGGCATATAATGGACTAGATACACCTGATGATGATGTTAATTCCCTTCCCAAAGAAGTCTTTAGTGATAGCAACATAGAAGAAATTTTTAAGTCATACGAGGCTTTCACCATGAGTAACCAGAGCGATACTCCCATGGATTCGGTGTTACAAGGAGACAATTCAGTAACATGGGCTGAAGAGTTTGTGGCAAGCAACATGGTATCTGTTTCGCCTAAGCGGAAGCAGACACCACCTGAAGGTGCTGCTAATAAAAAAGCAAGGACCACTCAGACAGGCGATCTTTATTAACACATGCTTCTGCATTCTCTTGCTCTTGTTTAACTTATTTCTAATTGTCCTTCTTATTCTTCTTCTCTTTCTTTAGTGGAATCTTTTGATGAGGAGTCGAACCAAATATATGAAGCCATTGCCCAAGAATGCAAAGAGCAATGTAAAGGTATCGAAGGTAAGCTATCTCAAAATTCCACCAGTTGTGCTACAGCCAGGGACATTAGAAGTCTGCAGTTGAGAAATGAATTTAGTAAGGAAAACCCTGTGGATTTGAGTGGTTTAACTGGCAGCCCAGCGGCGCACTGTATAATTTATGTCCAAGCAGATCTTAGAAAATTGAAGCGCCTCCTCAACGAATATCCCGTTAACAAAGTCTCGGTGACTTCGGCGATAACGGATATTCTCAAATTTTGGAAAAAGTTCTTCGACGATCCACCCTCTGAAGTGGTTCGTCTAATGAAGGTACTCTCTGCTCTACAAGCAGCGTATGAACAAGATGCATCCGATCTGGCTGCTAAAATTTCTTCACAAAGAGAACAAGTACAACAACGAGCCTCTGTAATCAACACTAGTATTACTAAAGTGGCAACTGCTTGTACTTCCATGGATACTATCTGAACCACCTTTGAAGGGAAGATCGAGGAGCAAGAGCAAAGGCGACAGAATCACTCGTCACGCATCACGGAGATGGAAGTTCAGATTGGAGCATTGCAAGCTGAGATCCAGAGGCTAAGAGAGGATAACTTATTTGTGGACCAGCTTAAGGCCCAGTCGGTCATTGCCCTGACCAGCCATCATGAGCGTGTTGCACAGACAATTGGTTTCAAGACTGCAATGGAGACACTTTCCTCCAAGGATGAGGATTATCTGCAAGAGCTTTACCAGATCACAAAGAACTTTGTCGATACAGACGATCTAGGTCTATCTCAACACATGTATGCTTTACATGGATTTGTGATAGCGTGTGCTTCTCAGAACGATTAAATATTTTCAGCATAGCATTAGCTTCGGTACTAGATTATTAAGAGATTATCCTCCCCCTTTTTTTTTCACCCCATTCATAGTTTGGACATTGTATTTTAGATGTCATACAATTCCTTCCTTCCTCCTTTATCGGCACTGTCACGATTTTTTCATTTATCTTTGAATTTTATTTTATTTTGTTCCGACCAGACGGGCTTGCCGGCCGCGCGTACTGCCGACAGCCTGTCTAAAACTACTGCCTCGTAGCAAGACGCTAATAAACCAACATTGTAGAATTCATGCCTCCACCAAGTAGAGTTCATGCACGGCTATAGATGTTTAGTCTAGAATCCTCCCGGACGTGTACTCCATATACATGCCTTATGAATTGAAGAGGTTATTTGCTGCTCGTTATACAGATCATCTTGTGATCGAGTATTCTCATTCAGAGCGCCTTGAAGAAGAACTAGAAAATCCAGGCTTCAAGCCAAAAGCGAGACGAGGGCAAATTAAATCAGTGTGTTCACACATATATTATGCTGATAACAACTTATGTCATCAAACTAGATAGATCCTTGGGCTAACCAAGTGCTAACCTGTAGTGTATGTTCATACTACATCATGCAGTGATTGGTGGATTGATTATGACGATATATGATGAAATACTCTTATCATATATGACAAAGAAATGTGAATTCAATAGCGAATTTCCATGCTATTATCTTATAAACACCCATAAGGGCGAGCACAATTACAATAAAATATGGCGAAATACTCATGCCATGTTCTAAGAGAAATCTCTCTCATTTATATGTTCTCATTGCAACCATATGCAACATGGTGCCAGCCGATGAGGTAGTTCTTCGGTTTGCCCAGGATTTGGCTAATGCAAAGAACTGATTTATCAAGTTAGATGCGACCTTACAATGATATATGATGCCAGCCATCACACTTGAAGGGTTTCACAGAACGACACTGGCCGCACTGGCGCGCCTTCCTGCTCACCTGAATTCTCCCGAGTTTGATGTGATCATAGACGATGCCAGCCATCAGACTGGAAGTGTTCCACAGCTTGGTGCTGACCGCACTGGCGCACCTTGCTGCTTCCCATATTTAAAGCGTCGGGATACCATCGACGTTGCAGATAGACTAGGAGAGGATGATGCCTCCGGTTTCGTTGTCTTGGTCACTAAGGGATATTGCCCCCTAGTGAAATATTGGTTGATGTAGAATGCTAGTCGTTGGACAAGCATCAATGGCGTCATGCACGACGAACGATATCATTGAGTAGAAATACCTTATCATGGATGCACAATGAATAGTTAGGGAACTTATCATTCTCCCTTAAGACCACGAGCATAAATAAGAATCACGGCAAGAGAAAATCCAGAAAAAGAGAAAAAGAATATATTTTTTTATAGATTTGGGATGTTGGCTTTCCCATGGAACACCAACTATGAACGTGACGCCAGAAAAAGGTAACTCAAGAGCTAATCATCAGGAACTGTCGAAGGACCATAACAGTTGTAACTAAATAACTTAACTTCTGTGAGTGTATGTGAAAAACATCATGATTTCATGATGCCTTTAGAGGGATGGGAATTCATGCTCTAGACTTCATGCGTCTTGATGATCCCACGACTTCATCACGCCCCCTGCACATGCCTCAAGAACACAAAGGCATAGGCAAGGATGATTAAAGTAGTATGGTTATAGGATAATTGGCTTGGCGATTTTTCATGGCCATGTTGAGGGTTGGTACGTGACTACTCCCCTCCTTCATTCAAATGAGTCCCTTATTTCTTGACTTGCTTGATGTAGACTTGCTTCTTTGGTTGACTCTTTTTTTATTGAAGTATTGCTTGAATTTTACGACTTTTGATGGGATTTCCTCATTTGTAGGAGAGGATTTTATTGAACTTCTTGGAGAATATTCCTTCACGGTTGCTAGGGGACTCACCTTCAGACTTTGAAGAGCAGTCACACACCTTTGTGGACTACATAGACCCTCATAGGTCATTTTGGATATGGTGGAATAACACCCCGGGGGTGTCAAGAGGCTCACACTTAACTCAACTTTTGTTGACCATGCATGCCTTTCTTGCTCTTTTCCTATAGGTTACCCCAGGGCATCGTGCCTCGGCGAGCCTAAAACATGGCAAGAAACATGAGAAGTATGGAACCTCAGAGCAGAAGTATCCCAAGCATTTTCACCACCCTCTCTGAAAGCATACACTCCATCATGTGTCGTGTGTGGTGGGTATAGGTACCACTCCACTTTGTTACATGTGCCACCTTCAGGCTAGCTCGAGGGTGCCTAAGTCTTTAATCACTAGCATGGCGTGTGCAGGGAAAGCCGTTATTGTAGGACATTGATGTCCATGGTTTTTTTAACTTTTTTTTAGGGAAAACAAAAAAGAAAGACTAAAAGAAGAAAAAACAAAAATAAATAGAGATAAAAGCAAATTGGCGTGCGGAGATGATCACGCATAGTATTTCTTTAGGTACCTCCCATTAATAGGAGGCATTGGTCGTTCTCCATGTTGATTGATGAGCTGATATGCACCGCCATCATACACTTTATCAATAACAAATGGCCCTTCCCATTTAGGCTCAAGTTTTCCCTTAGCTTTGCCTTTTACCACAATGGGGCGCCTAAGTACGAGAACAAGTTCTCCCTTCCGAAAAACTCGTGTCTTAACAAGTTTATCATACGCACGCACCATATTGCGATGATATAACTCTAAATCTTGGAGTGCATTTAGTCGATCTTCTTCCAAGGAATCTAGTTGCTGAAAGCGCAACCGGATTTTCTCATCTTGGGTAATCTCATCATGAATGGCCACCCTTAGGGATGGAAGCTCCACCTCTAGAGGAAGAACAGCCTCAAGCTGATATGCACCGCCATCATACACTTTATCAATAACAAATGGCCCTTCCCATTTAGGCTCAAGTTTTCCCTTAGCTTTGCCTTTTAACACAATGGGGCGCCTAAGTACGAGAACAAGTTCTCCCTTCCGAAAAACTCGTGTCTTAACAAGTTTAGCATACGCACGCACCATATTGCGATGATATAACTCTAAATCTTGGAGTGCATTTAGTCGATCTTCTTCCAAGAAATCTAGTTGCTGAAAGCGCAACCGGATTTTCTCATCTTGGGTAATCTCATCATGAATGGCCACCCTTAGGGATGGAAGCTCCACCTCTAGAGGAAGAACAACCTCACTCCCATATACTAGGGAGTAGGGTGTTGCTTGAGTTGGCGTACGAACCGTAACACGGTATGCCCATAAGGCTTCATAGAGACGATCATGCCAGTCACGATGATGCTTATGAACTGTCTTTTTCAAAATCTGACCAAGGGTCTTATTAAATGCTTCAATTAACCCATTTGCTTGTGGATAATATCCTGTGGAATAATTCCATTGGATTTTATATTTAGCCATGAACTTGACCATTTTACGGGACTTAAAAGCCTTGGCATTATCCGAAGTAATGCGATGTGGAATTCCAAAGCGATAAATAATATTACGCTCTAGAAAGTTTATAACATTGTCACTCTTTACTTCTCTTAATGGTACTGCCTCCGCCCACCTAGAGAAGTAGTTTGTTGCTACAAGTATGAACTTGTGCCCCCTAGAAGATGGCGGCTCAAATGGTCCGATGACATCTATACCCCATGCATCAAAAGGCCATGCAGGTACAGTTGGATGTAACGGAGATGGCGTTTGGTGCTTTATAACTCCATGAATTTGGCAGTTGTGACATGACCTTGCCATCTAAGACAGTCTGTCATAATCCCTGGCCAAAAGTATCCAATTAGTCTGATACTATGATACATTTTTGTTCCACTTTGATGCCCACCGCATACACCATAATGAACTTCTTTCAGGATCTGATCCGCTTCATTTTTTGACACACACCGTAGCAACATTTCTTGCCCAAAAGAACGCCGATGCAAAGTCCTTGCTTTGACTAAATAGGAAGGCAGGCGTCGCTGCAACCTGCGCCTTTCCACTATATCACTTGGGAGTATCCCATGATTAAAGTAATCAAGGAATGGCTTGCGCCAGTCATCCTCACTGCTGACATTGGCTACAACGTGGTGTACTTCATATTCTTGTGGTATCAATTCTAGTACCGCTGGAAGGAGCCACCTCTCTTCTATCTTTACCTGAGCGGGTTCACCCTCAGGAAGTACTAATGATGATGCAAGTTTTGCTAATGCATCTGCAGAGGAATTCTTGCTTCGTGGGACATGTAATAATTTAATGTGCTCAAACTTCTTCATGAGGATTTGCGCCGTGCAGGATATGGCACCAATTCTGCTTGTGCATCAGATATGTTATTGACTTGGCGAACAATAAGTTGAGAATCGCCATATACTAGTATGTTACGTACGTCCATAGAAAGCGCAAGTAGAAGGCCAAAAAGAAGAGCCTCGTACTCAGCCTCATTATTGGAGCACTCTCCATTCAGAAGAGAGAAAGAGTGGTGAATAGTTCCTCCTTGAGGAGTCTTAAAAACCAATCCAGCACCGGCTCGTCGTTTTGTTTCACCATCAGGTTCTACCTCTGGGCGAGATGCCCCATCAAAATATAGTTCCCATTGCGACTCAATATCGATAGTAAATACTTCTTCATCGGGTAGCTCAATAATCAAAGGGGAGTCGTCTGGTATAGGATGTGCCGCGAGAAAATCAGCCAATGCTTGACCTTTAATCGCTTTTTGTGGAACATAGGTAATGTCATATTCCATCATGGATAGAGCCCATTTTTCAAGACGACCCATAAGCACAGGTTGATTTAGAACATACTTTATGGGATCAGTACGTTCCACAAGTCGTATTTGATGTTCTAGCATATAATGTCGTAGCTTTTTTAGAGCAAAAATAAGGGCTAAACATAACTTCTTTATGGGAGAGTAATTGTGTTCGACGCCTGCCATGGTTCGACTCAAGTAGTAGCAGGCTACTTCTTTTCCTTCATCATTATGTTGGGCTAGTAATGCACCTACCGAGGATGGTTGTGCAGAAATATAAAGAATGAGCGGTCTTCCTTTGACTGGAGCAGCTAGAACGGGAGAGTTTAATAAGTAGCGCTTAATGCTTTCAAACGCGTTATGGCATTTCTCATCCCACTCGAATGGATCGCCTTTCCTCATTAATCTTGAGAAGGGCTGAGTGCGTCCTGAGAGATTAGAAATAAAGCGACGTATATACGCCAAATGACCTTGTAAGGATTTAAATTCTTTCAAATTTGTGGGTGGTGGCATGTCTTGTACTGCCTGGATGTGCTTCGGTGAAATTTCAATGCCACGGTGATGAACAATAAAACCCAAAAGTAGACCAGATTTTACTGCAAAGGCGCATTTAAGAGGATTCATCTTGAGTTGATGTTTCCTCAAACGATTAAAGACAACACGTAGATTATCCTGATGATGCCGGATGTCTTTGGTTTTGACAATCATGTCGTCAACATAGCATTCCACAATGTCGTGAATGAGATCACCCAAAACGTTGGTCATGGCCCGTTGATATGTCGCACATGCATTCTTTAATCCAAAAGGCATTACTTTATAATAGAAATTGCCCTTGGGTGTCCGGAAAGCGGTGTTAATGGCATCACGCTCATCCATATTAATTTGGTTATAGCCAGATCACCCATCCATAAAGGACAAGGCACCATAACCTGTAGTAGAGTCAACAACCATGTCAGTGATGGGTATAGGGAAATCATCTTTGGTACAAGCACGATTTAGGTCGCGAAAGTCGACACATGGCCGCAATTGCCCATTACTTTTCTCTACAGGGACAATATTTGCTAACCATTGAGCATATTGTACCTCCTCAATGAATCCAGCAACGATTAGCTTATCCACCTCGACAATAATGCGATCTTGCAGTTCTGGCCGAAAACGGCGTGGTTGTTGCTTCACTGGCCTGAACTGGGGATCAATCGCCAGCTTGTGTGTAGCGACCTTAGGATCAAGCCCTGGCATTTCTTTGTAAGACCATGCAAAACAGTCTCGAAACTCCAATAGGAATTGCCGATAACTCTCACGTTCTTGCAGTGTTAGAGAGGCGCTTACAAAGGTAGGACGTGGGTCATCCTCTGTACCCAAATTAATTTCGACAAGCTCGTCGACAGTGCATTGACCACCATCTTCAAGCTGTGCTGGTGCAGGAGAAGCATCAACTACCTCTCCTTGATTAATCATCATGGATTTGTGAACCTGAGATAGAAGGAAATTTTCATCTTTTATACCACTACGTGCATTTAGAGCAGCATGAAAAGAACGAAGTTGGTGTGGGGTTTGATAGAAACTATTACCACCACCCAGGTCATATGTTGGTTCTCGACTTTCACTATTTTGAGCATTATTCACATACGTCACGTGGCACATCAAAAGTTGCACGCTATCATGATCTTCATCCTCGCCATCAGAAGATTCTGAGCGGATGTATCCCAAACCATACTTCGGTTGTGCTTTCTTCTTATTCTTAACGAGCTTTTCAGCTTGATCCCACCATCTTTCACAAATGGCGGGTGGTGAGGGTAACCTACAGTTTCTTTGAAGTTTAATACCTGCATTTTCCAACAAGCGAACCATTCTAGGTTCCGCCTTCATAGTATTTGACGATACATCAACATCAAAGAGAGAGGGAGAAAGATTAATTATATGGTCACAAGGTTGTGATTTTGGTACCTTATATAGGAGAGTAGGATTGGAGCCTCTACATTGGCCCGGGACCGACCATACTTCCAATGGCATGGCTATTGATACATACATGGATGGGGGCTGTTTAAATATAGCTCCCCTTGAATTTTCTATTTCTTTCACCCTTCTCCTTACTGTTCCTTCCAGTGGCGCCGAGCTTTGCGTTGTGGGCATATCTAGCACAACAGGAAGAGGTGCTTTGCCCATATTGTCGAGGAGTTTAGGAACTCCTCAGTATGAGAGGAGCTTCGGTAGAAGCTTCCACACTCGATAAGAGTGGTGGTGTTTGTAATGTGGCACTAAAGAAGGCCTCATTGTGAAGATAAGCATGCCCATAATTGCGAGCCATCATCGTGGAGGATCTCCCCCTACCACGACCTCTTCCATGTATTTTCTTGGAGGAGAGTTGGCTAGATGAAGATTCCACCCCCATGGATGGTGTAGAGCTAGGTGTGACCAAAATATCCACTGGAGGAGTCACACGCCCTTGTCGGGTTTGTGGCTCTTCGCACGGGAAGTAATATTTGGCATGATGCGCCTCTTGATGGTATACGGTTTTTGTTTTTTGTTTCTCGATGATGTTGCTCTCTTCTCCATCCATAAATTTGAGACATTGGTGCAGTGTAGAGGGAACCACTTGATATTTATGTATCCATGGTCGACCCAGCAATGTTGAATAGGAAGTCTTTGCTTCTATCACAAAGAAGCGCACCTTAAAACTGGAAGCTGACATTTGTATTTTCACAGTAATAGAGCCTAGTGCTGACCTTCCTTGATTATCAAAACCACATATGACGACTTATGTTGGCTCTAAATCATCCAACGTGAAGCCCGCACGAGTTAGGCTTCGAATGGATAAGATGTTGACAGCAGAACCAGGATCAATGAGGATGCGCCTCAAGTGAGTGGTTCCAATATTTCCTTCTATGTAAAGCGGACGATTATGATTATCATCCACAATCACCTTATCTTCCTCCGTGAAGGTAATCTCATTTGTGGTCAAGAAATTACAAACTATTTGATGATTTTCCATTGTTACTTCATAGCGTTTAGGATCTTCTAGTGCTTGAATAAGAGCTTGGCGAAGTTCCAACATTAGTGCATCGTAGACACTTAAAAGTTCTGGAATGCATTTTAGATGAGCCACTATATTATAATCTATGTTGGGAGGTGTCCCGCCATCCTCGGCCGGATTTTCCTGTCCATCATGATTTTGTGCGACATCTTTAGGATCATTTATCTTTTCTTTCACAACCCTCTTGGGTTGAACTTTCTGAAGTTCAGGTAAAACTTTTCCTCCTCGTAAGTTCATATTTGCTTCAAGAGGAGGTTCAGACAATAAACTCTGTGCATGCAGAGTCTCTTTCTCATGTGGTGTTACTGCATCATCAGAAGAGATACTAGTATTTGACGAATAGTCAAGTATAATATTGCATGTAGCTTTATTTGAAGAATGCTGGGAAGTGTTTTCCTCTATCTTATCTTCTATAGAACTGATCTTACGCCTCCGATGGGCATGAACTGCTCCAAAGTGGGCAATATACGGTTTGATCGAGGTAAGACTCGTCACCTTGAGGTCGGCACAAACCTAGGCGGCATGACGCGTTGGCTTGGATTGTATCCTCTACCTAGCCTCGGCTTGTTATGATAAGATGCCAACCATGTTCCTTGTCCATCTAACTTTCTCGACGAAGGCATGTAAGGCTTGACCTCATGTGTTGATGCTCTCGCACCAGCTCTAGAGGGTGCGTGACTTACTCTTAGGCTAGTAAAATTTTCTTCAACTTGAGATAGTGGCACCCATGTTTCGTGCTCTTTCTTTGACATGGGATTCATTTTCACAGTCACCATGTTGACAGTGTGATAATTTGGATTTCTAGCATCAGGTTGTATTTGAAGCCTTTTTTCATTGATGGCTCTTTGGAGCCATTCCTTAAAAGAAACACAGTCCTCGATGACATGACCCACATATCGATGATATGGACAATACAAAGGGTTGTCCTTCATGTTTACTTGATCAGGACGTTTCGGATCAGGCAACTTTAGATGATTATGTGCAATCACTTGATCGTAGAATCCTTTTATCATTTCTCTCCGAAATATGTATTGCTTCCTAAGAAGCTCTTGAATAGTGGTACGTTGCCTTATCCCCTGTGATTCATTTCTTATGCCTAGCATATGCACGTTGTTCGTTTGCACAACCCTTGTTGTATTTGCCTCATTGGACACCTTGGGCTTGGTCACAATATTTGGCTTTGCTGTCGAGTTGAAACGCTTGGCATGATCGCTAGCATTTTTATACAACTCCATGATTTGAGGAGACTTTTCGAACTCTAGCTTGGTCGCGGCCACCGCTGAGCTGAGTGCACTAAATGTTTTAGGTTCCCGTCGGGACACTTCAAGCGACCAGTGTTGTTGCATTCCATGGACGCACATCTCAATAGCATCTTCTGTGTGCATGTCCCTTGCTAGGCGTACAAAGCTATTACGAAATCTGACGATATATTCATCAATCTTCTCATCCTGCCTTTGTCGAACTTGTGCTAGCTCGACCACTGAAAAATCTTTTTTCATTGTTACGAAATGAGCTTTGAAGAGATTCTTCATACTTTTCAATCAGAATAGAACCGACGGATAGGCGACTATACCAATGAAAGGCAGCGCCTGTCAAAGAACCCGAGAATTGTCGCAGTAGAAGCGAGGGGTTGCGAGCAGTATCTCCACATGTTGCCTCAAAATAAGCTAGATGTTCTCGTGCATCACCTGTTCCATCAAATTGACGAAACTTAGGTGGATGCCACCCTGCGGGAAAGGCTACAAGATCATGCCATGACTCATATGGTTTGTCAAGCTCACTCTCACAAGTTTGAGGGGCTTGTTCTATTATAAATCTCTTCATTTTATTATCAACCATGTCTTCAATCATTTTATGATAGTTTCAGAGCATATCTGGTTGATCCACCAAGATATTAGTTAGTACACCCGTGCTAGGAAGAACTTGGGGAGATTTCTTAGCCGCCTCAGCTGCCCTCGCAGCTTCTATTTCTTCCACTTGTGGATCAACGACTCCTTGATTCATAATTTGGGGTATACCCCGATCTGAACCACCAAGGAAATCTAAGAGTTTATCGAACTTTGATGCTAACTGATCTAACTGCTGTTGTTGCGAGTGTAATTGCAACTCAAGTTGTTTGTCACGTGATCCTGAAGCAGCCGGATCAGTATGAATATTTAATGTTTCCGTCACACCCATATCACCTTCCACGCGATCAGAAATCACATGGGCCGGTACAATATTCTCATCTTCGAATTCACACTCTTCCTCTGACATCATAGAACGTGCAAAGTTAGAGTAGGGAGGAGATCCAGATAGTCTCTCTAATGAGGAACTAGAGTATCTATCATAACTATCACCAGAACCATCACTTTTGTGGTCTTCCTCTTCTCCTACATGATGAGAAGAGCTATCTTCCAATATTTCTGAGGCAATGGCTTTTAAACGAGTACCCATTCCTTGGCTCTTAAGATATTGTTGAAGCAATGTCGGATCTTGTGAAAGGTGCGATGAAAGCAACACATAACGATGAGAATATTGTGGATCATTCGTGAGTGATGATTGCCCATCTGTTATAGGGAGGCAAGGTGCAGCCGATGAGGATGGTGCGTCCCCATCATGCTTTTCTCTTTCTGAACTCTTGAACCAGCCACGAACCTTTCCAAGGTTTAGGAAATCTTTGGAAAAGGAGGCCTTGGGGTTTGGCATGATCTCTTCATCATAAGGGTAAGAAAACTCTTGTTCAACTGGCGGAGGAACCCAGTTGTTAGGAGTATGTTCATCGTGTGTGCTCAAAGTACCACACATAACAGTATCTTTTGCATCATTCTTTCCAAATTCTTTTATCGCATCATTTCCGCCTTCTGAAGGCACATTCATGGAATTACTTACAATTCCTGCTCCGTGAGATGGTATTGAAGGGTTTTGTTCTTGCATTGGATCAACCACCATAATATTATTTTCTTGACCCACATCCTCTGAAGGAGCTGGTGGAGTCTTTATTGTACTGTCCACCTCCATGTGTTGCATTGAGGGTTGCGACTTTAATTCGATAGAGCCCTTATGAAGGGACACTACTTCTTCTTTCTCATGAGCATCCTTTTGAGGGGACACTGCGGGATTCTTGGGAGGTACTTCTAGCCTCTCACCTGTTCCATCACCTTGTTGTCGTGGTTTTGGAACGAGACGTTCAATGAGGTAGTTATACCTCTCATGTTGGAGTAATGTTGGTGAGAGTCGTAGTGTGATCTTATCTTAAAACGGATGAACACGTCCATCCGATCTAACTCGCACATGTACATTACCAAGCACAAGCTCTTGTAGTTCTTGATAAAGTGCACGTCGATTCATTCTACGCTTATCGTGCTTGTGTTGATTTGCCCGAAGGGGGTATGAAGTTCTTGGTGGAACAGACGGTGTAGGGAGAAGTGGTGCAGTTGTTTGGCTAGCCGTTGGTGGTGGAGCCGAGGAAGATACAACCCCAACAGGTTGTCGTACAGGATAATATGGAGGCGGCATATTCTGCCCCATGTTTACAGTTGGTGCACTTGCATTATTCTCACGATGATGTTCATGGAGATTTTGCTCTTTTCTTGGGGACACAGGTCGCCACTCTTGACGAGACCATGAGTTCCAGTGCGAGTTCTGCTGATGTTGAAACGTTGGCGCGGGCGGGGATCTCCGACGAGGTGCCCAAGTTCCACGATCATTCTGTGGGCGATAGCTAGGAACAATGCCGTCTAGCTTCACCTTGCCGTGATGACTCGGGCACTTGTGAATAGGGGCCACAACCTTGAAATCTTGACTTGTGGGCATGACGGTATGGAAATTGAGAGCGTTGCGTAGGTGCATGATTCCTTGGCATGCCCCCATTTTGCAAAGGTACCTCACGGCCATGGACTTGTTGTTGTAGCGTTCTCAATTGGTGTTGAAGCTGCTGCAGCTACTGCTGCACATCATTAGAACGAGGCGCCGGGGTTTCATTAGAGAGTACCTCGAACTTGTTTTCACTTTCTTTCTCTCCGGCAGTAACATGACATGCCGAGACAATTATAGATGTATTGAAGTGATTCAATGTATTGCCAATGGAAGGGTCGCATCCTGGAAAGGTAGCATCACGCTTCAAAGTGCGAGTCCAAAATTCATTCATGATTGCTTGCCTAACAAGCTCTTTCACCCGACGTGGCCTTGTGATCCACTCAGTTGGAGAAATGTTGTAAGGTTCATTAACGGGGTCAAGATACTCCTCATCATCAAGTGACAACGGCGTATCAGGCTCCAAAATATTACCGCTCAGCCGAGCGTGTAGCTTTTTCAGATTGCTACGCTTTCGACGATAGTTACGAAGAGCATTAGCATTTTTGTTGGATCGCGCATTGCGCACGGACCAAGACAGGCGGTAATCATCCTTGTCGAGCCCCTCCAACAGTTTATCCTTTTCACCCACTATGGTCGAAGAAGGTAAACTCAACATGTTATGAGCCTCCTCAATCAAGGCCTTGCGTTCATCACTAGCCTTGAAAGCAGCATATTTTTCAGCCTTCCTAGTATCAGCGAAACAAACGGATGCCGGATCATGTATCTTGTGGTAATAGACCTCGTCTCCGTGTTCGATGCCTACCACGGGAGACCACGATCCAAACTGGATCAGAGTCGGAGCCGGGGTGTGCCTCATGGCTTGCTCCATGGTAATAGTAGGGAAGGAGTCACCTACAAAAGGGAATCCCTCGTGTTAGTATATTGATGTGTACGACGCAGTTGATGAGCCACTTATACACTAGGTTAAACATATTTTCTCCAAGTGCAAAAAAAATAAATCACCCCACATGCATGCATGGGCCCTTTATAATTTCATCATCGGGTATGATACCACAACATCAAACAAGAAATCACTTTTTATTTCCGGTGAAACTCATTTATGATTGGTATCCGAAAGAACAGGTGCTAAGTAAGAGTACTGCATGCATACGGCCCCCATACACTTCTTTTGTTTTTTTCACGAAGGAGTAAATACAACAGCTCTACTACCATCTGATTCTTCTTTAAACACTTTGACTCCTATACATGATTAACTGTTTTGGGACAAGAATTTTATGTCAACAGAGAAGACTTGTAAGACAATCAGACTTCCTGACAATGATAATCGGAGTGACAAGCACACACTATTTTTAACAAGTGCATGCATCACAATCAGAAGGATGCGTGCATGAATTATACACCCCCTCCTCTTTTTCAAAGAAATACCTCTAGCTGATCCCCCGCTAGGTATGGCATGGGTGTATACAGAAATGGAAACACGCACATGATACTTTTAGAGGTAGAGCGTCGGCTCATGCAAAGAAACTGGGATAGGATGACAATCGGAGCGCAGCAGAGATGGGAGGAGAATCTGGTCCCACCGGGCGTGCCATTTTGTTTGACACGAAAAAAGCAACAACAACAAAAAATGTATGTGGGCGTGCCAGTATACAAAGTATAAAAAAAAAGACAAGTAACATAGGAAAACACATCTTTATTAATTCTTTGGAGAATTACAAAGTACAATTTCCCACAATTACAAATATTGCGCCTTGATAAATATCTGACTTGATCAACGATTGTATAGTTCCAAATTCCCGGAGCCTCGCGAGACACCCGGTTAATTACATCCACGGGATCAAGCCGCGGAATACCTCCGATTAAGCTGCGCTGATGATCGTCGTTGTTTAGATAATCTTGAGAATAAGAAGATTAGCTTTGTTCCGTCGAAGCACAATCATATATGCTATCTCGACGTGCATAATAATGAGAGATTTATTTGACAAGGAGGGTGGCTTTTGCCTCGTCGGTGCCCAGCCATATGGCTCTTGCCTCATCAAAGTAGTGTTGCTTTTGCCTCGTCGGTGCCCAGCAACGGTATGGCTATCTCATCAAAATTACGACGTGTTGATGGCATAATGACCGAGCTTCGTCATCACTTGGCCATAGTGTAGTCTAGCCTCGTCGGCACTAGACATAAGATGATGTATATGAATCGACCTTCATCTCATAGAGATTAGATCGTGAATCCGAGATGGGCAATTGATGAAGCGTTGCCTTACTCGTTTTATCAACCGAACTCCTTTATAAGGCTCGAGGTTGAGCACCACCGATATAGATGAAACAATCGGACGATGACTTTGACATAACCCATATGAACGACCTCGATGATACGGTCGCTGCTATGGTTGTGGCATAATTATTGTATGCGCTTTGCATGAACAACTTCGATGAGACAGTCATTACCATGGTTGTGATAATCTTTATGGCCGACCCTGAAAAAGCAGTCGTACCATGATTATGGCCACACGGCCGCCGACCTTGATGAAACGATCGGGCCATGGTTGTAAAGATTAACGGCTGCATCTAGCATCCCACACGGATGATCTAGAGCAGCCATGTTGAGACAAAATCAACGATACAAGCAAATCTTATATTATCTCACCTTGCAAATAAGACTTCATGGACGGCGGGAGTAGTAGCGGCATCTTGACGCCGTTGATCGCCTTCCACGTTGTGTGGGAATTAAGAAATTTTGTGGTCTAAGTGGTGTTCTCACGTGGCCGGAGCAGGACTTCACAACTGCGTCGCCCGTGCTACGCGTGTGAATTTTACTAGAATAGAGCTTCGCTATTTCGTTACCCGTGCGGTGGTGTGCGAAGCAGCGCGTCAGCTAGCTATCTCTCCGTCCTCTCCCCTTTGATCGCGGGATGACATGCCATTATATAGGCGCTGATGGCCGCTTGCTGATCAGATCCTCGTTCGTTATAATCGCGTGTGGCCGTTTAAAACCTGAGTCTATCTCTACCTGTGTGACATCAGCCGTATAAAATACGAGAGCACCAGTAGAAGCCTTGGCAATTCCGTGACAGGAAGCCAATCGTCGTGCAGTACATATGCTCTTCAGCAATTAAATATCCAAAGTTTGCATGCATGCATAGCTGATCAATCTGGTAAAGAACCGAGTAGCTAGCTAGCTAGCTCACTTCACGTAAAAATCTTTGGAAAATTATATCCCTTAAACAGTTAATCAAAATTTTAATTCTTTTTATCATTGTAATATAGACGATGAACTCTATAAAATGATCCCAATATCAGATATATACTTTCAAAAATACCGCACCCTGTGGGACCCACGTAGCATAGAAAAAGGCTACATTAATATTTATTTGTATTATGAATTTTGGTTAAAAAAATCATCAAACAACGGGCATTCTCTCAATCAGCACGGTTTTACAAAGATCTATCTTGGTTGCCCTGTATATCAATGAACACAAAAATTTTATACGCCTCAAACACCCAGGACAGTCTGATGAATGGATTAGAAGTGAACACATGGCGAGTTTTGGCGGCTGGCTGCAAAGACTTCTCACAAATAACACCACTGTTGAAGATCAGTTGTACTTGTTGGCCAGGACACCATCTTCGACTGTATGTACTTTCCAAGGGTACGAGATAAGTGGGAATACATTTTACACGATAGGCCAAGATAAAAAGAGCACCAACCAAAATAGTGGTTATCGCTTCAATGCAGCAGAAGACAATGGGCAAAAAACCACGTATTATGGGTTCATAGAGGAGATATGGGAATTTGACTATGGACCTAATTTTAAGGTCCCCTTGTTTCGGTGCAAATGGGTCAAGCTGACAGGAGGAGGGGTCGAGGTAGACAAGAAGTACGGAATGACAATAGTGGATCTCAACAATCTTGGGTACTTAGACGAACCATTCGTCTTAGCCAATGATGTGGCTCAGGTTTTCTATGTGAAGTACATGTCTACCAAACTGAAAAAAACAAAAAAATAAGCAAACAGATACATCACACGATGAGCCAAAGCGTCACATAGTTCTTTCAGGAAAAAGAAACATCGTGGGAGTGGAGGACAAGACAGACATGTTAGAAGATTATAATAAGTTTGATGAAATTTCGCCCTTCAAAGTGAAGACTGACCCAACCATCCTATTAAACGGTGCTGATACTCCATGGTTACTGCCGACGCGATCATAAGATTGACTATATGTATTAAATGAGCCATTTTTTGGCACACATATGTATCTCAACATGGAAATCAATGTCATATTTCTTCCGTTAACACTTGGTTCTAAAGATATGCATTTTTTAATCTTTATTACAAAAAATAAGCCCCTTTAGTCCCGATTGGTAAAAAATTTGCACCTCTGTGTTCCCGCCATTTTTCTTCCCGCCATTTTTCTTCCCGCCATTTATTCCTGCCATTTTTCTTCCCGCCATTTCTTTCCGTCAGTTTTCTTCCCGCCATTTCTCACTATATATATGTAGGATTGGCCTCCATTGTCATTGCACATCTCTAGACTCATATCTGCAACATCATCACTCTTTCCCATGGCTTGCACCATACCACTAACCCCCAGGGAGGCGGAGGCGCTTTGCACCTCGAAATACCCCTGCCCGCCGGGCTACTGCGTCCCTGTCGGCTGGATGCTGAGCGCCGGAGGCGTGCCGGTTCCTCCTGTCCCTCTAGGTGTGGTGCGCTGGATGGCCATCACAAACCACTACTACTTTGAGCTCACGCCGGAGCAGCGGAGGAATCCCAATTGGCATCCCGACTATTTCCCGACTTGGGAAGCCTTCTTTGGGGATCGGCGTGAGAGGGCGCTCGCCAGGCACGAGGAGGATGGCCGAACTCCTCCGAACTTCAACGAGGCAAGCCGTGGGCTGTGGTGGCGCGGTCGGACTCTCCAGAGCGTCATGGCCTACGACACGGCCAACTCTAACCCCCGCATGCGCTACCCTCAAGTCCAGCCCACGCGTACTCAGCCTTCAAGGTTCAACTACGGTGACCCCGACGACGATAGCGACGATGGCTGCGGCGAGTACGACGACTACAATGGCGAGTATTACAGATGTAGGCAGGAGCATGACTGAATCACTCCAACATTCCAAAACAAGTTCGGTCGATTGTGACTTAATTTGGACATGTATCTTAATTTTTAGTTCTTCTATGTATCTTAATTTTCAGTCGTGCTTTATGTAACTTACTGTTAGTTGCGTTATGTACTTTAATTGCAGTTCTATCGTAATAAAATTTTCTTCCCGCTCTTTTCCTCCCGCGCATTCTGCCCGACCTTTCCCATTTGTTACTAGTTTGAATAGTTATAATTTTTTTTAAGACAAAAAATGTTTTAGGATTAATTATTCAAATGCAAACACTTTTCATGCTGAAAGTTCTGTCAGATTCCAAAGTATCCAAAATATGCTAAATTTAAATATCCAAACAATTCAAAAATGTTAATAGAAAATAAAATATGATTTTCTCTAATTATTTTTCATTTTCTAAAAATAGGGTTAAATTCCTTTTTAGATGCTTAATATTTCTTAGGTTCAAAGTTTTTGTCTTAATTGAATAATCAAAATTCATATCTAAGTGTCTTAATCATTTTTAAAATTTTCATCTACAGTAACTATAAAATGTTTTTATATGAATGGATAGATCTTATTTTTATGAAAATTATGATATATTATTCATATTTTTCAGAGTTGAAATGAAAAAGATATGAATTTTCTAAATTCTATCCTATTTTTGGGAATTAAAAATGTCCCCCCTTTAACACCGATTCCAACCACGAACCTGTGTTAAAGGGGTGGGTGGGTGCGCGCGAAACGAATTCCCCACCCCCCTTTAACACCGGTTCAAGCCACGAACCGGTGTTAAAGGGGGGGTGCACGCGCGAAACGAATTCCCTCCCTTTAACACCGGTTCATGGCTGGAACCGGTGTTAAAGGGTGGTATAAAGCGCGTGCACTTCCTCTTCCTCTTCCCCCAGCCAGATTGAGGACCACAGAGAGGAGACGTTTCCGCCGCGCCCACCCACGCCTCGTCGTGTTATTCTTCCGCATCAAAGGAATCGACGCGGGGCATCCGCAATTGACCCCCAGCACCGCTTCTTATCCGAGCCCGACGACCACCACCGTCGCCATCGTCGTTGTTTCCGACCCCGCCCGGCCTCGCGGACCCCTCTAGTAGACCCTTGGTGATCCCGTGGTGCTCTGGCGCCCCTCCGCTCGCCCCCTCTCGCTCGGTGCCATCGTCGTTTCGCTTCTCTGCAAGTGCCACCGCTAGCCCTCGTTGGTGATGTCGCTCCGGTGACCCCTAGGTAGCGTCGCCGCCCGTTTTAGGTAGGCCGCGTCCCGCTAAGTCAAACGCGCTTGCTCGCGCGCCCTAGGTCGCTCTCCAGCGCCGCCAGCCACCATCGTCTACAGCATCCTCCGGCGAGCCCGCGTGGCGCCTGTGTGGCTCTGACGTGGCCCCGGTCCCACTCGTCAACCACTATGGCTAGCCCCTGTTTTGGTGAGAAAAGGTTAGGGTTAGGGTGTGCTGACGTCAGACTGAGGTAATAAGTGGTTTAATAATTCCAGAAATTGTTTAAATCTTGTAAATTCAATAACTAATTATTTATAAGTTAGAAAAATACAAATAATATATCAAAATGTTCAAAAAAATGAGAACTGTCTATTTAAGCTATAATCATGCATTGTTAATCAACTTACATGACAAGTTTAATTATAAGAACATAATGAACCCTCTCATATGCATCCGTGGTTTCTCCGAATTAGGGTTTGGACCCCTCGGACCTCATTTAAAATGATCAAGCATGTTTAGGGTTTTAATTTCATTTGTGTATTTTTGTGTATTTATTTGTGTATTTTTGTATGAATAATATGTATAGTTGTGTAATTTTATCCTAATATGTATATAAATGTTGCATATATGCATATATGTATATATATTGTTTAACTGATACCAAGATAAATAGAAGTTACGGTTATTCCCAGGAGCTTAAGTGATATCAAGATAAATAGTTTGTTATAACTTGCATAGAAGTTAGGGTTTAAAATTATAAATGTCTACCATGAGCTTACTCTAGAATATTTATTATGAATTCAAGTCCACTTGAATGTTTACTCTCTTACTCTAGATAATATTATTGTTTTAGAAACTATGGATCCACTCAGTAGAAACCTTGAAAAGGAAGAAATAATGGAGAACATGATCCATGAGGACACCTCACAATATCTTAACTTGGAGGGACATGATGACAGCTCAAGTAGTCATGGAGAAGATGTCGACTCCGATGAACGCACTTTAGTGATTACAAAGTCCGGCGAGGTATATGCATGGATTAACCCTCTACTGACTTGCACCGATTGATTTGAATATATATACATGTATTAATTAACGCTTCTTTCTTCTTTTAGCCCTTCGGATCGACCAGCCAGCAATAATCTTCTTCTACGAAAAAGAGCAAACGAAGCGCGAGCCATCGGTTGAAAGATCATGCAAAGTTCACGATCCAAGAAGTCCGTGTTGATGGCAAGCCGATGGAGCCCAAGAAGGCTGCATACAAGTTTATATATCAGGCTGGAGTTCTTGTTAGGGACCAAATCCCAATCACAACTGAATATTGGAATAAGTCAAAGAAGGGCGACGGTACCTTTGTCGATAAAAGATCCAAAGAAATGCTTTGGACTTTGTTGTTGTTAAATTTCAACCTACCGCTGATACGTTGGAAACGTATCTATAATTTTTTATGCTCCATGATTGTTTAGTATCTACTTTGCTTTACTTGTCCACACTTTGAGGTGCTTTTTACATGTTTTCTGGTACTAACCTACTAACAAGTTGCAACAGTGCCAGATGCCTGTTTTCAGTTGTTTTTGGTTTCAGAGAAGTTAGTAAAGAAATATTCTCAGAATTGGACTGGACAAAGGACAAAGTCAAATACTTTCTATGGGGAACAAGAAGTCCAGAGGAGAGCCGGAGGGGCCATCCAGAGGGGCCAGTCCCACCCCAGGCGCGGGTGGGCCCCACCCCACGCCTGGCTAGGGTTTGGTCACTCTGGCGGCTTCCTTGGTCTCCCCCTTCGCCTATAAGAAGCCCCCGATGCAGAAACCCTGAGTACCCGATCAAATATCCACGAAACCGTCTATAGCCGCCGCCACCATCGTTCCTAGATCGGGGGGATCTGAAGTTCTTACCGGCACCCTGTCGAAGGGGAGATCATCCCGGAGGCCTTCTCTCCAGTATGATGCGTGAGTAGTTCCACCTTGGACTATAGGTCCATGTAGTAGCTAGATGGTTGTATCTCCTCCTTTGTGCTTTCATATATAGATATTGTGAGCTCCGTTCATGATCAAGATCTAATCTATTTGTAATCATGCATGTTGTGTTTGCGGGGATCTGATGGATATTGAGATTATTATGTTGGTTTGATTAATGGTTTTGTCTTTATGATTCTATAATGTCTGTGTTGTTTGTGATCTTGCATGCTCTCCGTTGTTAGTAGCCATCTTGGCCAAGTAGTTTCTAGTGACTCCAAGAGGGGGTATTTATGCTCGATAGTGGGTTCATGCCTCTAGTTTCCAAGAGTAGTGACAATAATTTCTTCGGTTGTAGATGTGATGTTGCTACTAGGGAGAAAACAACGGTCTCTTGTTCATGGAACATGTGGACTGTTTACCTTACACACTTTGCTTAAAGCAGTTGTCTGTTGCTTGCAACTTAATACTGGAGGTGGTTCGGATGATAACCTGAAGGTGGACTTCTAGTCATAGATGCAGTTGGATGGCGGTCTATGTATATTGTTGTATTGCCCAATCAACCTCATAGGATCTTTCTGACTAGTAATTGCATTGTTATGCCTTGCTCGGTTCCTGTCAATTGCCCTACTATAATTTGTTTACCCTTCATGCCATGTTGTTTATCTAAGGAGAGCACCTCTAGTGAACTATGGACTCCGGTTCAATCTTTACCATTGATACATCTTCCACTGTTACTTGTTTACTTGCTACCAACCATTAGCTTCCACACCATACGTTTAATCCTTTGTTACAGTAAACGGGTGAGCTTGACAACCTCACTGATTCGTTGGGGCAAAGTCTTGAGTTTGTGTTGTGCAGGTCTCCGCGTTGCTTGCAACACGTGTGTGACGTTTCCTTCCTCCTCCTGGTTTGATAACCCCGGTCTCAACTGAGGGAAAACTTGCTGCTTGCTCTTGGGATTCTAACAGTGCATGTATGCTGTCGTCCGGCATTCGCTGTCGGGAGGCCAAGGACGTCTTCACTAGGGAGTCCTTCACTTCCTTTCTCTTTACTTTGTTTTTAGTTTTCTTTGTTTCTTTTGCTTGGTTTTATTTGCCTCTTTCCAAAAAAAACACAAAAAAATTAGCTCTTGCTCTAGTTGCTGCCATGTCGGGGTCTGCATTTATTTCCCCTATGGTAGAAATCTCCACTTTTAAGCAAAAAAGTGAAGAAAGTTTTAAGGAAGCTTGGTCTAGAATCTCTGCTTTCCAGAGGGAAACTGAGCCTGAGGTAAGCCTCAACTTGGTTATTGATAGTTTCTACCGCGGTATTGCTCTTCGTTATAGATATGCTTTGGATGATGTGGCTGAGAAAGATTTTTTGCTTTATACTGAGGATGAAGCTTTTGATGCCATAAGGAAATTAATCATGATGTATGGTACACCTGGCAAGTCTGATTCCTCTTTCACAAATATTTTTGTTAGGTTGAACACTCTTGAGACTAGTATTGCTACTATGAATAGTTGCTATCACACGCTTAGGGCTTACCATGATTATGTTCCCATAAATTCTAAGCATTCAAAGTGCTTTCCCACAATCAAAGTCTCTATAAATACTGTACTTTTTGATGCTTGTTGTGATATCATGTCTGAATTTTGTCTCATCCCTAAAGATATTTTTGATTCCTTGAGTCTTTGGGGGCTTATTGAAGAAGGAGAGGAAATCTCTCTTAACAACAATGCCACTATATTGCCCATTGGAATAGCTGAAGGTGTGTTTACAAAAATCTCAGGGATAATGGTGGCTACTGATTATCTTGTTATTGAATGTGTAGACAAAGGACATATCACACTTGGAAGATCTCTACTGAAACACCTTGAGGCAGTAATAGATGTGGGAAAAGGCATCATGCACTTTGCTCCCCCGTTAATCAATCATATCTTCCCTAAGGATAAAAAGAAAGGTAAGAAAAAAAGGAACAAGAGGGGCAATGCTTCTTCATTTGAAAATACTTGATTCTTCTTGCTTCTTGTGCCTAACTTAAAGGCGTTAAAGAAAAGTACTTGTTGGGAGATAACCCAAGAGTTTTCTTGAGTCTTGGAAGTTATTACTTCAGTAATGACCTCTTCCAATCCTTTTTGTTTGCTTTTTGTGTCAAGAATGACCTCTAATGAGAGGGAAGTAAGATTTGGGGAGTTGCTGTACCGAAACAGATTTCTGTCCTCCACCAAAAAAAATTCTTGAGGAGGCTCTATAACTCTGATTGAGCTCAAATTTTACGAATAAATCCCCCAGTATGTTAGCTAACTTTTGTTAGTTCGACACTTTTTGATTTGAGCAACATAAGATGTTCGAAAAATCGGTTTCTACCTATTGGTCTGTTTTCACAGATTTTTGCCATTATTTGCATTTGCTTCTTATTGATTCCTTTTTGAGTTGTCTTCAGGTAAATTGAGCTTTTTTAAGGAGTTACTACAGTAGCTGGTGTTTTTATTGAAAATCCTTTCTGTTCCAAAGCTTTTCCAGAGGTCTAATATCTTTTGAATAAACTAATGTTGCTAATGAAGATTGTGTGACGTTTTGTATGAAGGAAGAATTTCAGGTGTAGAGAGAGAATGATGCAATGAGATGAAGAATGGACAAAAGCTGAAGCTTGGGGATGCCACCATGGTGTCACCCCAAGAAATATCCAAGAGGTACAAGCGTCAAAGCTTGGGGATGCCCAAGGCATCCCCTTCTTCATCAATAAAAAGCTCAGGTCTGTCTAGACACTTCGTTTTTATTGTTTCATGCACAGTTGTGTTGTTCTTGGAGCGTCTTAGTTTTTGTTTACTTTACTTAGATTGTTTAGTTTGCTTGAATAAAGAAGTTTGGGCCCCCGTTCTTGTTGTGTTGTTTTGCAAGTAAGGTTGCTTGGTGTTTGGAAAGGAGTAGTAAGTTCTTGCTTGAAGTGCAAGAGGGGCTTGCATTGACTGTGAATTAGACTTTAGCATGACATGCTTGGTGTTGTTTTAGCATTATGCTTAGTTATTATTGATGTAGCATGTCTTGTTCCAAAAAAATGGATTTCTTAGTCTTCCTTCAAGAAATTATGTGTTGTTTTAGCATGCAAAAACATAGTATTGTGGTATTATCCTTTGATGTTTTGCTTGTGTTTACTTGGCACATGCTCACACCATGTTATGACTCTCAGAAGTCACCATTAGCCTCTATGATCATTTAGTCCTTGACATGTAGTACCACTCTTTGCTTTGATTAGTATGCTTTGTTGCATTGCATGATTATGGCCATTATTGCTCTCTTAGTTGGTTGCTCCCAGTCTTTTGCTAGCCTCCACTTGTATGAGTAAGTTCTACTCATGCCTCCAACTCCCAAGAAACCAATTTATTCCAAAGTGTCCACTATAAACCCCTATGCATGGTGTGTTACACCATTCCAAGTATATTCTTGTTTTCAACTATCTTCCAATTTAAAACTATTTTGTTATGTGAAAACTTAGTGATTAAAGCCCTCACGAACTTGATGGCACACTTTATTCTTTGCCCCTAATAAACTTGAACCATTGTGACAACTTTGATGTATATGCTTGCACTTATAAGTTGGAATTAGAAGGTCAGGTCACGGGGAACGTTTTCAACATTGCGCGCTTGTACCTTGTTGTACTCAGTTGATATCATGTTCTTTTGTTCACGGATGTCACCGTGTGAAATAAAGAGGGACTTGTAATTCCATGGAGTTTGTATTCGTGTTAGAGAAACGCCTGGCCGCTAGCCTAAGCCATGCCTAATCATGGTGGAAACTTAAAGATCACCATAATGAGCTATCTATGAAGCATCCTCAATAAAAAGTTATGCATATGGTAAATAAAAATATTGCTGAGATGATCATTGTCTGCTTGCCTTGTCATTTTGGTTATGGGAAAGCTCCTGTACCATGTGCAAGGGGTACCCCGTTGGCGATTCTCAATGATATGCAAATACTTACAATGACAAGAACTTACTTGGACCCAAAGTTCAGTATGCATGAGGTGTGGCCCTCGTATTCAAGGGACTTGAGATTGCCAACTTATACTTCGTCAAGCATATACTCCAGCTTTGCCACTTTAACCTTAACCACTTCACGATGCTTATGATAGGGGCAATGAGGGCTGAAAGCTAACAAGTACCATAATTTTTGAAAGCTCTTTTTGAAACTTGTAATCCCTACTTCCTTTACAAAAAGGCCTTTCTTCCACCACTATTGAGTCTCCACCTTCTACCTTTAGGCACCATTAAGAGAGCATAGTTGTCATTCTGTGTGCAGTGTTCCAAAGCTTATTAATTGATGCATATTGTGTTATTACTTGCTCTTGTGCTACTTGTTTCTAGTCACCCTTGTGAACTTTGCAGGTGTCCTATGCATCTATATTGCTACTCTATGAGGGCCAAGATAATTGCCACTATGCCATGTTTTCTGTATGTGAAACAAACAAACGTTTTTCAATGCATATTATTTATGATCTTTGTTTGTAGCTTGTCATGTTACATGTATAGTTACTATGTCCTATTGTTAGAACTCCATCTTTCATGCACATGTTTAGAGTTCTTTGATCCCAGCTTTCAATGCTTGCTAATGGTTAGATCTTTATTGTGAGGGTGCATGTCACCTAAAAAATTATTCTATTTATCACTTACCTACTCGAGGACGAGCAGAAGTTAAGCTTGGGGATGTTGATACGTTGGAAACGTATCTATAATTTTTGATGCTCCATGATTGTTTAGTATCTACTTTGCTTTACTTGTCCACACTTTGAGGTGCTTTTTACATGTTTTCTGGTACTAACCTACTAACAAGTTGCAACAGTGCCAGATGCCTGTTTTCTGCTGTTTTTGGTTTCAGAAAAGTTAGTAAAGAAATATTCTCGGAATTGGATGGGACAAAGGACAAAGTCAATTACTGTCCGTGGGCAACAAGAAGTCCAGAGGAGAGCCGGAGGGGCCGGCCAGAGGGGCAGACCCACCCCAGGCACAAATGGGCCCCACCCCGCGCCTGGATAGGGATTTCGCTTGGCGGGCCGGTATCCCCTCGCCTAAGAAGCCCCGGCTAAAACCTGAAAACCCGATCAAATATCCACGAAACCCTCTGTAGCCGCCGCCACCATCGTCCCTAGATCGCGGGGGATCTGAAGGTTCTTCTCGGCACCCTGCCATAGGGGAGATCATCTCGGAGGCCTTCTCTCTGGTATGATGCGTGAGTAGTTCCACCTTGGACTATGGGTCCATGTTGTAGCTAGATGGTTGTATCTCCTCCTTTGTGCTTTCATATATAGATCTTGGGAGCTCCATTCATGATCAAGATCTAATCTATTTGTAATCATGCATGTTGTGTTTGCGGGGATCCGATGTATATTGAGATTATTATGTTGGTTTGATTAATGGTTTTGTCTTTATGACTCTATCATGTCTGTGTTGTTTGTGATCTTGCATGCTCTCCGTTGTTAGTAGCCATCTTGTCCAAGTAGTTGCTAGTGACTCCAAGAGGGGGTGTTTATGCTTGATAGTGGGTTCATGCCTCTAGTTTCCAAGGGAAGTGACAATAATCTCTTCGGTTGTGGATGTGATGTTGCTACTACGGAGAAAACAACGGTCTCTTGTTCATGGAACATGTGGACTGTTTACCTTATACACTTTTCTTAAAGCAGTTGTCTGTTGCTTGCAACTTAATACTGGAGCGGGTCCGGATGATAACCTGAAGGTGGACTTCTAGTCATAGATGCAGTTGGATAGCGGTCTATGTATCTTGTTGTATTTCCCAATCAACCTCATAGGATCTTTCTGACTATTAATTGCATTGTTATGCCTTGCTCAGTTTATGTCAATTGCCCTGCTGTAATTTGTGTACCCTTCATGGCATGCTGTTTATCTAAGGAGAGCACCTCTAGTGAACTATGGACCCCGGTCCAATCTTTACCATTGATACATCTTCCACTGTTACTTGTTTACTTGCTGCAAACCATTACCTTCTACACCATACGTTTAATCCTTTGTTACAGCAAACCGATGAGCTTGACAACCTCACTGATTCGTTGGGGCAAAGTCTTGAGTTTGTGCTATGCAGGTCTCCGCTTTACTTGCAACACATGTGTGACGTTTCCTTTCTCCTGCTGGTTCGATAACCTCGATCTCAACCGAGGGAAAACTTGTTGCTTGCTGCTTCACACCTTGCTCTTGGGGTTCCCAACAGGCTGTGCGTAGACAGTCGTCAACCGCCAGAGGAGGATGAAAATAAACCAGTTATAAAGGAAAAGGTCAAAGAGTGGACTCTAAAGAAGATGGCTGAAGCTTTCCGCAACTGGAAGACAAAATTGAACAAATTTGTCAAAGCTGGGGACACTCCAGAATTCGAAGATGCATATTATGAGAAGATAAGACCTCACTAGCCCGAATTTGTGACGTACAAGGAAGGTTCTATAGCTGCAAAGAGGTCAGAAACCAATGCGCTAAATGCCATGAAGAAGGAATATCACCAGAGGACGGGGTCAGGTGGCTACATATCTCAGAGGCCTAAGTGAGAGGAAGTTGAGAAGGACCTACGCGATAGAGGGATCAGACCCCAAATAGAGGGGTGGGAGCTACGTGTAAAGACTAGGTTCTACAGAATCGGGGAAAAGTTGGACCCAGAAACAGGATTGTGTATCTTCCCAAAAATTCTTGCCAAACCTGTCAATGAACTCATCGCGGCATTCGAGGAAACAGCCGCCAGGACCTTCCATCCCGACAGAGAGTGACGAGGTTTCGACTCGTCAATGCCCATTGTTATGGACTTGGGTTTTGGAGAAGATGGGGATGCTGGAGATCATGGAACGGTTAGCAAACAAGCAACACGGGGACACAAGGTTTACCCAGGTTCAGGCCCCCGGAGGGAAAATCCTACTCCTGCTTGTCTGCTCTTGATTACGGCGGAACCGAAGGTTACAGGGGTGCGCAGATGCAATCTGGCGTGGAGGTGTGTATGCGAAAGTATGAATCGAGCGATCTAGGTCGTGCCCTCCTGGCCTTTATATAGACTTAGGTAGGTCCCGGGCATATACCTAGTCGGTTACAGGTTCTAGGGTTTTACCCCTCTGAATTTCCTATCTACTCTAGTCTTGCTCTCCAAGGATCCGAAGGCACCATGGGCCTGGGCCACCCGAAAGTCTTCATGGGCCGACGTACTTTTGCCGTGGGCCTTCCTTGGGCTGGACTAGGTATGATGAGGTCATGCACCCTCGGGGTATAACCATGTCAGTAGCCCCCGAGTGATCAGTCGAATCATAGGTTCGGCTGAGGACTCTTCAATCTTTCGGGTGCAACTATGTATTTCAATAGTTCGTGTGTAGGGATTGTTGATGCGTGTGCCTGACTCACCCGACGGATCAGGGTCAGTTAACTATCTTAGGACGAAACGACACGATCTTCCTCAGGTTCGAGTCCCTCAACTCGAAACTGGAACATATACTGGCGTAATTCGATTCAGGCCGCGGAGGACTTACATGAGTTGAATTCCAGTGAATTTAATTGATGTACCCAACGCGTCCGTCGGGATTTTTCATCGCGCCTGTTGGCACGGGTTCATACTTAGCAGAGCGTAGTCGTGTGCGTTTCCAGGCCATCAGATGACATCTGTAGGTCTTATCTTTGTGTCGCAGACACAGCATCCGAATGTTTGTCACCGCGTAGGTGTTTCGGGTGGCCCAGGAGATCATTGCTCACTCAGCGTTTTGTTGGGGCAGAATGGCCGAAAAGTTTTTGCATGCGGATCCGAAAGATCGCAGTCGAAGAATTCATAGGGTGCGCGACCAGCGCTCCCTATGGGAGTATCCCCCGAGTGTCTGTTCGAGTCGTAGACTCGAGTGGAGACTTTAGTTCAAACATCGTTCAGTTGTTAAGTCCGTAGGACACAAAAAAAATCGGATGCTTAAATCCGTCCTCCCTATGGGAGTAGCCCCCGAGTCCGTAGTGGAGTCGCAGACTCGACGTAGGACTCGAAGAAACAGTTCGTATTCATCCTTCGGGTGTGCGACCAGCGCTCCTAATAGGAGTAGCCCCCGAGTATTTAGTCGAATTGTAGATTCGAGTGAGTACTCTTAGCTTTGTAGCCAAAGAAATTATAGTTGCTGCTAGTATAGCTTTTGATGACATCAGTGCTGACGATCAAATGACCTCAAGCGTCTGCTGCGCTAGAGATGACTTGACTGAACGAACGTGGGTCCCACTTGATGACCTTGAATTGACCAGTCACGCGCGGCGTGGAGATAATTACGGTGTCGCCTCGATTTCCGCGTGTAGTGGACGGCGTGGTAACGATGGTTCCAGATGTCGACACGTGTATGGTCGATCGCCGTTGGCGTTAGGTCTTCCGGATGGACGGCCTCCGTATCGCCTCGCCGTTATAATCATTGGGGAAAGTTGCGCTTGTTTTCACCGCATCGTTCTTATTTTCACCGCCTCCTTGTGCTCCATCGATTCTTGCTGCGACCGAATTTCCTTCCACATTTCCATCTTCCTTCAAGGCTCTCACCGCCGGCCAGAGCGATGGGGAAATCAAAGAAGTCATCATCTGCGTTGGTACCAGCACCGCCGAGGAAAGAAAAGCGCCACCGCTACCCGTGTCACCGACGGTGGTTGGCAATCGAGACGCGGAGAGTGATCTCCGCAAACTTCATGAGCGGGCTTGATCCCGCAGGATAGGAGGCCAGACTCCCCGGCAACGAGGTAATCCCCCGTCCCCCAGCTGGGTATCGGGTTATGTTTCTCGCCTTCATTATGCGTGGGTTTTCCTTTCCAGTCCACAACTTCCTCCGTGGACTGCTCTTTCTCTATGGCATGCAGCTTCATCATCTTTCGCCCAATTCTCTTCTTCACATTGCTTGTTTCATCACTTTCTGCGAGTGCTGGCTCGACATTGAGCCGCACTTTGGCCTCTTCCGGAAACTTTATTCCGTGAAGAGGCAGTCTGGCTCAGATGGTGTTTATCCCATTGGGGTTTGCATCATCTCCCTCAGTCCCAATCTGCTTTTATTTTCCTTTTCCATGTCCGAATCTGTCCAGTACTGGCGGAGGCGATGGTTTTATATCCGTGACTCCGTAGATCCTGGGCAAGATTTTGGTCTTGTTCCTTTTGACCCCTCCCAAAAGATTGAGCCGAAAAGGTCTTGGAAAAACAAGATCTTGGATGGCGAGGTGGCGGATATAGAGGCCCTTTACCGTCGGGTGGAGGATCTCCAGTTGATTCCGGAGAAGAAGTGAACGGCGTGGATATCATCCGCGACAGCTTTCGAAGGCCGGGTGCAGCCTCTCCAGCTAGGGTGCACCCGATGTTTCTTTATTCGGGCGCCGTGATCCGACGAGGTTTTCGCCGAGAAAATCACCGAGGGGATCTTGACAGACCCTTCGCCATCTGAAGTTCAAGGCCGAGAAGAAATCCGGGAAGTCGCCGACTCCGCCGTTTTCTTGGCGTTGATGTTCCATGTGTAGATTTGTGCGCGAGCGCACCGTCGACGATATTTATTTTCCTTTGTTTGCTAACAAAGTCCCTTCTGGTTTTGCAGAGCTTCAAGGTGTCGGGCCTGGTACCTCCATTGCCTGAAAAATATCCGAATGCCCCGGATAATGACGTGGTGGATTCCGTGTCCAAGCTGCCGTCGGCGCGATCTCCGACGGAAGATGCCGACGAGTCGAGCGAGGACCATATGCGCAAACGATCACGGAGCTCCAGCGAGTCTTCGGATGCCTCGACTCCTCCGAGTCCCAGAAACCCTCTGTGCCTTGAGCGTCACAGTGACGGGCATGGAGGCTCTTCTTCTCCCATTCCTGTGCGGGCTGTAGCGCCGCACCCGCCAGCGAAGCGGAAGAAGGAAGAAAAGAAGGAGGAGAAGAAGGAAGAGAAGAAGGTGGAGAAGAGAGCCCAAAGGACTCCTCCTGTTTGACCTCACCATTTGGACTCGTAAGTTTCTTTATCGTTGTCTTCTGCTGTTGACTTTTGTTCTTGTGCTAAATATTTCGTGTGTGCACTCCTCCCACGACTCCTCCAGCGATGGTGCTCGGGAGATGATGGGAGAGTCGAAGGTTCGTCTCCTCCTCCTCGACGGTGGCAACGCGTGGCGCTGCCCGAACCTCCTGCAGGAGGTGCGTGGTGCGCCAGAAATTTGCCGGGCCTTCAAGATCACCGCTGGATCATGTAAGTCGCTCATCACTGGGGAGCCCCGAGTGTTTTCGTGTGAGTCGCTTTCCGCTTTCTCCTATTGGGCGAGCCCCAGTCCTTTTTTGAATGGTGGTTCTTCTACGTAGCCTTTGTGCAGAAGCTGCCGGCCGGGTGCAGAGCGCCTGGTGCTGGAGGCCAACCTCCAACAGCTTCAAGGTACCCGTATACTTTGGGTGCTTATTTCCTTTATTTCTGTCCTGCTTTCTGATGTTTGATTGTTTTGGATGCAGAGGAGCATAATACTTCTCTCCGCGAGATCGGCGCTCTCAAGAAGAGCCTTGGTCAATTGGAGAAGAAGGCTGAGGACGCCGCTGATGCGAAGGAGCGCCTTGAGCTGGAGCTGGCCAAGGCAGCCGAAGCGAAGGAGCGTCTGCAGCAGGAGGCTATGGACCGCGAGGAGCAACTTACCATGGCTGCGACTGCGCGTGAAAGAGAGGTGGCTGACAAGCTCATGGCCGCTGCCAAGGCTGTTTTGGGTGAGTGCCTTATTTTTGCTTCTGTATTTTTGTTTTCTTGCCTTTCTTCTTTGTTACTGTCCTTAGTCTTCTGTTTTTGTTTTGCCGCAGATGCCGCAGGCATCGAGTTTGACCGCGACGCTCTCGAGCACAGGAGTGCTCTAGATGATGATACTGCAGCGGTCGAAGATCGCTGCAGCACCGTCGTCGGCTCCCTTACCAAGGCGAAGGAAGTCCTTGGCCGCTTCTACAAGGAGCTTGTCCCTAAGGGCGCGACCCTTGATGATGTTGACGCCTTGGCAGAGGCCCTGTCAGCCGAAGCGCCTGCGGTGTACAAGCGCAAGCAGAAGGGCATCGGCGCGTCCGTCGGGCTGGCGATGGCTTTGGCGGCAGGAACGGAGCTGGACCTTCCCCAGATCACCTCCCGGATGCCGACGACCGCGGATAGATCCGAGGTAGCTTTTGCTGCCTATTCTGCTCGCTGCAAGCGATATGGGCCAAATCTCATTGATCTGCTATCTGAGTATGCACTGCGGCAACAGGGGGAGGCCAGGACGAGGCAATCTGGCTCCGAGGCTATTCAGGGTGCCGCGTCTTAGGCGTTGTAGATGTAGGATAGTTTGTAGTCTTCTTTTGTTGTAAATATTTGTGAGGAACGCAATCATTGTGCCATGTATTGGCCTTTATATGCTTAATGAACTCTTATGAGTTGTGCTCTTCCCTGTCTGAATGTTTATGTCCTTTTCTTTTCTGCTGTGCTAGGTTCCTTCGGTGTTGACCCGCTGACACTCGCCGCAGCCGCTACCGCCCATCGTTGGATGATTCCTCGCAACTCGCTTTTCTTCGGGATCGTGTTCGTAGTCTTGAGAGGGGGTTGCTTGGGTTGCGAGGTCACGCCGATGTTTGGAAGTCCAAGGCAGATCGCGGTGCAGCCAGAGAGGAGTACTTGATGGCGGAACTGCTTCGGCTATCTGAGCAGCTTCAATGTAAGTTGTTCTTTGTTTCGAGTTGCAACTCAGTTCTTCGAATGAGCCTTCTGGCCTTGCCTCTTATTTTGTGCAATTGTCGTAGGTGCTAACCTTGCTCCGAGGGAAGAGAAGGAGCGTGTCGTTGTTCGGGTCAATTGCTTGAATCAACAGGACGTGGAGGCTGGCGGCTCCTTCTGGATGGATCGTGACCGCGCCATGGCGCTGGCGACGGTGCAAGATCGTGTGCACCAGGTTTCGCGGGTGCTTCGCCGTGCACGCCGCTGCCTCAGTGTTGCATGTCATGTTTCCATTGGATGCTGTACCAACAAGCCTTGCGGGTCTTCTGTCGAAGTTTCGAAGTGTGAGCAATGTCAAGGAGTTGGTGCGGCAACAGCTCGTTGCGGGCGTGAAGGCTGCTTTGTCCCTTGTGAGGCTGCACCGGCCTGATGTAGATTTGTCTGTTGTAGCAGCTGGGCCACCTCTTCGGCCGGATGGTGGCGAGTGGGATATGCGTCCGCATTATGCGGCTGTAAGGCAGTACGCCGAACAGGTAGTAGATTTGTTTGAGCAGCGTGCTCAAGTTATTCTTCAGAATAGGTAGTACCTGTAAAAGAGGTAGATGTAAAATTTGTATATTTTGACTGGGCGTGTTGTGCCCTGTGTTATAAAGGTTTATGTTTATTGTGAGCACGCAGTGCTTTGTTTGAGTACGTGTCCTTTTCGTTTGCCTGACGTTGTCAGCTACTCAGGGTGTACACGCAGGATTCTCGCTGATGAAAATCGTGAGGTGGGGAGCCCTGAGCGTTTGTAGCATAAAGTAAAGTTGCAAATAACGAAACGAAATTTTGGGGCAAGACACTTAGCTTTATTTATATCGTAATGGAGGAAGTACATTGTTCGGCTGAATAGCCTTGGCTGAAAAGCCTTATTGAAAGTAAAGTGGTAGGTAACTATGGGTAGAATCGCCGTAAGTGTGCGATGTTCCATGGGTTGGAGTATGCGACTCCAGACTCCACGTGCTTGAGGCGATAGGCGCCACCTGGGATGACTTCGGTGATGATGTAGGGTCCTTCCCATGGCGACTCGAATTTCTTCGGTCGCTCTTGCTTGAGTCGCAAGACGAGGTCTCCTTCGACGAAGGACCTTGCGAGCCGGCTGTGGTAGCGGAGACTCCGGTACACCGATCGAGATCTGCACGCTCTTGCTTCGTCGAGTGTCGACGGCATATTCGAGTGCAGCCGGATTTGGCTTCAGGCGACAACCGGGAGCCCGGTGGCGATTACCGGGTAGCACGGCTCCGTGTACCATGAAGAACGGCGTGTAGCCGGTGGAGCTGTTTGGCGTAGTCCGTAAGCTCCACAGTACGGATGGTAGCTCTTTCGTCCAGGCTCCAGCTTTACGTTCGAGTGGACTCATGAGGCGCTTCTTGATACCAGCGCCGATTAGGCCGTTGGACTTTTCCACTTGCCTGTTTGTTTGCGGGTGTGCCACTGAGGCGTACGTGATGTTGATCCCGAGGCCTTCGCAGAAGTCCTAGAACTCCTTGGAGATAAAGTTCGATCCATACACTGTGATGATGCTGTGCGGTACGCCGAACCTGTAGACAATGGACTCAAAGAACTTGACGGCAGTTTTGCCCTTTTGGTTGGTGACGGGCATGGCCTCGACCCACTTGGTGAATTTGTCGACTGCGACCAGGAGGTAAACATGTCCCCCTTTCGAGGACTTTGGCATTTTTCCTATCATGTCGAGGCCCCATTGAGCAAAGGGCCAGGCTATAGGTATGGGTCTGAGATCTTACCCGGGTGCGTGCGGTTTGTCGGCGAACCGTTGGCACCCGTTGCATCTTCGGACGATGTCCTTTATGCGCTCATGGCTGGTCAAGAGAATCCCGCTCGTAGAGCTTTGGCGACAAGGGAGCAGCTGCCTGCGTGATGGCCGCGGATGCCCTCGTGGATGTCTTGGAGGATGGCTTTCCCGTCACCGATGGTGACGCACCTTTGTAGTACACCCGTAATATTGCGCTTGTACAGCTCGGCATTGATGATGGTGGAGGCTTTTGACCGACGAGATATGCGTCGGGCATCTGTCGGGCTGTCAGGCAGTTCTCCGTTTATCAAGAACTGGAGGTATGGTCGCGCCCAAGTTTCTTCGACTGCCATGACCTGCATTAGGTTTACCATGGCGACCTCTGTGTACATTTTCTCGGGTCCTTCATGTCCTTCAGGCAGCGTAGCCCCCGAGTGTTCGCTTCTTCGGTGATCCTTGGGGAATTTCCGCTGATGGATGGCACGCAGATCTGTTCGAGGAACACACCGTGGCACCTTTGCGGTGGAGCCGATGTTGGCGTAGTCCGCCTCCTCGCTTTCTTCCAACGTCGAAGCTCGCAGTCCGAATTCTCCTTCGAGTGCGTTGTAGAGTGCGCGTACGCGATCATGTTTTCGGCGTGGCGTCGCACTCATTCATTGTCCGCTGGACGACGAGGTTGGAGTCACCAGATGACCAGCGTTGCGCCGCAGATCTTTCCATTCTCATGCCGTGGATGAGGGCTTCAGATTCGGCCTCATTGTTGGAGGCTCGAAATTTCATCCGAGGACGATTTCATCCGGTCGCCTGGGGGAGTCAAGATGACTCAGCTCCGCCTCCGCTTAGCGCTTGGAGCCGCTGAGTGCATGGTCCATGATCGCGACATGTCTGGGTGTCCGCAGCAGCTCCATCCAATGTACCAGGAAGTCCGAGAGGACTTGAGACTTGATTGTGAGTCGCTTCTGGTAGATGATGTCCAGGGGTGACAACTCGATGCCCCATAGGGCCACGCGTCCTGTGGCTTCTGGGTTATTCAGGATGTTGTTCAGGGGTGCCTCGTTGACGACCATCACCTGGTGCTCCTAGAAGTAATGGCTCAGCCGTCGAGTCGTCATGAACACGCCGTAGGCGAGCTTCTGGTAGTGAGGGTACCTCTGCTTTGTTGGTGTCAGTACCTCGTTGAGGTAGTAGATTGGGCGCTGGACCCCGTGGGTCTTGCCTTCTTCGGGTCGTTCGACCACTAGTACGGTGCTGACCACCTGGTGTGTGGCTGCTATGTACAGCAGCAGAGGCTCGCGCTCCTTTGGCGTGACCAAGACGGGCAAGGTGGAGAGGAGCCGCTTGAGGCTTTCGAATGCATCGTTGGCTTCGGGCGTCCACTCGAATTTATCTGCCTTGCGTAGCACCTGGTAGAATGGAAAGGCCTTCTCGCCCATGTGGCTGATGAATCTGCTCAATGCCACTATTCGTCCTGCGAGCTGCTAGACACCCTTGATATTTTTCGGCTTCTCCATCGCCATGATGGCTCAGATTTTCTTCGGGTTCGCCTCGATCCCTCGCTGAGAGATGAAGTACCCGAGAAGCTGACCCGATGGGACGCCGAAGGCGCACTTTTCGGGGTTGAGCTTGATCCTGTAGCGATCAAGGTTGTCGAACGTCTCGCGGAGATCGTCGATAAGTGTCCTTGCCTCCCTGGTTTTTATGACTATGTTGTAGCAGAATACTCTGAACGGTGTGATAAATGCCGTTTTCTTGAACATTGCGACCGATCTGGTCCTTGAGGCAGGCCTGCATGCATCGCTGGTACGTGGCACCTGCGTTCTTTAGCCCGAAAGGCATTGTGTTGTAGCAGAATACTCTGAACGGTGTGATAAACGCCGTTTTCTCCTGATCTTCAACCTTGAGTCGAACCTTGAGTCGAATCTGAGTAGGCGTCGAGGAAGGGGAGTTTCTCGCAACCTGCAGTCGAATCGATGATCTGGTCGATCCGTGGAAGGGGGAAGTGGTCCTTTGGGCAGTGCTTGTTTAGCGATGTGAAATCCACGCACATCCGCAGGATGTCCGTGTCCTTCTTTGGGACCATGACTGTGTTTGCAAGCCACTCGCTTTCTTTGATTTCCCTGATGAAGTTTGCAGCGAGTAGTCTGTTGATTTCCTTGCTGATAGCTTCGGCTTGTGGCTCGGACAGTCTTCGGATGGACTGCTTGACGGGCTTGGTGTCTGGAAAGACGTTGAGTGCGTGCTCGGCGAATTCCCTGGGAACTCCTGGCATGTCCGCAGGACACCAGGCGAATATTTCCCAGCGCTCACGGAGGAATTCGACGAGCGCGACTTCCTATGCGGGGCTGAGGTCGTTGGCGATCAGCGCCGTCTTTGAGGCATCCGTCGGGTGGACCTGCACCTTCTTTGTGTTGACCGTGGAGTCGAAAGACATGTCAGGTGCGTTTTGTCGTGTGACTGGGGGTGCCCCATTGTCCGTCACCTTGTGGAGCCTAAGGAGCTCCTCCTGCATACCGAATGATTGGGAGATTCTGTTGAAATCTCTGTCGCATTGGTCCGATCGGGTGAAACTCCCGTGGACTGTGATGACACCCTTCGGTCCTGGCATCTTGAGTAGCAGGTATGCATAATGTGGGACAGCCAGGAACCTTGCGAATGCTACACACCCGAGGATGGCGTGGTACTGTGATGGCCAGTCCACCACTTCGAATTCGAGCCGTTCCAGTCGGAAGTTGTCCGGCTTGCCGAAGATGACGTCGAGCCATATCTTGCCCAGGGGAAATATGCCCTTCCCTGGAACGATGCCGTGGAACGTTGTGTCTGATTGTTCCAGTCGCATGCGGATCCGCATTGCTGCTAGAGTGCTTGCGAACATCAGGTTGATGCCGCTGCCGTCGTCCATGAAGACGCGACTCATATCGAAACCTCCGATCTGCGCCTCCAGCACCAGGGCAGCATGACCTTGTTGGAATTATGCCCTAGAGGCAATAATAAAGATGTTATTATTATAATTCTTGTTCATGATAAAGTTTATATTCCATGCTAGAATTGTATTAAGCGGAAACTTTAATACTTGTGTGGTTTGTGAACAACACCGTGTCCCTAGTACGCCTCTATGGACTAGCTCATTGATTAATGATGGTTAAGGTTTCCTAACCATAGACATGAGTTGTCAATTAATAATGAGATCATATCATTGGGAGAATGATATGGTGGACAGACCCAAACTAAGCGAAGCAATTAGATCGTGTCATCGTGTTCGTCTTTGCGAAGCTTTTCTTATGTCAAATATTGTATTCCTTAGACCATGAGATAATACAACTCCCTGGTATCGGAAGAAAGCTTTGAGGTCATCAAACGTCATCCTATGAGAGGGTGATCATAAAGGTGTCTCTCAGGTGATCGGAAAGTATCTGTTGGGTTGTATGTATCGAGATGGGATTTGTCCCTCCCAAGTCGGAGAGATATACTTTGGGCCCACTCGGTAATCGATATCAACACCGCTTGCAAGCATGTGGTTAAGGGTTAATCACAAAGTGATATCGGATTACGGAACGAGTAAAGTACTTGTTGTGAACGAGATTGAACTAGGTATGACGGTATCGACGATCAAATCTCGGGCAAGTAAAATATCGCGAGACGAAGGGAATATATATATGGGATTGATTGAATCCTGGCATCATGGTTCATCCGATATGATCATCGATGATTGTGTGGGAGTCAATATGGGTTTCCAGACCCCGCTGTTGATTATTGATAGAAGATCATGTCTGCATATTCTCGAACCCGAGGTCACACTTAACGATCTCGACGCTAGGATAGATTGGATAATTGGTTTATGAGTTTTTGTTCGAATCTCGGATGAGATCCGGGACATCACGAGAGGTTCCGAGTGGTCCGAGAATAAGATTCATATAAGGCGCAGTTTTTGGAGTTCGGAATTGTTCCGATTAAGGTATTGTACCGAAGCTTCTAGAACCTTCCGGAAGGGGACCAACGTGGCCACACCTTCCGGGAGGGGCATGGGCCTATGAGGGAGTGCCCGGACGCATTGGGCCAGGGCACAAGGCCCATAGGGCCCAGCCGCCAAGAGAGTTTTAAACTCGAGATAGAGCTTCTAGAGGGGGTTTTGCCCCTCCTCCTCCTTGGGCCGCGGTTTGGGCTTGGGGAGGGGCTAGGCTGCGCCTCATATATAGAGGGCTGGCGCACCAACCCCCACACACACCTTCCCTCCAACCCTAGCCGCCTGCTGCCCTCCTCTCCTCCCGAGCTTGTGGCGTAAGCCCACTGCAGAAATTCTCCACCAATTGCACCGCGCCATCGCTAGATCCAAACCATCTCTCCACCATACTTGCTGGACCAAGGAAGGAGGAGGCGTCGAGGTGCCGCACGTGTGCATCTCATGGAGGCATCGCCACTTGTGGTGCTAGATCGGATCGGATCGCGAGGAGGAGAAGCGAGTACGACTACATCACCCACGCTCGACGTAACGTTCACTGCGAATCTTCAAGGGTATGAAGATCTAATCCAATCTCTCTCGTTGTTTGCATCTCCTAGATTAGATCTTGGCTTCCCTCTGTTCGCATCCGTAGAAAATTTTGATTTACTATGCCGCGAAACCCTTCAGACCTGGGCGAGGGATCTGGCAAGGGTGATCCGAACGAGTGAACGTGATGCAGGACTCCGATCTGCTGAGGTACTCAGGGATGGCGGGTGGAGTTGCCACGGCCAGGTTGATCTGTCGGGTGATTTTCTTCTGCACCCTATTCATAGGGCGCCTTCCGATCATCGCTTTTCGGCGGGGATACCCGTTCCAAAGATTGTTCGCCGGTGCGACGGTTGGTGGTTTGGGCCTCCTACAGTTGGCGGTGGAGGAGCTCCATGCGCTATCTCACCTGGCGCGGGTGTGTTTCCGAACGCAGGGATTGGAGCTTGCTGCCTCATCTGCACCATGCTTTCGCTGATCTTCTGGAACTCGCGGCAATCCTTTAGCATGTGGCTCGCCTTCTTTTTGTCATCCTGCTTGTCGATGTAGAAAAGGATGGTGCATGGACCCGAAAGTTTTTCGTATGCTGAGGGTCCGTTATCGCGGTCACGGCGCGTTACACGATCGCGGGCGTCCTCCATCGCGAAGTTTCCTCCATGGGTATCCTCCGCTATTGCGGTTGGCGTGCTATGGGCGATCGGCGTAGCCAGCCGCGACCATGTCGGGTCCGTCGCGATCGTCGTAGACGCGCGATCTTCTCTTGCTACGGCGCTCTCGCCGTCGACCATAGTCGTCCTCTTCTTCCGATTGTGCTCGGTGAATGGAGTCTTCTTCGTCAGCCCACCTGTTGGCGATGTCCATGAGGTGATCGAGCGTTTTGGGTTTGACGCGCCCAAGTTCCTCCTTGAAGTATTGGCGCTTGACGTCGTCCCGGAAGGCGTCGATGGCCCTCTCTTCGGAGATGTGGGCTGCATAATTCTTTGTGTTGGACCAGCGTAGTATGTACGAGCGAATGGATTCGCCCGTTCGCTGAGTGCAGGCTCGCAATTCTTCGATTGAGGCGGACCTTTTGCTGGTACCCTTGAAGTTTCGGATGAAGCTGTAAGCTAGCTCATCCCAGCTTCGGATGGACCCTGAGGATAGGCTGCTGAGCCAGATTCGGTCTACCGTCATTGCATTGCATGGCGGTCTCCTTGTTTCCACCGTGCAGTTTGACGGATGATAAGTGATTGCTAAGCCAAGCCTTTGGGTCTTGAGTGCCGTCAAACTTCGGAGTATCCAAAGGAAGCTTGAAATTTCGCGGCATCCGTGTCCGTCGGACGGATCTGCTGAAGCATCGGGCTCCGCAGAGTTCTCCTTCGTCTTCGTCCATCTCGGATTCAGACGAGCATGCGCGCTTAGCTCGCGCTTTGTCGATTTTGCGCCAGTGAGCGGTCTCCGGCGTCAGAAGTCGCGGCGTCATGAAATCTTCTTCCTTCGGGAAGGTCATGTTCCTCTCGGATGAAAGGGTGGGGCGCGTCGAACCTGACCGGAGCTTTCTTGGCTCCTTGGGAGCTTCACGGTGAGCTCCAACGAGTCCGAGTCCGGTAAGTGCGGACTTGTGCATGGCCCTCTTCGGTCCCCGGGAGGTGGGTGGGCGCGAGATATGCATGGTCCATGATCGCAGCTGCATTTTTGGGATGACGTTGCTGTCGGCGTCCATCTCCATGAAGGATGTGTGGAGTGTTCGCGTCAACTCGCGGCGCTCCTGGGGATCCATGTTATCCATCCGAGAGCGGTGCTTGTTGCCTGGCTTGGCGTTCGAGCTGGAGCCGATGCCCATGGCGGAGAGCACGGCTCGTCGCGCGCTGGACTCTGAGGCTGCTTGCTTGCGTTTGTCAAGCACCTCTTGCATCTTGACCTGCTTCTTGTGCTCCTCGATCAGGAGCAGGTGGTAGGCCATCAGCATATCCCGCGAGGCGTCTGCGAGCAAGATTATGTTGCTCCACGGCTGGACTAGGTCCATCCTTCTTTGCTAAGGCGGATGACGTGGCCGCTGTTGTTTTCCCCTTCGGGTGGGGGAGATTGGCTTCTTCTGTTCCCACCGCTTGCTCAAGCGGGTTAGGCGGTTGGGTGCTGCTGATCCACGCCGCTTTGATGACGCGCGCATTGGTAGCGCCAGAGATTTGGCCCGCCGCCACTTTTCAGATCGAATCAGAGGTCCTCGCATCCGATGGCGGATCGCATAGATCGGAGTTGCAGCTGCTGCTGTCGTAGGAGTCATCTGCTGATGATGTTGTGCGTAGCACGGGATGTGGGGCCCATGAAGCGGTCCTGATTGATGGTAAGGGCACCCGCTCAGGGAGGTGGAGGGTGCCAGTTTGCCCCACCTGGAAGCAGAAGCTCCCGAACAGGATTTCGAGTCCGTCGCCTACGGGCTCGAAGTCCTTCATGGTGGCCGGCGAGTGGGCGGTGAAGTCGAAAGCGCCGAAGAGGAGATGGCTGTCCGTTGCTGCAGAGTTGTAGATCGATAGGGTTTTGACCGTCACGATCGCACAATCACCGCCCCCAAATCCCACAGACGACGCCAATTGACGAGGTTTCGACTCGTCAATGCCCATTGTTATGGACTTGGGGTTTGGAGAAGATGGGGATCCTGGAGATCGTGGAACGGTTAGCAAACAAGCAACACGGGGACACAAGGTTTACCCAGGTTCAGGCCCCCGGAGGGAAAACCCTACTCCTGCTTGTCTGCTCTTGATTACGGCGGAACCGAAGGTTACAGGGGTGCGCAGATGCAATCGGGCGTGGAGGTGTGTATGCGAAAGTATGAGTCAAGCGATCTAGGTCGTGCCCTCCTGGCCTTTATATAGACTTAGGCAGGTCCCGGGCATAGACCTAGTCGGTTACAGGTTCTAGGGTTTTACCCCTTTGAATTTCCTATCTACTCTAGTCTTGCTCTCCAAGGATCCGAAGGCACCATGGGCCTGGGCCACCCGAAAGTCTTCATGGGCCGACGTACTTCTGTCGTGGTCCTTCCTTGGGCTAGACTAGGTATGCTGAGGTCATGCACCCGCGGGGTATAACCATGTCAGAGAGAATGACCAGCTGACACGCGCCATCGGTAAAAAAGAACACCCTGGACTAGCATGAGGCACATGGGGTATGACGTTGAAGGATGGGTTTGCCGCGGGCGATACTTCAGATGGCGCCAGAAAAGAAAAGAGCATCTGCATGGATGACAGATAGAACAGGCACTTAGGGAGCTGCAGGCGCAAGTGAACGCACAAAATAGCCAGCAAGCTACCGGCCCATCTCAGTGGCACGAAGAGCCTGCATTGGAAGCTGCCGGCGGCCTAGACTCTGCGCGAAAAAGCGGCATGGATTCCACGGAGAACGAGCATCCCACGCTTGAAATGGCGGGTCCTCGATACCCCGTGGATGAGATCACGGAGAGCGAACACGCTGAGCTACATGTGAGATTAATGGGATTATCCATTAAGGTGGTGGTCGGCTATGCCTTACCTCATGTACCTGGTGGAACTTACCACTCCCGACCGATTTCAGATGGCTATGCTATTCTTGGGGTGGATGAGGTTATGAAGGAATATGAGGAAGCACAGACCAAGCTACAGGTGAAGGGGAAATTCAACTGAAATTTGCAGTGAAAACAACCATTCTCTGGAAGAAGGAACACATCGTGCTTCCAAATTGAGGCCATCGCCCCTCCGCTGCTCAAATACAATCTGAGCCGCCTCTGCCTCTGGTCATCGAGATACTCCCGCTGCCTCCAAGATCAGCCTTTGCCGCTCAGCCATCTCCTCAAGGCCACCATCTCCCAAAGGCCACCATCTCATGAGTCAATGTCAGAAGAAGAGCACTACCACAAAGAGCACTAGCACTACTACCACAAAGAAATCTGCAGGAAACCATACGCCGAAGAGTTCAAGGAACTACGTCCCGCAGCCTTCCGCCAAGCCATTGCCGGTATTACCATGGAATCGCAGCAACGAGGAGAATAAGAGGATCTCGGAAGACGAGGTTAAGAAATTCTTTGCACCTAAACGGGCCGAGCTAAAGGAGAAACTAGATCCGGTGGTGGTGGAGAAGTTTTACAATAATCTTTTCAAACCTGAACCCCCACTTGTGCCGGACTACAAACGCCAGATTATAAAGGGGGATGCAAGGCGGAGGGAGTCTGAAAGTAGTATTCATGAACCCCAGAAAACAGTTCCCTAGCTCGGAGAGCAGGAAAACCAATCGTGCGCCCTGCTCCAAGTGTTCGATACACGGATAGCTCCTCCTGTAAATGATTACGGGCAAGAGCTACAAAGAAAGGCCAATGATATGGGGATGACTTACATTGCATACTTGAACATCATGGGAGACATATTGCCCAAAGGCGATGTCAACCCCATTCAGCCATGGAAGTACCGGAAGAATCTCATCAAGAAAGAGGAGCTCAAGAATCTACCGACAAAGATGCGAAGATTGCATAAGTGGTACCTTAATTTCTGCAAGAAGACAAAGGGAGAATGGATCACAGCGCATATAAGAGATGAGATTTTCTTGTGCGGAGATGACCAGATCACCTTCAACATTCAAGACTTGCATTTTTTATTCAATCAGAAGGAACTCGATAAAGCTTCCCTCAGCCCTTATTGTGTGTAAGTACTATTTCTGTAATTTATATCTCAGCTCATTCAATTCATTAATTGCATATATATATATATATATATATATATATATATATATATATATGCCCACCATATATGTATATACTATTATGCAGGAAAAAATTTATGGAATGCATGAAAGGAGGCCCTTATGTCATTGGGTTCGTTGACCCAAATAGAGTTCATGAACAAGTGGTAAAACATAAACCCGGGCAAACAGAAGATTTCTTGCTAAGGTCTTTACTGAGACAACAAACCAAATGGGAAATACTATTGCCTTACAACTTCTCGTGAGTGTTACCCTCTCTTGTACACATTCTGTTTCGGCTTACTCGATGTTAAGTGTTACTGGTGATGAGTTATGCGTGTGCAGGTTCACTTTATTCTACTAGTCATTCAAGTTGACGCAGGAAAAGTCCTTGTCATGGACTCGGCAAGAAAAGACAAAGAGCTATGGACAGACTTTAAAGCGATGCTCGAGAGGTAATTTCAATCATATTATCGCACTAGATCGGCAACTTTCATGATAACAAGTAATTGATTACTCCTTTATTCATTTTATTTACCGGACAGTGTTTGGAAAAGGTTCACGGTCAGGGTCGTGGGTGAATGGTCAGAAGAACTACAATTTGTAGATCAAAATGTAAGTAATACTAACCAGCTAGGTATGCGTATATCTTTGGTTCTGTTTTCAATTCCATTATATCATGCTTTATTGATTATTATTTTGATTGAACTCTCTATTCTCGTAAAGTACGCACGACAGGAAGCCGGCTATAACTTATGTGGATACTACGTTTGCGAGTTCATTCGCAACACGATATGTGCGACGAACAGGCCGCACTAGAACAACTTATAGTACATAAACGAAGTACACAACATTATTTTATTACCATCAGTTGTGTTGAGTTTCATTCTTATATATATATACCATATTCTTCATATATATTTAGATCGAATGGATGCGGGACAACCTCCTACCATTTGACCGCGTACGAGCCATTCAAGAGGAATTGGCGGGGTTCATACTTGATGATGTCGTCACGCCTGGCGGAGAACTCTTTAGATATCCAAAATGAACGTGTACGAAGATGCTATATTGTATATATGCTTGAACATGTTTGTCTTGTACTTGATGCTTGAACGTGTACAGAGAATACCACAATGACGATGTTTGTGTATAATAATAGTTGCTTAATTATTGATATAAGTATGTATCGACGATGTATGTGTATACCTCTCCCGATCGATCCCCGTCCCCGCCGCCACAGAAATCCGCCCAAAACGGGGCGGCGGCAGAACTCTGCCGCGGCAGAGATTTAGGCCATTTTACTGCCGCGGCAGAGAACCTTTAACACCGGACCCCCACATGCGCCATCCTTTAACAGCGGTTCGTATAAGAACCGGTGTTAAAGGGGAGCCTCTAACACCGAACCCTCAACAACGATTCTATAACCGTTGTTAGAGGGTGGTCCGAAACGGTGTTAGAGGCATCGTTGTGCACTAGTGAAATAACAACAACGCGTAGAGTAAAAAAATAACAATGTTTCACGAATATCATATTATTACATCTTATGTGATTATGATCCTTAATAGTTATGTTTCTTTCTCTTATTTACATATTCCTCGTCCTATCCTCTTGAAAATTTGGGAATATAACTTTTGCCTGCATACAAATTAGACCACATCTCAACTTCTGTTATCACCATATTTTGGCCAACGAAGGAGATGGGCCGTGATCAAGATGGGCTTGGAAGATGCGTATATTCAACGTGTTGTTGGATCGGCCTAGTACGTAGAATTGGGCTAAACTGCCCGTGTATCTTGTATCATAGTAGGTTTCGTTTCAGTTTAGGTTCGTTTCAGTTTAGGTAAAGATAGAGTTGTAGAGTTATTCCAAAAGTAGAGAGTCTCCGGACTATAAATATGTACCTAAGGTTATCGAAAAAAGGAGGACAACCACGTTCACAACAAACACAATCTCGGCGCATCGCCACCCCTTGTTTCTAGGGTTTCTTTCGGTAGTGTCTTTGCCTAGATCGCATCTTGCGATCTAGGCAAGATCTACTTATATGCACCGGGTTTTACTCAGATCAAGCGTTGTTGATGGCGAGTAATACCATTATCATAGATTGTTTGAGGCTAGCATCGGTGCTTTTCATTATTATCGTTGAAGTTATGCTACCTCTAGTTATCTCGCTACCCTTGCACCTTTTCCCAAAGTGTAAGGGTAGCATCTTGCTTGATCTTTATTTAGTCGATTCGATCTGTTATAGTTGTGCCTTGTTTACCAAGGTTTAGTTTAATATCTACGTAATCAGGCCTTACAAACGGGTTGAATGATCCAGTAGTACATAGGACGTGGCTTATTCGTCTAGAGAAGTTGTTCCGAATTGACTTTACGTTGGTTATTAGGCCTCTAGGGTTAATATTCTTCATCTTTGTGCGCATTTGTGCTCAATTACGTGTAGGACATTCCAGTTACGGTGAAAACATTAAACCGTCAGAGATCGATTTAACTTGTAGTGATCAAGCAAAACCCCATGTTATCGTGAATCTAATGCGTAACCATGGGGCAATCGGCTCTAGGAGCCGATTTAGTGGAAACCCGGGAGCCGTCACGGCTCGAATTTTACGATACTTGTTTACCATGTAGGAAATCAATCGGAGCAATCCTTCACCTTCCCGACCAGGTATAGTCAGGTGGCACGCCTCGAACCAAGCCAGACGGTGCCGGAGTTTTTGCGGGCCGTCACCGAGGGACCAGGGCCCACCATAGCCTGGAGCCTCGCCTCGTGTTGCCCGTCGCTGCTCGCCGGGTTTTGGCAGGCAACACATTTCGCACGCGGTGGACATTCAACAACGCTACATCAACATCCGACGCTGCGATGGAGAATGACACCACTTACGACGATCTACCCGACGAGCACAAGGCCAAGTATGACGAGATCAAGGCTCTTCAAGAAGACCTCATCAGCTCTTTTGAGAGGACCCGTAAGCATGGCATCAAGTGGAGGGGTTCTCCCCAGGGTGCCTCGATGAGGTAGATCTATCTGTTCTTCGAGGAACGCACTTGAGCTCTACGGTGAAGTCAACTACATGGTGGCTCATTCTCCGCACCGCCATTCCGAGAGCCCGTGAACGCTGAGCGGATCGCGGTTCGCGTAGTTCAGGAGATCATGAAGCATCGCATTCTCCGCCGGGCCTGCTTTAGGGACTCACCAGGAGAAAGATCGCCTGCATCAGCCACAACCGCTCGCACTTGCAGCTCCGTAACCGCCAGAGCAGCGGCTTACGCCGCACAAGGCCGGAGGCGACCCAGCGATTGCCAATTCCTGTTTGAGCCACCTAAGGAGATCCCACACGGATATATGCGCCACGCGCCGGATCGCAATAACTCGACACGCACCAAACAGATTGCAACCGCAGGAGTTTCATGCAGGAGTTCCGGGCAGGATCTTCAGGGCGTGTCGAGCAGCGATGTCCGGATGGACGACAACAAAGTGGCTAGCCAAGTATGCCACCGAACAAGTCATGAGAATCTAGCCCCTACAGCTCAAACAAAGGAGCAAATCGGTACCATCCCGGGATCAGTTCGCTGCGTCAAGAGAAGGACAATCGGCTATTCAAAGCCGCACTAACGAAGTTTGATCTCGATTCCGCCGCCACCCAAGTATAAGCTCCCGAGTTCTCAAGGTTCAGCGGGTCAAGGGTCAAGCTCGATCGAGCACATGCCGATACCGCACAACTAGGCATGATTTCGCATCGGATCGATGCGCGAAGATTTTTTGCGCAATCTCGACAGACCAGCCTTTGGGTGGTACACCTCACGCCACCGATTCAATTCATACCGAAGCAATCGGAAGAGCAGTTCCACATCCAAGACTATTCGAGGCTACCGAGGCCGCATTGCGCACTGGCGCAAGCGGGAGAAATCAGCCGAATACATCCAGCTCTTCAGACCGCCAAGAACCGGCGTTACTCGCTGCTTAACCGAGAAGGAAGCGGTCGAACTGGCAAAGTTGGGTCTCTCAAGACCCATCAAGGATCTGCTTTCCAAGTGAGTACAACTCATTGGCGCACATGGCCCGTAAACCGACGATGTATGAACAGCCACCCCGAGTTGTACCAAGACAAATTCAAACGTCCGATAGGCCCGGTCGACATGTAAGAAGGTGATCCCGCAAGACCAGGAGGTGGCCGGCTGAATGGGCTCGGGGGGCAGATCCTGTGGCCTGCAAGTGGGTGAAACAGCAAGGGCCTGCGAAAGGGTTCGACTTCGATGTGAGCAAAGCCGAGCAGATATTCGATTTGCTGCTGAAGGAGAAGCAGCTGAGGTTACCCGAAGGTCACAAAATCCCTACGGCTCAGGAAATGAACGGGAGGTCAGACGCAAGTGGCATCACTGCTCACCCATACCACCAATGAGTGCAAAGAGCTTCGCCAAATCCAAATGGCAATAGAACAAGGCCGTCGATCTCGGGCAGTTCGCCATGAAAGTGGACACGAACCATTTTCCGGCCAACATGGTAGAGCTCAGCTCGCGAGGCGTCACCTGGATTTCTCAGCGTTAATATGGCAGGTCAGGTACCACCATGACACGCATAAGGAGGAAGGTGGTCGCCTCGGGCAAGGAAAGAAAGGAGGCTAGTCCATGCGACGCCCAGCCACAATGACAAAGCGGTACTTAACAAAGGAACAAGTGAGGAGAGTGCGATATCGAAGCCACATTCCACGCATCTCCTTAACAAGTATGAGCGCCAAGATGACCAACGCCGCCGCGCCGATGTAGACGACGAAAGATATGAGCACCTTGCTAGGGGACCGCCAAAAGAAAAGGAAGGCGCAGACAAACATTGGGATTGTCCTTTCTTCAAGTCTTGCTGACGGGATGAGCCGATTGCTCATACGACAACCGCCCGAATGCGGTCAGCAGAAGGAAGACACGAGGCCGGTCGTTGTTCAAACGCCTAGGGCCTCTTCCACCCCAGAGCCACAGGAGTCCGCCGAGCAAGGGACCTCGAGAAGCCAAAGAATGACAAAGACGAAGATGTATCACCGCCCAAGGTGGTGTCCCGACGGACTCAGACACACCCAAGCGTAGAGTGCAGCGCCGCAGAACTTAGAGGAAGTCAAGCGCAGATTCCACGCTTTGAAGAAAGCACGACCTGATCCGCCAAAGTGAGGCAGACTTTGGAAACGGAAGATCGCCGACAAGGAAAGAATGGCGCCCAAACCAGCAAAAGCCGATGCACGTACATCGGCCGGCACAAACATGGTGTTCGACATCACCGTAATTTCGCGCCAAGAACCAATGAGCTACCGGGGCACAGTTTGATCATGGTCCACGGCCGGTCATCTTTGAGAAGCCACGTGAGAAGGGTTATAAACATCCGAAAGCCCTGCACTGCGGGTTACATCAATGGGCAACCTGTCGCCAAGATGTTGGTGGACACCGGGCGGCATCAATATCATGCCATACTCCATGCTACGACGCTTGGGACGCCCACCGCAGATCCGATCAAAACCAACGCCACGTTAAGCGACTTCAACGGTCGATTGAAACGCAAGGCGGTCAACGAGATCCGACCGCGGGAAAACCATCCCCACGCCATTCTTCGTCAGGACAGCAAAAGCACTTACACCGCCTTGCTAGGAAGGGATTGGATTCACGCTAATTGCTGCATTCCATCCACGATGCACCGCCTAATCCAAAGGGATGGCGATGAAGTGGAGGTCATCCACGCATTTATTCTATCGAGATCTCCATAGCTGGCATGAACGTCGGGAAGCGTAAGACCAAGAGCCGATCTCGAATCAACTGACGGCGAGCGTATTGAAGCTACAAAAACGGGTGAGGCTGGTCTTATCCATCGCCTTACAGAGTAGAAAAGCCCACGATCATGTGGTACGGCCGATCCTCGCGATCGCCACAAAAAATAAAAGCAGCGATCATACGACAAGCAGTTCATGTAGTCGTAGAGATGCTCGCCACCGTAAAACAATAAGGTGTAAACCGCCCTGACTAATGCAAGCAAAAGGGGCCGATTCAATCGATCGGCCCAAATTATTTTTGTTACCCTCACCTACCGTTTGCCCTGTGTTTAGCATCGATTTGACAGGTGACGGGAAGCTAGGGTACGGGTTTACATCCGCTGATGAGCTAGAAGAGATCAACATTGGTCCCGGGATAAGCCACGACCAACATTTATCGCCAAAGTTAGATCCGAGTCTCGGGGCCGATGATAGCCCTGTTAAAACAGTATCCAGATTGCTTCGCCTGGGACTACACAGAGATGCCTGGGTTAGACAGGAGCATCATTGAGCATCGGCTCCCGCTCAAAAAAGGATTTCGGCCATTTCAGCAGCGAGCACGACAAATGAAGGCCAAATTCGAAGAAGTCAAGAAGGAGGTCGAGAAAATTTTGATGCCAAGTTGATCAGCCATGCGTGTATGCTGAGTGGATTTCTAGTATCGCACTGTAGAGAAGAAGGATGGCCGCTGGCGTGGCCATAGATTTTCGGATCTCAACAGAGCTACTCCAAAGGATGAGTATCCGATGCCGTGGCGTAAACATTAATCAATGCAGCTGGGTCATAAGATCTTGAGCTTCATGGATGGCAATGCCGGTTACAACCAAATTTTATGGCTCCAAGACATACACAAGACTGCGCTCAGAGTCCTGTGTTCGTGGGGTTGTTCGAGTATGTAGTCATGACGCTTGATCAAGAATGCCGCCACGCACTAAAGAGCCATGAATTATATTTTCATGATCCGATCGGCAAGCGGTGGAAATCTACATCGATGACGTGGTGGTCAAGTCCGCCTCAAAGACACGGACACCGGACGATTCAACGCCCCGGACCGAACAAGAAAATTCGCCTACGGATGAATCCAAAGAAGTGTGCCTTCGGTGACGGCCGCCAGTTCTGGGTTTTTGGTCCATGAACGCGAATTGAGATCGGCCCGAAAAGTCGAGGCAAGGCGAACAATGAAGCCACCCACTACAAAGAAAGAACTGCAGTCCTCATCGGCAAGATCAACTTCACGTAAGATTCATCTCCAACTGTCAGAAGAATAGAGCCGCTCATGGACTAGTAAAATCAAATCGACGAGGAATTCACTGGGGCGGAACAACAACGAGCCTTCGACGAGATCAAAGAATATCCGACAAAGCCGCCGTTGTTAGTTCCACCGCACCGACAGGCCGTTCTATTTACTTGTCGAGTCGACACGCCCATCGCCTCGGTAGTGGTGCAAGTTTATGATGGGCGGAGCGAGTCGCCTTTACATAAGCGTATGATGCCGGACGCAGAGACAAGGTACCTCGATATCGATAAGTTGTGCCTCGCCTGTTTTTCACCGCACTAAGTTGCGCCACATTTTGCTATCGCAGAGATCATCATCATATGCAAATCGACGTCATAAAGCACATGCCGCTCCTATGTTAAAAGGCCGATCGGGCAAATGGATGTTTGCATTATCGAGTTTGACATCCGTATCAACCCGCGAAAGCGCTTAAGGGACAGGCGCCGATCTTATCGCTGAAAGGATCAACACTAACATAGCAAAGACCGTCCATAAGAGCGTGGCTATGTTTTTCGACGGATCGTTTGTGACGATGGCTGCATCGGCATTTTACTCGTGTCGCCTGGGGCAACATTTTCCTTCTCCATCGATTGTCTACCTCTCGCACCAACAATGTAGCCGAGCACGAGGCGATACGCAAGGATGGAGTTACTCTCGGCCGGAGAAGCAGTGGAAATTTTTGGAGACTCCAAGTTGGTGATTTCCCAACTCACGGAGGACTACAAGTGCGAGAGCGAGTCCCTCTTCCCATTATGGCTGTACTGCCGCGAGCTGATGGCGCAATTCCGACATAAACTTCACTTGGATCCCACGATCGCAGAATACCGAGGCAAACGATCTTGCGCAGATGGCTTCGTTACAAGGACGTGGTAGAAGGAGCCGACGCTCGTGCAGCCTCCGGAAGTGGACGATCGGAGAGCCGATATCTTCAATTACTTGAAGGATTCGCCTGGGGCACCTAAACGGATAAGGTACAAAGCCATGAAGTACGTGCTTATTGGGGATGACATGTTTTACAGACTCGAAGGGCTATTGCTCAAATGCTCGGGACCGAGGCCAATCGGCTCCTACACGAGGTACACGAAGGCGCCTGTGGAACTCACCAATCGGCTCATAAGATGAAATGGTTGATCAGCGATCGGGTTTTATTGGCCCACCATGCTTGAGGACCTTTCAACTACTACAAAGGGTGTCAAGCATGTCGAAATTTGGAAAATCCAGATGGTACCCACAAGCCAATGAACCCCATCATCAAGCCTTGGCCATTCCGAGGTTGGGGCATGGACATGATCGGCAAAATCAATCCTCCATCAAGCAAAGGCCACATGTGGATTCCGGCCATCACCGACTACTTCACTAAATGGGTGGAGGTTGTCCCGATGAAGTCAAGAACTCAAGGATGTTATCAATTTTGTGAAAGAACATGTCATCCATAGATTCGGGATTCTAAACTATCACGACCGATGGAGGTTCGGTCTTTATTTCTCGTGAGTTTAGAAAGTTCTGAGGACATGGGGATCAAGCTGATTAGATCATCTCCATACTATGCTCAAGCAAATGGGCAAGTCAAGGCCCAACCGAGCCTCATCAAGTCGATCAAGAGAAAAGTCGATGAGCACCCAAGGCGTTGCACGAGGTTTTGTCGAGGCGTTATGGGCTTATCGCATGTCATGCCATGGAGCAATAAAACCTCACCATACCATCTAGTATATGGACAAGAAGCCGCCCTACCGGGAAATTACGGCTGGATCGAGACGCCACTTTTCGTGACGATCTAACGATCAAGAATACGCAACTCGATGAGTGACAAGGTGGAGGATTTAACCGAGCTCAGCTATGGTCACCGGAGAAAATCAAAGAGAACAAGGCCAAAGTAGCTCGTGCATACAACAAGAAAGTGAAGCCAAAGGAGTTCCACGTTGGTGATTTGGTATGGGAAGTCGTTGCCCTTGAGGACTAAGGATGCAACATATGGTAAATGGTCTCCAAATTGGCACGCCGCATGTGGTCGACCAAGTTTTAAGAGGAAACGTACATGCTTGAGGAGCTGGACGTGAAATTCGATGGGCGGTCAACGGTCAACATCTCAAGAAATATTTCCCAAGCATGTGGGATGTTGGACAATAAAACTGGAGGGGCCGATACATGAAATCGGCTAAGTAAAGGCACGTGAGACGATGGACAGTAGAAATGTGGGGGCCGATGTTGAAATCGGCCGAAAAAAAATATATATAGCCGATGCACGGTCATCGACTCTAGGGGTTCACACATGTTACAAATAGGTGCCAGTTCGCACATACAGGCTACTGAAGAAATGCTTCGAAGGCGTGGAGGGCGTCATCGTCATCTTCATCCTTGCTTGTCACTAGTTGTTGGTTCGAGGCACGTTTTTCGATGGACAATTGGAGATTTGGGTCGCCCGTTTTGAGAAAGGTCGCAGGTCACCGTTTGAAACCAAGAAGTGGCCGTTTTAATGTGCCTAAAGATGCGACCAAGTATGTTGAAAGCCGATACAGTGTCATCGACTTCTAGGACATCGACTTATCATGGCTATCGGCAAGATCAGGGGCGGACAAGGCAATCTTCGGGGAATAGATTTTCATTCATTCAAAAGATGATTGCTTACAGGACGATTGATTACAAAAGGGAGCCTACTACTACTGTTGCTGCTACTGGTTCCTAATCTAAAGGGCGAGATCGTCGCCGCTGTCGTCGCCGCCGTCCTCTTCGCTGTCTTCAGCGCTGCTGCCGTCTTTGCTGCCGCCGAAGAAACCAGCGGGGCCTCTTCTTCATCGCCATCTTCGTGTCCTCGCTGACCCGCTGAAGCGCTTTGTCGGCGGGTACTGTCGGAGGAGGTGTCTTCCTCCGATTCTTCCTCCTCGTCGGAGGACTCGACGCATCCCGACGATCAGCGTCGTCATCGCTTCCAGCCTCCCATCAATGAGGAATCAGAGGCTCTCTTCACCGCCGTGCCAGACGATCGCCCTCCGACCAGGCGAAATCGATCCCCCTTTCGTCCCACCATCGTGGGGCGAAAGTACTGTATGCCGCCGTGGGCGGGTGTTCTGGCGTCGGCTCTCGGTCACTGATGCTGTTGGAGGCGTGGGAAGACAGGCCAGAGGAAGCGAAGGAGGCCATGGCGAAGAAAGAGGGTTTTTTCAGGCGGAGGAAGGGTTTTCTGGCTACTGGGAGAAGATGGGGACTGCGAACTGCTCAGACGAATTTAAATAAGGGGAATAGTGGAGAGACGGTTCAATGCCATAGCGGTTTCCTGACAGTGCCGCCAAAATCACAAATCATGCAATCATGGAGGAGTTGAGAAGACAGGGCATCATGATGAAGGGGTAGCGTGACGATTCTGTTCTGCCACGCATTCTGTCAACACACAGCCCGATAAAAAAAAAGGAGAAGAGGAAAAAAACACACAGAGTGGTTTTGGAATTATCATTGCCAAAACCAGGGGGGCATGTGTTATCACCGTATTTTGGCCAGAGACGGAGATGGGCCGTGATCAAGATGGGCTTGGAAGATACATATATTCAACGTATTGTTGGATCGGCCTAGTACGAATTTGGGCTAAACTGCCCGTATCTTGTATCATAGTAGGTTTCGCTTTAGGTTCGTTTCAGTTTAGGTAAAGATAGAGTTGTAGAGTTATTCCAAAAGTAGAGAGTCTCCGGACTATAAATATGTACCTAAGGTTATCGAAAAAGGAGGACAACCACGCTCACAACAAACACAATCTCGGCGCATCGCCACCCCTTGTTTCTAGGGTTTCTTTCGTAGTTATGCTGCCTAGATCGCATCTTGCGATCTAGGCGATTCACTTATCGTTACCTGGTTTTACTCGCATCAAGCGTTGTTGATGGCGAGTAATACCATTATCATAGATTGTTTGAGGCTAGCATCGGTGCTTTTCATTATTATCGTTGAAGTTATGCTACCTCTAGTTATCTCGCTACCCTTGCACCTTTTCCCAAAGTGTAAGGGTAGCATCTTGCTTGATCTTTATTTAGTCGATTAGATCTGTTATAGTTGTGCCTTGTTTACCAAGGTTTAGTTTAATATCTACGTAATCAGGCCTTACAAACGGGTTGAACGATCCAGTAGTACATAGGGACGTGGCTTATTCGTTCTAGAGAAGTTGTTCCGGTAATTGACTTTACGTTGGTTATTAGGCCTCCTCTAGGGTTAATATTCTTCATCTTTTGTGCGTACCAGGCTCAATTACGTGTAGGACGTTCCAGTTACGTGGTGAAAACATTAAACTGTCGTAGATCGATTTAACTTGTAGTGATCAAGCAAAACCCCATGTTATCGTGAATCTAATGCAGAACCATGGGGCAATCGGCTCTAGGAGCCGAGTCACGGCTCGAATTTTACGTATACTTGTTTACCATGCAGGAAATCAATCGGAGCAATCCTTCACCTTCCTGACCAGGTATAGGTCAGGTGGCACGCCCTCGAACCAAGCCAGGACGTGTGCCGGAGTTTTTGCGGGCCGTCGCCCGAGGGACCAGGGCCCACCAGCAGTCCTGGGAGCCTCCCGGCTCTCCGTGTTGCCCGTCGCTGCTCGCCGGTGGGTTTTGGCAGGCAACAAGTTCACACTGTCACGACGGTATGAAGTTCATCCATGAGAAAAATTTCAATAAAAGGATTTTCCAAACATTTGGATCTCGTTTTATGTTCTTTTGTATTAGCATTTGAAATTTACTACTTGTCTTGATAACCAATCCATGACTCAATGGTAAGCAGCATGGCTGTAGCCATAGTTCATTGGTGATCAAATCCAAGACTTTACATTGCGTGTCTCGTTAAGCTGAAATACTATTTTAATGGAAGGAAATTGACATAGCTCGCGTGAACCTATGCTAATTTAGCCCCCGCATGTACCGTTAGGAAGACTAAAATTTTCGGTGCGAGGGACATTCCTATTGATAGTGCGACTTATTGTGATGACTTCTTTTTTCAACCTTAAAGTTTATGTACTCAAAACTTCCGTAAGATAATTGTGAGTGTATCCTAATAGAATGTTGGCTATTCTCAATTTCTAAGCCCACTTTTAATCAGCTAATAAAAGATTTACAGTTTGATTGATCCTCACTGTTATAAGGTCAATCAATGAAGTAATATTTTTTAATAAATATGTAAAATAGTCATCGCCTTCTTTATTCGTTTAATAGAATTTTGTCCACTGCTAGTTTTTAATATTCATCTGAAAAGTTCAAACAAATGAAAAAATATACCTTGTTTTCTTTTTTGAAATACATAGTTGGTATTCAAACTCGTGTTGTGCACACAACTTGACATATTATTTTATAGCTTGATTTATTTTCCCCATTATGAGATGTTTGTCGATCAATGATGCAAATATTTAGTATTATTCCTATTTTGAATACTGTAATCGCTTATAGAATTTTTTTCTACCACCAATTTCTAATATTCAGCCCAAAAGTTTGAACTAATAAAAAAAATACTTGGTATTCTCTTTTTTACAAAAAATATATAGTTGGTATTCAAACGTCTTGTGTACACAATTTGACACATTATTTTAAAATTTCATTTATCTTCCCCGTTATAAGAGACGTTCCTTGATCAAATGATGCAATATTAAGTTTTATTCATACTATGAATATTATGTAAAATACTTGTCTCATTCTTTATTCGCTTAATATATTTTTTTCTAATGTGAATTTCAAAACCCGGGTCAAAAAAATTAAACTAATAAAAAATATGATTGATATTCCAAACATTGTGTATACACCTTGACAGTCATAATTTATTGTTGTTGTTTGAAACTACCGCATTGGCACGCTCTTTGAGATAAATATCCTGCAACCGCGGACAGAGTAATTCTCTCTAGATTTCTAGGGATTTCTAGCATAACCCAATTTATTTCCGTTTAAGGTATTCCACTCATGTTCTAAATTTTTTCTTTCAGTCCTAAGATTATCTACTACACGGTTCATTTGCATGCAAACTCTTTCCCTCCCTTTGTTTATTCATTCCGATCTCTATTTCAAACTTTCCGTATGGTAAAAGTTCAGCGCAACCACTTACTTTTGGCTAGATTTCTTTTACCACTAATCAAGATTTTCCAAACTCGTTCTCTTCCTTTTTCAATACGTGTTGCATGTAAACTGTTTTCATTATCTTTTATTCTGTCATCTCTATCTCATACACGTTTGTGTAGCATGGCCATAGTTTACCGAACTTTTCATCTATTAAATGATTAAATCTACACATCTGCACGTGTCAATGTAATGTGGCAACAATTTGAATAACTCTTTATATATTAATTCTTAACCATAGATCCAACAATCAACATGATTTTAGGGATGCTCGAACAAACCCCATGATAATTTTTCTGAAATTGGCTCTTGTCGATCTAGTGTGCCAAGCCTGCACGCATATGAGCCTAGCTCAACTGGTTGGGGGAGTAAATGTATAAACTAACAGCTGGATTTAGATCTTCACGGATGCGAATGTAGGTTCCTATTTATACTTAAGCATCAGACTATACTGGTACTCATGCAATTTATCCTGAGGACCAGCTTTGATTCTTAACCAAGTTTCAAAATCCTGGTACTCATGCCGCTGCCTCTTCCCCTTTCTCGCCGCTTCTGGAGGAGCCGGTGGGCAAAGCCCATGAGTCCCAAGGAGGGTGGCAGCGGGGATCCCTCTCCCCTAGCTGGTGGTGCGGCACAGGCCATTGTCGCCAGGAGTGCGGGCTGCCGCCAGCGTGGCAGACGTAGGTGGAGGCTGGTGGTGGGCGCCATGGCAGACGGCGATGATGGGATGATCGGTGGAGCTCTGGTGGGTGGTGGTCGCCTGGCCCTTGGCCCAGATGCGCACGCCCCCGCATCTGATATTTGGATTTTGGAGGATCTCCGCGGGTCTCTTGGCGCCAGGTTGCGATCGTGGCGGTCCGGGCTGCCTACTCCTCTGCCGGCCTAGCTGGTGGGGAATTGGGCGTCCGGTCCAATAGAGAGCCGGCGGGCGGTGGCACGGGGGCCGACGATCTGCCTAATAAAGGTGGCGGTCCTTGATCCCTCTCAAGCCAAGCCAAGACGAAGTTCCTCCGGAAGGCTCCGCCGGGATTTGGTCATGCGCATCCATATTTTATTCTGACCGTTTGGTTTTAGAGGGTGCGCTTCGAAGTTTTGTTGGCTGTTAAGATCATGGGGCATATTCTCGTTCCATAGTGTTGACAAAGAATGTCACGGAGACTAAGATCTTTGGATTGATAATGGTGGTTCGAGTTTGGATGGTGATAATGAATTGGTTTGGTGATTCGTGACTTGAAGCAGTGGCATGCAAGTGGGGACGGCTGTACGGGAGAGGTTCACGGTTATGTCTTTTCAGAGTGAAAACCCAGGGTGAAAGAACGTTTCTTAATCCCTAGTGTTTTGTGTGTTAGATAACAATACCAAGGATCATTTAATGTGTGTTGAAGTGTTGCAGCTCAGAAATCTACCTTTGGGGGCGGATAATCCGGACCCACCAGGCGATAATCCGCCTCCTCCGCCTAAGCTCGCAAGCCCTGTAAGGGGGCGGAACATTGGCGGACTTTCCGCCAGTCGATAATCCGCCTGTGGGCGGATAATCCGCCTCCACTCTTCGCCAAGGCGCAAGCCCCTGAGAGGCGGAGTTTTGGCCGGACTTTCGCCACGCCGATAATCCGCTGTGAGGGGCCGGATAATCCGCCCCAAGATATTCTCCAAGTTTCACCAAGGCGCAAGCCCAGAGGGGCGGAGTTTCCCAGAGAATCCGCCTTGGGGCGGAGTTCAGTGGATAATCCACCCCAAGTGGGGCGGATAATCCGCCCCAAAGTTGTGCAACGGCCAGATCCGGGAGGGGTATTTAAGCCAGCAATCCTCCCGCCGTAACTCTTGATTCATCTCGAAAAGAACAGATCAGATCTCAAAAGTTCATACAAGAGTGCTCCACCTAGATCCATCCAAAGGCCCCATCCCTTTGGGAATCAAGGAGGAGAACTCGACCTTCATCATCAGCAATCAAGCTTCATCTCCTCTCCATTCATTTGGAGAACCTCCGATCTAGTATTTCTTGCAAAGATCTAGATCCTTGTTTTTGTTTATATTGATAAACCTTGTTTCGTGACAGCTTGTTGTCATCCCGGAGCCCCAATTCGTGGGTGTGTGCCCCGATAGTGTTGTAAAAGGCACCGTTCCCGCCTCAAGGGATCCAATAGTGGAGAAGGTGGATCAGGCCTCTCGTGGCGAGATCCATCGAGAATAGGGTGAGGCCTATTGTGGTGGTGGTCTTAGAACCGCCACCCCTCCAACGCAGATGTACTTCCTTAACAAGGAAGGAACTGCGTAAAACAAATCTCGGTTCTCCGCGTGCTCCACTACGTTTCCTCGCTCCTCTTTACGTGCTTAGTAGTTAGGTTTACATATAGGAAATTCTCGTAGTTGCATATCTAGAGAATTTACTTTGTGTCAAGCCTAAAATTGAAAAAGTATATTAAAATTGGTTAGCACCTATTCACCCCCCTCTAGGTGCCCATACGATCCATTTCAATTGGTATCAGAGCCTCGGCTCTTATTTCGGGCTTAATGACCTAAGAGAAGTATGGGTTCCAAGGAGATGGGAGTGATGCTCTGAGGTAGTCACCATGAACGATCTCAAGACGTTGGAAACAACCTTGGTGAGTTCTATGGAGGCTAAGATGGAAGAGATGCGTCAATTGATAATGCTGCCTCTCCACATCCGCAAAGATCACCTCCATCTAACTGAGGATACCACTCCAATCCAAGGAAACGGGTAAAACTGTTTCCAAAGATAACGAAGTGGTAGGTGATGATACAAGTAAGAGCTCCTCCTAAAAAGGATAGCGTAAGGATGGATACAATGAGGTTTCTCATGTTTATTCCCCGATCCGCCTATTCCTCACCCACATATACATAATAGGGGTGATCCACCCAAACCGCCGCCTTCTACTTTCTCTCAATGGCAATTTTGATGAAATCTCATGTGCAGTTCCTCCATAGAGTTGTGGAAGATCATCGAAAATGGTCTTCACGTTGGAAATCCTAACAATCTCACAAGGAGAGAAGTGGTCGATAGCCAACTCAATGCTACGGCCCTACACATGATACACTTGGTGTGGGAGATAAAGACATGCCACACATTCAAAGATCTTAGCACAACTAAAGAAGCTTGGGATGCTCACCGAGCTCTTCATCGGAAATGAAAGTATGAGAAGGAATAGATATGATGCCTTGAGCAATGAAGTGAAGGATTTTATATGCTGGATGGAGAAGACCACGAGGACATGTATAGGAGGCTCAAGGCAATAGCTACTACCTTCGTAAAACCACGGCGCTTATGTTGATGATGCTTGGATCAAGCGAAGTATGTCGGTTCTTATGCCATTTGAGCCCACAGATTTGAAAAGTCTCCAAGGTAGGCATAATTATCACCTCATGTCATCCAATGAGGTAATGCAAGAAATGGCCGCATTCAAAGTGGCTGCCAAGAATGCCGAAGATGCTCGTGCTCGAGCTATGGGGATGCAAAAGGGGGTAAACATGGCTTTGAAGACTAGTGTGATTGATCATGATGAATATGCGGTAGAAGGCCTGGACTGTCCCGAAGATATAAAAAGGATCCACGGACAATACTTGGCTCTTTATGCAAGAAACTTTTGGAAAGATCCACCAAGGCTAAAGCTGAACTAGATCGCAAAAGTGGAGCCTATGGAAGAAAAGAAAATGGTCCCAAGTCGAGAACTTGCTTTAATTGTGGTGACCGGTTGCATCAGCTGAGTGTCCATATCAAAGTAGAGAGGATAATGGAGGAAGACTCATTTTCAAGGACAAATCAAAAGCTCCACGTAAGAAACAGTTTGTAAAGAAAAATGCTCCTTTCAAGAAGCAACCAAAGATTGTTCTAGTAGCTCAAGAAGAATATTCATCGGGGAGTGAAGATGAGGACGAGGACGATAGCTCTCAAGAGGTGGCTGCTATAGCCACCACATCTACATCAACATCACTTCGACTCTCCAAACGAAAACATCATCAACAAGAATCCTACTTGTCTCATGGCAAGAAGCGAGGTAACTTCCTCTAACTCTTCCTTTCCCAAGGCTATGATAGACATGGATGATCCTGCTAGTCTTAAGGTTAAAGAAGAGATTATTGCCTTGGATTATTTCTATACTAACTTACAAGGTGAGCACAAAGTTCGTTTTGAGGCTCTTATGGATGGGCCCAAACGAAGCTCTCCTCAAGAAAAGGGCAGAATTGAAAGGGAGGATGCAATGGAAATTGCATCCCTAAAAATGCTCTTGAAGAAGAAGAAGAAGCTGGGTCTCTCTTGAAGAGAGGCTTGAGTCTATGGAAGAATCACATGAAGAAATTGTGACTAAACTCGTTAAGGAACGTGACAATGCGGTCACCAAGGCAAAGAAGTTAAAGAAGGAAAGGATTGATTTGGGGCTGCTCATGATAGACTCTCCGAGGAATTGAGAAACTTGACAATGCTCACAAGGCATTGAAAACGAGTTCTCTATCCTCAATGAGTCACATGATCAGCTTCAAAGTCGACACATATATGATACTCCTAGCTCGTCTAACTCAACATATAGTAACAAGAAAATGCTAATGTGGAAAAAGGAGTGATCAAGGATACCACTACAAAGGACAAAGGTGTTGATGAAGTCCTTGACAAGCAAAGGTCAAATCATGAGAGAGGGACTTGGGTATGTCACCAAGTCCAAGAAGAAGAAACCAAGAAGAACAAGACCAAGAATGTGCAATTAAAGACAAGCACTACCGAGAAGGTTTATCACAAAAGACAAGACTAATAATATTGGTTTTGTGGTCTCACAATCCGAATTATGAACTCTTTTGTGATGATTATGGCGATGTTTATGTATTATGTTGGTCCTTTTGATGAATTTATTGCTTGGTCTATTTGGGTCCCAAAGACCCATGTTACTAACATGAAAGGACCCATTGAAAAATGGGTACCTAAAACCAAGAAGTAATTTTCTTGCAGGGCTATGCTTCCGGTGGGTGAAATGGGTGTCGGATAGTGGTGCACTAGTCATATGACCGGAAGCAAGGAGATCATCACGGAGATGCGTCCAAATCTTGATAATATCACAGTCTCCTATGGTGATAAGTGTAAATCTCAGGTATTGGGTCTTGGCAAGGTTGTGGTTGCCCACGATATCTCTCTCGTGGACGTCATGCTTGTTGAGACCCTTGGCTATAATCTTCTTTCTGTTCGTGCCCTTGGCAAGATCTATGCTAGCTGAATTTAAGTCTCCTTATAATTTTTGGGCTGAAGCCATATCCACTGCTTGTCACTCATCAAACCGGCTTTACCTTCGGAAGATCTTGGACAAGACCCCATATGAAATACTTACCGGCAACAAACCCAACATCTCATACTTCAGGGTATTCGGGTGTAAGTGTTTCTTTCTTATTAAAGGTGTCCGTTTGTCAAAATTTTAATCCAAGGCTTTAGAGGGTATATTTGTTGGTTACGGTGCCGAATCCCACACTTATAGAGTCTACAACAAGCTCACTAGGATTGTTGTAGAATTTTGTAGTGTGGAGTTCGATGAAAATAACGGCTCCTTTGTAGGGCAAGTTGATGTTTGTGATGATGTTGAAATACCCCAAGATGCCATAAGAAGAATGGGCGGATTTTCCGCCCATTGAGGAACCCTTGTGGCGGATCGGGAAGGACAATGTTGCACTCAAGTGGAGCCTCATCTTCACAAGATCAACAAGCTCCTACTGGAGAAAATCGCACCAACACCACAATCCTTGAAGACCATCTCGCCCTGACAAGCCGGTAGTCCCAGCCGGATTATCCGCCTGTGGCATCCCGCAAAACCACTACTAGAAAATCGCGTTGAATTTGTGCATTGCATCGCATCATCATGCATTGTTTGCCAAAATTATTTTCGCAAAGCCCGCTTTGCTTTCTAAACGCCCATCTTTTATTCAAACCTCAAACCGGGTCCGGAATATTTTGGTTTGCCCGATATCGGTTTGCAAAAACCTTGTTTGAAATAAATAAAATATTTAATTATTTTACGGGAATGAACGGGCAGAGCGACCACGACCACCCCATATTTTAAAATCGGTCCTCCCAATCAGCCCCAAAGAACCTACAGCACCCAGAATCTACCCTCTCACCCTCCACCTCACTCCCTCCTATCAACACACGCCACCTCACCCCTCTCTCCCTTCCTCACCAATCACACTCTGCCAACTCAGCTTGTCCCAGCCCTCTCCCTCTCTCTAAGCCAACCCCACCCTTCTCCCTACCTTTTTCTTTGATCTTGCTTGTTCTTTGTTGGATCATGCATGTACCAAAGAGACCACCCATCACCATCTTTTCCCTCCCCCTATCTCTCTTTCTCTTGCCATGTGCTAGTAGTTTGTTTTGGAGTAGACATGATCTAGTGTAAAGTACCTCCATCTCTTTTCTTACCCCTCTTAGCAAACTTTAAATCTAACCATGCCATCTCTCTTTTTCCCTAAACAAAAACCCTAATTCAAATCTATCCTAAACCAAAACCCTAGTCTACCCTTTTCTCTAAACAAACCTTTCTACCCTTCCCTTGCCTTCTATCCTAGCTACAACAACACCCTAATCTACACCCTCCCTAGACAAAACCCTAGCTACACCATCTTTTCCCTCTCACCTCACCTCTTCACTCCACACCCGAGCTACCCCACCCTATCCTAGCTCTACCCTCTCTCTCTCTTATCTCCCCACACGTGCCCTACCCCACCTGCCTGCCCTAGCCCGAGCTTTCCCTCTCCCTCTCTTGCTCTCTATCTCTAGGGGCCCCAAACCACCAATCTGGCCCCGCCCCTACCCCACCTGCAGCCTCCCGTCCCCTGCTTTCTCTTCTCTCTCGCCACGTGGCTCGCCTTTAGCTCTCAAGGCCGGCTTTAAAGCGGCAAGAAGACAGCAGACTTCTTGGCCCACCTTTCAGTGACCAGAGCTGGATAAACCTGTGTAGAAAACGTTTCAAAGCTGTTTTCAAATTCAATTCTGTTTAAATAAATTCAAAATTCAAATTCCATGCAGATTTAAATAACTTTTTATTTGTAAAGTCAAATTTGACAAATGATATATGTTTGGATATCAGAAAAATGCCAGGAATTCAAATATGCCATCCAATTTGACTTTTGCATAACTAAAATTCCAAGTTTAGTTTAATTACCAAATTGCCACTAGGATTTAAATAATTCATAACTTTTAATTCCTAAACCCAAATTTAGCAAATAAGTAGTCTAAATTGATCAGCTCGACGAGACCTTTCTATTTATGCTATCCATGACTTCCATTGCAGCATGCATCATATAAAATATAGGAACAGCAACTATTATGGCAATAAAAGTGACTAAAACCCAATTAAATGTTAATTTCTTGTCCACCACACCTCACCATGCCATGCTACCTTACTTGCCATGTAAATTGTGCATCATACATCATGGCATGATTGTTTGCTTGACGATCTTATTCATATGCTTGTGCTCTATATTCATGTTGGCCTTGTTTGTTTGGTTTTTCTGATAGACCGAAAGGTGGGTCATATCAAGAGAACTGTGAGCACTACCTTAACCGCCCCTTGCTTCAACAGAGATACTGTGCAAGCACTACCACATGCTTGCATACATACAGTACCTATTTCCTCTATCTTATTCTTGCATCATTGAGTCGCGATTGCATTAAATTGAATCCCAAAGTATGCATAGCCTTTACTTTTAAACCCCACCAAGCTTGTATCCTCCATCCCATGAGCCACTACTATAGGAGTTGTTTGAGCCATGCGAGTAGAACAAAGATGTGTAGGGTTTGTGAGAGTCCGATGAATAATGAGGTACCTAAACAACTTAACCCGAGTAGTTCGGGATAACTAAAGAAAGTGGCACCGTGAGCAACATCTGCTATTTTGTTTTTCCGCTCACTTGTGTCCTGTGAAGACCCCGAGTACTTGATTCCTGTTCCTTGATTTATCGCTATCCACATCCGGAGGTATATGGGACCCCCGGCTAGAGCTCGATTCCGTCTTATTTCTTGGGGCCACAAACTAGTTTGAGGTGTTTTACTATCCTGCATTTATGCCATGCTACTTTCAGATTTAAATTGCGAGGAGCACACCAGATCATTAGGATCGGACACGATTCCGCTGTGTCGACAAGCCCAGCCACACTTTCGGTTCCCACTGCTCACACTGGCTCACCCAAACCTTGAGCCCATCTCGAGTCACCGCTTCGCTATGGATCTACTTAAGGGTGGCCCCTCAAATATTTCGAATCTTGTGATTGTTCACCGTGAAAGCCTCTGGTTTTGATTTGTTTTTCCGAGGCTGATCGAGCGGTGTTGCTATTAGTGCACCCCGGCCGTAAAACTTTCAAAGCCGTGTCCATGGATATGGACGACTTGGAGCACAGCCGATCATAGACAAGCATAACTAAAGTTTATTGTTATAAATTTGACTTATAATGACTAGTAATCAGCTTCACTATAATGGAATGGTTAATTAATACGCCCACCATTGCTTGTTTGGAGTGTCGCTTGCACCATTGTACTGACTAGTAAGTATTGCAACTACAACGAAATGGTGAATAAAAGTACCAACAAGCTGGTTTGGGTTTATCTCATGATATCAGATTCGATTAGTAAGTGTTGCAACTATAACGGAATGGTTAACTAAAAGTGCCCACCGCTACTTTATCGTGATGGTTATCTAAACCTCGACTAGTAATTGCCGCAACGATAACAATAAATAAAATCGCCAACGGTGTGAGTTCCTCGGTTGACTTCTCGCTTGGTCTCGGGGAAACGCCAGACGGGTTTGTTTGATGGTAGTACCAGTTGGATCCGGATAGGTCCTTCTTTCCCTCTCGATAACCGCCTTTATCGAGTCTCTATAGGTTGTTTAGTGCATGCCGCCGCCGACCCACCATACCTATGTAGGCGAGGCCTTGGTCTCTAGTCTCGCTGCAATCGCCTCGATCGACGCCCTTCTTTTTCCTTTGCCTTTGTCGCACCCCTTTGTTTAAGCAGGTTTTGAGATCGACGTCATTAGAGGTTACCTTCCTGGCCATTGGCGGGGTTATGGACGCCATTGGTTATTCTTCAGGGCTCTCAGCCCCATTTGCATCTTGTCCGTAGTCGGACGCTCGATCATTTTCAAGGTGATTTGGATCTTTGTACATTATATTTGTATTCTTGACTCATGGAGTCGCCGTTATATATATCTGTTCTGTGGGTCCCATCGAGGACTGTTGTGTAATGTTATTACTTGGTTTTCCACCGACGAAGTGCTCGTGGCACCTTTGAATCGTTTCTATGCGGGTTTGGCGAATTTTGCTCAAACTTGCATAGGTCCGATTCTGAGGGTGTTACAGCCCCCTTCAAGGGGCGGACAATCCGCCCCTGGCACTCCAACTTGTTCCAGAGGATCCGAAGGAGAAGTCAACAACTCTGAAGCTCCCAGGCCGGATTCTCCGCCCGCGTATGGATTATCCGCCCTGGTCTCCAACCACCAGGCTTTCAGAAGATGGTTCGTATTTCCATCCGCCAGCCGGATAGTCCGCCTCCAAGGCGGATTATCCGGCCTCAAGAAAATGTTCAAAGAACAATCTTCCGACAATACCGGTGACCAAGATCAAGGACAAGGCAGTAATCAAGACAAGGATACAACAATTGAATCCACTCCTTCAAGAAACAATAAGGATATTGAGGCTCGTCAAGGCTCGCCGATCGCAACCTTGAACTAAGAGGTCACACTCTTGACAAGGTCATGGTGATCTACGAAGGGTATCCACTCAAGAGAGCTTGCTAGCTTCCGTGATCATCAAGCTCACATTTCCATGGTTGAACCAAAGAAGGTTTTGATGCTCTTGAAGACCGATTGGGTTGTTGCAATGCATGAAGAATTAAACAACTTCAACGCAACAAAGTGTGGAAGCTCAGAGAAAAGCCAAAGGATTGCCGCAATGTTATCGGCACCAAGTGGATCTTCAAGAACAAACAGGATGAAAATGGCATTGTTGTGAGGAATAAAGCACCACTGTGGCTCAAGGATTCTCTCAAGTAGAAGGGATTGATTTTGGCGAGACCTATGCTCCCGTGGCTCGCCTTTGAGTCCATCCGTATCCTTCTTGCATATGCAGCTCATCATAATTTTGAATTACAACAAATGGATGTTAAGAGCGCTTTCCTTAATGGTCCTCTACATGAGTTAGTATACGCCAAGCAGCCCGGGTTTGAGGACACCAAATTTCCAACCATGTATACAAACTCGATAAGGCGCCTATGGCCTTAAACAAGCCCCACGCATGTGGTATGAGCACCTTAAAGAGCTTTTGCTAGACCGTGGATTCAAGTTGGGCAAATCGATCCCACTCTTTTTACTAAGAAGGTCAATGGGGAGCTTTTGTATGCCAACTCTATGTAGATGACATTATTTTGGCTCTACTAACCAAGCTTTTAACGATGAATTTTCAAAGCTTATGACCCATGTTTGAGATGTCCATGATGGGTGAGCTCAGTTCTTTCTTGGATTTGAAATCAAACAACTTAGAGAGGGAACCTTTATTAATCAAGCTAAATACATCCAAGACATGCTCAAAAGGTTCAAGATGACGGATCTCAATGGCGTCGCTACCCCAATGCAAACAAAGTGTCATCTTGAGCTCGATCCCAAGGGTAAAGATGTGGATCAAAAGGTATACCGATCCATGATCGGCTCTCTCCTTTACCTCGCGCATCTAGGCCCGATATCGTGTTAAGTGTAGGAGTGTGCAAGGTACCAAGTCGCCTAAAGACAGCCACTTAGTGGCGGTCAGTTTAATCTTCCGATATTTGGTTCATTCCCAAATTTTGGGTTATGGTATCCCAAGGGTTCAAGTTTCTCTCCGTGGTTACACCGATTCAGATTGGGCAGTGACAAAGATGATAGGAAATCAACCTCCGTGCATGCCAATTCTGGGCAGGTCTCTAGTGTGTTGGTCATCAAAGAAACGGAATTGTATTTCACTCTCAACCCTGAAGTTGAATATGTTGTCACGCAAGTGCTTGTACTCAATTGTTATGGATGAGGCAAACTTTAAAGGAATATGGTGTCAATTGTGACAAAGTGCCTTTTATGCGACAATGAAAGTGCTATCAAAATTGCTTACAATCTTGTGCAAGATACAAGAACAAAACATATAGAGATTCGCAACCACTTTATTCGGGATCATGTTGCTCGTGGAGATATTGCTCGTCATTTGTGAGCATGAAGAACCAACTTGTCGATATTTTCACGAAGCCCCTCGATGAAGCAAGATTTTGTTATTTATGGGAATGAGCTAAATATCGAGATTCAAGGAGCTTGGCTTGACTATTCTTGCACACTCACTTGCTCTTATTCATGTATTTGGTTTAGATATGGGCATAGACATAGGGGAGTGTGGTCCTAATTGATTGGGCCAACCCTCCCCCATCATGCCGAAGCAAAATCGCTTTCCTTAATATCATTTTGTGATATGTGGGTCATCGATGAGCATTGGTTTTGAACTCAAGATACATCTTCGGTGTCATGCCATGCGCCCAACATGGTGGCTTCGCCACCGCCTCTTCCTCGAGAAGAGTTGGTTTTTCATGGGTCTCGTTGGATTTTCTTGCATCGCTCTTCTTCCTTTTTGGCGTTTCGATGCCAAAGGGGGAGAAGTAGTTCTTTTAGGTCTCGTGGATTTGCAAGGGTCGGGCACAAGCTTTTCGATTTTAGTCGTTTTTCATTTGCTTGCTTGTGCCTTTTCTAGCGTGAACTTGTTTGCTATTTGTGGTTGTTTGTGTAAGACTATGTCGTACTCACGCTTGGTACTATGTTTGGTATTCATGGATTCTCGGATTTATCTATCATGGACCCCATGGAATTATGGAATTATGGAGCATATTTGATGACATATGGATTCATGGAACTTTCTATGTATGCCTTGGCTATAGATTCCGGTGGTATGACTTTTCTCTCCAAACCTTAAAAGTAGTGTTCTACCTAGTGTGTGTATTTGTATTCAAATGCAAATCTTAAATATGCACACATCTAGGGGAGCGCCTTTCATTATCTAAGGTGGCACTTGTGGTCTTTTAGAATCCTAGTATTGTCATCTAACACCAAAAGGGGAGATTGAAAGAACATTTCTTAATCCCTAGTGTTTTGTGTTTTAGATAACAATACCAAGGATCATTTAATGTGTGTTGAAGTGTTGCAGCTCGAATCTACCTTTGGGGCGGATAATCCGACCCACCAGGCGGATAATCCGCCTCCTCCGCCTAAGCTCAAGCCCTGTATAATGGAACATTGGCGGACTTCCGGCCAGGGATAATCCGCCTGTGGGCGGATAATCCGCCCCGCTTCGCCAAGGCGCAAGCCCAGAGAGGCGGAGTTTTGGCCGGACTTTCGCCACGCCGATAATCCGCCTGTGAGGGCGGATAATCCGCCCCCAAGATATTCTCCAAGTTTCACCAAGGCGCAAGCCCCAGAGGAGCGGAGTTTCTCGAGAATCCGCCCTTGGGCGGAGTTTAGGGGCGGATTATCCGCCCCGGATAATCCGCCCCAAAGTTGTGCAACAGATCCGGGAGGGGTATTTAAGCCAGCAATCCCTCCCGCCGAACTCTTGATTCATCTCGAAAAGAACGATCAGATCTCAAAAGTTCATACAAGAGTGCTCCACCTAGATCCATCCAAAGGCCCCATCCCTTTGGGAATCAAGGAGGAGAACTCGACCTTCATCATCAGCAATCAAGCGCTTCATCTCCTCTCCATTCATTTGGAGAACCTCCGATCTAGTATTTCTTGCAAAGATCTAGATCCTTGTTTTGTTTATATTGATAAACCTTGTTTCTGTGACAGCTTGTTGTCATCCCGGAGCCCCAATTCCAGTGGGTGTGTGCCCCGATAGTGTTGTAAAGGCACCGGTTCCGCCTCAAGGGATCCAATAGTGGAGAAGGTGGATCAGGCCTCGTGGCGAGAGATCCATCGGAGAATAGGGTGAGGCCTATTGTGGCGTGGTGGTCTTAGAACCGCCCACCCCTCCAACGCAGATGTACTTCCCTTAACAAGGAAGGAACTGCGGTAAAACAAATCCCTGTGTCTCCGCGTGCTCCACTACGGTTTCCTCGCTCCTCTTTTACGTGCTTAGTAGTTAGGTTTACATATAGGGAAATTCTCGTAGTTGCATATCTAGAGAATTTACTTTGTGTCAAGCCTAAAATTGAAAAAGTATATTAAAATTGGTTAGCACCTATTCACCCCCCCCCCCTCTAGGTGCCCATACGATCCATTTCACAGGGTCTGGTCTTAATTGGTTGTACCTGGCAATGGACTTGTTGAAGGCATCGTTTTAAGAGTGTGAACTTTCTTCATGATGAAAACCTAAGATATTTGATCGGTCGATGACGGTGTTTGTGCACTATTTCCTTCTTGAAGGCGTCGTCTTTGGAGAGGTTGGACTTCTGATATTACTGTTGTTCCAATGAATGAGTCATTATAGCGGGACTTTTCTTTTCTGTAATTCTTCTTTTGTTTTTGGTTGTATGCATCTATATGGCCGCTAGGATAATTCTTTGTTGCAGAGGTTGTATCTTTTGATATTAATATGGAGGATGCTACGCGTACCCCGGGGATCAAAATTTCCGATCCCTTGGGTCCTCCTGCTGACACGTTTCCGACCAATCCCCTTTTTGCTACATTAAATTCCGTTTTTGCTATATAATACCCGGTTTTGCTACACCGTAGCAGAAAACGTTTCGCCCAGAAAACAGAACTGAAAAGACAACCCTCGCCGGAGACTTTGTAGCAAAAAAAAAGTACTAATGTTGCAAAACCGACTTCGCCGAAAAAATATCACCGGATACTCACCGAGAAAAACCTCGTCGGAGATCTCGTAGCAAAAAATATACGCTATTATAGCAAAACTACAAAACGGTGGTAGCAAATAAACTATGCTAATGTAGCAAAAATAGATTTCGCCGGAGACATCGCCGCAGAACTTGTAGCAAATAAAGTTGCTACCTAGCAAAACGATTTTTCCAGAGACTATTGTCGGTCATCTTGTAGCAAAAGTTTTATAATATTATAAAAAAACATACAAACATTGGAGCAAAAAATATATATGTATGTAGCAAATCCCATAGTCGTAGAAAAAATTCTCCAACATAAAAATCTATCGCTCTATCTGTAGAAAATCCGTCGGCCGTCGGTAGCAACAACGATGAGCCCGTGCAAGGGATTGTTATCATTTTCCTATTATTAATATATGCTCCTTTAAAAAAATGATGAGTGAGATAGAGAGGAAGAAAAACTAATCCTATTCTAAAGTACGTGCGACCACAGCTAAAAAAGAATAAAAAAGAAAAGAAAAATGATACTGATCCTCTGGGGGATAACGCTCGCGATCCCTCGGGTCGTTGCCTCGCGCGTGACAACGTGGATAACACAAGCAGCCACGCGCCGTTGCAGCCTCGCCGCCTGTTGCCTGCCGCCCGCCGCCGGCCTCCTGCAGCCCCTCCGCCTTGGGCCTCCCCATATCCGCATGTGCTCCTCCATGGGCGACGGTTTTGGCCGCCGACGAGCTATACGTAGAGGTCGAGCGCCGCCATGGCCACGACAGCGCCCCCCGTCGCCCCGTGCAGCCATGGCCACGACGTCGCCCCCATCACCATGCGTTGCCGTCGCCAGAGATAGCTCTCTCCTCTCTTGAGCTCACTGATGAAGGCAGTGCGTATGTGGCCTGCTCGTCGGCGACGATGCTGCGTCTAGTGATGCTCGACGGCGGCGCTGCTACATTAGGCGTCGATGTTTGCTACATGGGGCCAGCGACGCTGCTACCTACGACATGGAGATTTGCTACATGGGTCGACGGTGGGCTATCGGCCATGATGCTACAAGGAGTGTTGGGTCTGCTACATACGAGTTGACGTTGTGCTACAAGGGTAGTCGAGGTTTGCTACATGGGGTTTGCTACCTGGGACCAACGGCGCTACTATAATAGCATATTTTGTTGCTACAAGTTTTTGCTTCGACGATGTCTTCGGTAAAGTCGTCTTTTGCTACATTAGCATAATTTTTTGCTATATCAGTTTTCTAAATTTGCTACAATGGCGCAAACTTCTTGCTACGAGGTTTCCGGCGAGGTCTCTGGCGAGAGTCTTCGGCGATGTCTCCGGCGAAGTCGGTTTTGCTATATTAGGACATTTTTTTTGCTACACGGTCGCCGGCGAGGTCTCCGATGAAATCACCGGCGAGGTCCAGTTTGTTTTTCTATTTTCTGGACTAAACCCTTTTTTGCTACATACAACAAAAGCGGGACAATATGTAGCAAAAATGAGACATTTTGTAGAAAAACGGGATTTTGACAAAAAAAAAAACACAGATCCCCGGAACGCCTAGTACTGTCCAAAAGAAAAAGGCTCGTGCGTGCGACCCTTCCCCACTTTTTGTTTCGGCCTCACCTTTTTTGTTCATCTCACGTGAGAAACTGAACGGAAAAAATTATTGTGCGCAACCCTCTATATCCTAGGTGGATTCTCAATTTATATGGACTCTAGGCTTTTTTTTTTTGACGTGGTCTAGGATTTTTTTTAGCAGACGCACTTTTTTTTACTATGTACGTCTGTAGACATACATAACTTGTATAATTATAACAATACAAAGATGGATATATGTGTATATGTTCCGTCCTATGAAACGGCGTGCGAGTCCATCCAAAATGGCTCGCCCCTTGGTCGTGACGGTGTTTAAATAAAATATACATATATCAAACCAGAATAAACTAGTATTAATCATTGGTTAAATTCTAGTCATTGATTTTAAATATAACTATTAAAATAATTTAGGTGACGTGGCTTAACGTGGTGGCTCTATTAGACGTGTAAGCTGCTCCTGATGGAACCACCACCGCCAAGAGTACGCCTGGCTCAGGCAGCCACCACGCTGTCACCCAGCGACTAGCCGCCACGGCCCCACTAGTCCGCCACGCGCGCGGGCCAGGGGCCTGCCGCGCCCGCGCCGCCGCACCGCCGTGCCTCTGCGCCCCTGCACCTCTCTCCCAAGCGCTGCCTACTCCTCTCCGCAGCGCCACAAGGATGACGGCGGGCGTCACCGCTCCACCACACCTCCGGCTGCTCCCTACCTTCTTCCCCATCTTCGCACGTCTGCCATGGCCGAGAGCTCGAACCACCGACGCAATGTGCTACAACCGGTGCGACGGATTCTGCGAGGCTCCGACATGCGGTGCATCCTCGACTGCCCCGATGGCCCCCTCCACCCCTCCATGTCCCACATCTACTGCAGCTAACCGCCATTGCACGCAGATGGCTCTGTTCCTCTCCACATCCACCGATGCCGCATGTCCGGCTGCGACCACGACGTCAGAATCCGCATCCATGGCCTCCAGTAATGGCAATGCTACCTAGGGTGTTTAGCTTTGCTACTACAATTTCTGAACTTTGCTACTCTAGTTGGCCAGCATTTTGCTACTTTGGCATATTAATTTTGCTATGCATTTATATTTGTTTTGCTACTTCCGCACAAATTTTTTTGCTACAAGCGCTCAAGGTCTTCAGCGAGAGTCGTTGACAATGTCTGTTTTGCTATATTAGAATATTTTTTTGCTACAACTGTGCTATCGTTTCGCTACCCGCGCTTTGTGGTTTTGCTACAATATCGTAATCCTTTTGCTACGGAGGTCTCCGGCGAGGTTTTTCTCGGCGAGTCTCCAGTAATATTTTTTAGCAAAGTCGGTCATGCTATATTAGTACTTTTTTTGCTACAAAGTCTCTAGCGAGTTCTCCGGTGAGGCATGTCTCCGGCGAAAGTCTTCGGCAAGTCAACGGTAAGATCGGGTTTGATACATTAGCACAAATTTTTTGCTACACGGTCGCCGGAGAGCTCTCCAGCAAAATCTCTGGCTAGGTTCAGTCTATTTTTCTATTTTCTAGGCTGAACCGCTTTTTGCTACATGTAGCAAAAGCGAGACTATTTATAGCAAAAACGGCTATGTTTATAGCAAAAACGGGATTTGGGAGCTTTTTAGGAAACATGTGTCAGCAGTGGGACCCGGGGGATTTGGGGAAATTATCCCTCCGGGGGACGCGTAGTACTTTCCCTATCCAAACCGTCTCATATATGTGCGCCGACACGAGCATGCGCGGCCATCGCTGCTTCACCGCATTCCGTGTAGGTCTTCGTCTTTCTCAAGGTAGCGGAGGAAACCGGATAACTCACTAGGAGAAGAGTCGGAATGTGGGTTGATAGAATCATACTAAATTATCTGGGTATTCGGTTTTGATATTTAGGTTTGGCTACTATTTTATTTTTGTTCAGATTTCATGTTTTTATTCAGGCTCCACTCCTTGCTACTTGAATTGGCCATATAATTCAAATACCAAAAATCACTTGGAGTATTCATCCAGCATGCCCAACCCAACAAATATTCAAAATGTATAACGAGTAACAAAGAAATTTCTTTGAAAACGGGAATCTGGTTTTTTAATTAGAGGCAAAAGATTTGCCTATCTATTCACTAAGAAGTAATTGCTTCGGATAACTAACAAAAAATTGAGCGAACACCGTTATAACAAAACCTCATGCAAACTACTCTTAAAGCATGCAACTTACAAACCGTCTCAATAGACCAACCAACTAAGTAAGCTACAACTAAAAAACAATCAGAAGATACGCATCATGTATGGCTCTATGTATGAAAATCATGGGACCTAGCTACTCTTGATCTACAAACTCCCTCAAGGGAATTTCCACTTGCTTCATCACTGCCTCCCACCGTGCATGCGTCGGGTGTATGTCGTTCCAAGTGCTAACAACACTCCACCAATTAATCGTGTATACATTTAGTGTAATGAAAAAACTGGACATAAAACATAAATAAGGGCGTAAACAAAAACTCACGTACTCGCTCGCGATATCTAACAAGATATAGGCGGCGAGGCGAAGCTCGGAAGCAGCTATGAACACATAATTTTCACAAAACAATATACAATAGTAATCGTGTATATCCATGTTCATTTCAGAATCCACAAAAGCCACAGCCTTTAAATACACCAAACTAACTAAGCTACAATAAAGAAAAACAATCAGAAGTCACTCATCATATATGTCTCTATGTATGAAAATCATGGGACGTAGCTAGTCTTGTACAAACTCCCTCAAGGGCATTTCCACTTGCTTCATCACTGCCTCCCACCCTGCGTGCGTCGGGTGCATGTCATCCCAGTAGAAGAATTTGTTGGACTTGTCGCACACTTCATAAAGATGTTCCGAGGAATCGTTTTGTTGTCCGCAAAAACCCTTTGAATCAAAACTCTCACAGCACGGCGACAACTTGCGCTTGAATTGCTTAGATAACTCTTGGCCTGTACCTACAAGTACATAAAAAAATGTTCATATTAAGTTCATGCCGTCAATTTAGTCCATATATTAGAAATCTGAGTAGTGTCGACGCTTGTGGACGCGTCCATGTACGTACCTGGCACATGATCCACGATGTTAGTGAAGGCGGTGTAGAGGTCGACAATGTGGACATTTTTCCTGCCTGCCATCACTTGTTTGAGGTTATTGTTATGGACGGTTGCACCCAAGTTTCCGAACACATCGCACACGGTGTAGTTGTTGGTCCTTGTTTGTGACGGGTTGCAGCCGATGGGATGCAAGTTGTTGACAATAACCTTTGCCACACCGAGCTTTTGCAACTGGTCCACATTGGCCGCAATCTCCTTTGTTACCTTGCCAATGTAAGCATTGATCTGCATACATACATGAAAACTTAGTAATGAAGATGCGCGGGCAAATTAATTGTTAAAAATCTATGCATTGTTGCACTGATCTGCTGCTAGCTACTCACATCGTTTGGTGTAGTTAGGCCGATAACGCCGCTGCTCGTGTAGTCGTTGCCGGAGACGGCCACGAGTGCTACGGATCGGCTCACAATCTTCTCTGTGATTGTCCCATCCTTGACCATCTTTCTGAAAGTCTCGACCTGTTTGGCAAGGGTGGGGACCTTGTTTGCCGACGTGGTATCAAACACGCCCGCGCCACCATGGGCGAAGGTCATGCCGGAGGGGTCGCAGGTCTTCTCCGCCGTCAGGGCATGCGCTGGAGGTGCTTCCTCGAGCCCCAGGATCGTTGCTGCAAGGTATCAAGGATCACATGAGTGGGTATATACAATACTACCTCCGATTTCAAGGTTTAAGTCATATAGGAGTAACTTTTTTTAAAAGTCAAACCAACTAAAGTTTGACCAAGTTTTTATAAAAAATATTAATATTTACAATACGTAATCCATACCTTTTCATAATCATGAAATAAATTTTTACATGGTATCTATATAATATAATAGTTCATGATACAGTGTCTTTTTCTAAAAATTTGGTCAAACTTTACATGGCTTGTCTTTTCAAAAAAGTTATATTCCTTAAGCCTTGGGATGGAGAGAGTAGTAAATACATGATCAGAATGAGGTATATGTGCGTAGCTAAATTTGAGGATATAAATATATGTGTACTTACCAACGAAATCTGATTGGATTTTGTAGTTGGAGAAGCGCCCCGACGGAGTATTTGGTCGTGGGTTTCCGGCGGCGTCAACATAATTGGAACCGTAGGGATAGGCCCACTGCCGCGACATCTGGGTGACCGGGTCGGTCAGAGGGAGGTTCCCATTGTCGGCGAAGTCATCCCCGAAAACGAAGAGGCTGTAGCTCGACAACTTCTTCTGATGATGGCCGCCGGCAGGGGCAGGCCGGGCCTCCGCGCCATTGGGACATAGAACAAGGGCGATGAGGAGGAGCAGGCCGAGGAAGGCCCGAGGAAGTTTCTTCATGTCTGCACCCTCCGGCGATTGTGCTTCGAAGGCGAATCTGTACGGTGCGTTGCCGCGCGCTGACCCGAGGCCTTCGAAGGAGAAGGTCGAAATCAGGAACGCAGATCGAGCTAGCTTGTGTTCTGCGTCGCGCTCCCCTCTTCAATTTATAGGAGCAGCGGCGCAAAGCTCGAACACCAGGACGGACTCGCGGTGTCGATCGGAGTCGGAGATCTGTGCTGTGTCCTAGACGTACACACAGTGACACAGCACAATCTATCGGAATCCGGATGCCGTCACGTATGTACTACAGCACAGTCGGACACGGCCAGAGTTCACTAGTACTGTCCAATCCAACGGGCCAGCTGCTCGTCATGGCCCATTGCATATGGTGTTTCTCCTTCAGCTGAATACCTTTTTTTTCTAGAATGTGGCGTGGAACGCGTATATTAATCTGGGTCTAGATGGCCGAAACAATGTCAAGAATGGCTACAACTCAATACCACATGATACACGCGTACAATGCAAATACAAAACATACGACTATGAAAACTCTCCTTGTCGTCACCCTACCAAGAAAGATAGGGACCGAACGCGGAGCCACTAGACCACGTCAGGTCCGAAGATGGAGACCTCGGTAGTTCGACTCCGGGAACAACCGGATCAACGTACTGCACACTCATAAGCGCCTAAAGGAGTCGGCAAGTGGACGGAAGGAACCGACCGGTCCAGAAGAGGTAATCGACCAAGAAGGACCAACCATGAAGCACCCCGAAGGATCACACTATGAGCAACCGTCAATGTTGACACCATTCATCGTTTGTGGGACTCCACGAGCAACCAAGGTGGCGCCTTCAAGAAGTAAGCGACACTGTAGTGCCGCCATATCCTGATCTGACAGCTGGATCAAGACCGTTGCTTGACATGAGGAAGAACAATCAGATGTCGTGACGATGTCTCCAAGGAGGGAGACGGCACCCGTCAACCGTCGGTGTCTTCGTCGTCGACAAAAGCAAGGATTTCTCAAGGTGGAGCTTCGACCCCAAAGTCTGGCTAAAACTACATAGATGGGCACAAATACCTGGCCACACCACTGTCGAGAAGCAAACCGCCGACGCTGCCGTCGGAGCATGGGAAGGCGCTAACCACCACCCACCAATACCACTAGACGGAACTGAATGGTGGGATCAGATGCCCCGCCACGCCGGCCGCCAAAGACACCACTAGGGGCGCTGGTCACCACCGACCGCACCACCATCCAACATGGGATCCGGGAGGAGGTCCCCATGTCGGATATGGCCACCACGACTACCGCAGACGCAAGAGCAGGACCTCCACACCTCTACTACACCCGAAGCCGTGGCCGCAGATAGGCCTTCTTGGGCCTAGATCGTGCCTAGCCGCATGCGAAAACCATGGCTAGCGAGATGCGCACCACGTGCACTAGCCTTAAACCGTGCTCCACACTACCACCACACGCCTCCCTGCGCTCCATACATTGTCGCTACCGACATGGACTTCGCCACCACCTAGGCCAAAATCCTCGCGACGGAGTGTCGTGAGAGAGAGAGAGAGAGACTCCGATCCACCATCGGCACATGAAGCTTCTCCTAGTTGTGTCCTTCGACGGAGGTGAGGGAGAGAGGAGGAGGAGTATTTCCCGACGACTAGGGTTTGGCCCCCTGGTGCCGTCCAGGAAAGGTTCCTTTGTTCTTCGAGGCAAGGTTCCTTGAACTAAATACACGAGGATCTAACTAAAACTATGAGTCGTCAAATTAAAATCAGATAAATTGTTAAGCTCATTTGGACCCCATAAACATGTTGTAGAGTTGTACCTTTTGTAGCTTGCCCATGTTTATGTTATCCTTTCTTGGAATTCTCATAGAGTATGTAAAAGATTGGACTTCTTTAGATCGGGATTTTTTTGGCAGAATAGTGGCCACAAAAGAAAGTATAGACTTTCTAAGTGGAATATGATATACACCCTAAAGGTCAAGGGGGGCTTGGAATAGAGGTGTTGAAGATGAAGAATAAGTGTTTGCTTAGTGGTTGTTCAACCTTTTAAATAAGGAAGGGGTAAGGCAATAACTCCTTCAAAATAAATATCTTCACTCCAATACACTTTCACAAGTAAAAGCCAATGCGAATGATTCACCTTTTTGGAAGGTATTGATGAAGGTAAAGGACGATTTGTTTTATAAGGGTTCCTTCAAAGTGAAGGGTTTCGCGGCATAGTAAATCAAAATTTTCTACGGAGCGAACAGAGGGAAAGCCAAGATCTAATCTAGGAGATGCAAACAACGAGAGAGATTGGATTAGATCTCCATACCCTTGAAGGTTCGCACAGCGGAACGTTCGTCGGAACGTGGGTGATGTAGTCGCATTTCGCCTCCTCGCGATCCGATCCGATCTAGCACCACAAGTGGCGGTGCCCGTGAGATGCACACGCAAAGACTCGACGTCTCCTCCTTCCTCGGACCAGCGAGTATGGTGGAGAGATAGATTGGATCTACAACACGACGTGGTGTATATGGTGGAGAATTTCACTGCAGGCTTCCACAAACAAATGGAGGGAGAGAGAAAGGTAGCAAGGCCGCTAGGGCTTGGAGGAAGGTGTGTGTGTGTAAGGGAGGCGACCACCCTCTATATATAGAGGAGGGCGGCCAGCCCTTGCCCTCCTCCAAGCCTATCTCTAGTTTAAACAATTTAAACTCTCCCTTATCTAGAAATCCTATCTCTAGTTTAAACGATTTAAACTCTCCTTATCTAGAAATTCTATCCCGAGATTTAAACGAGTCAAATCTCTCTAGAATCGGCTGGCCCTATGGGGCCTTGTGCCCTGGCCCAATGCGCCAGACACCCTCATAGGCCCATGCTCCTCCCGAAGGTGGGGCCACGTTGGTCCCTTCCGAAGGTTCTAGAAGCTTCCGACAATACCGATTAACCGGAACAATTCAACTCCAAAACCGACCGCTTATATGAATCTTAATCTCCGGACCATTCCGAACCTCTCGTGATATCCCGGATCCCATCCGAGACCCGAACAAAAATTCATAAACTAATTATCCAATCTATCCTAGCATCGAGATACGTTATGTGTGACCGCGGGTTCGAGAATATGCATACGATCTTCTATCAATAATCAACAGGGTCTGGGCACCCATATTGACTCCCACACATTCATCGATGATCATATCGGATGAACCACGATGCCGTGATTCAATCAATCCCATATATATTCCCTTCGTCTCGCGATATTTTACTTGCCCGAGATTCGATCGTCGACTGTAGCCATACCTAGTTCAATCTCGTTCACAAAGAAGTACTTTACTCGTTCCGTAATCCGATATCACTTTGTGATTAACTCCTTAACCACATGCTTGCAAGCGGTGTTGATATCGACACGAAAGGGCCCAAGTATATCTCTCCGACTGAGGGACAAATTCCATCTCGATACATACAACCCAATGATACTTTCCAATCACCGAGAGACCTTTATGATCACCCTCTCATAGGATGACGCTTTATGACCTCAAAGCTTTCTTCCGGTACTGTGGAGTTGCATTATCTCATGGTCTAAGGAATACAATATTTGACATAAGAAAAGCTTCGCAAAGATGAACACGATGAACGATCTAATTGCTTCGCTTAGTTTGGATCCATCATATCATTCTCCCAATGATATGATCTCATTATCAATTGACAACTCATGTCTATGGTTAGGAAACCTTAACCATCATTGATCAATGAGCTAGTCCATAGAGGCGCATTAGGGACACGGTGTTGTTCACAAACCACACAAGTATTAAAGTTTCCGCTTAATACAATTCTAGCATGGAATATAAACTTTATCATGAACAAGAATTATAATAATAACATCTTTATTATTGCCTCTAGGGCATAATTCCAACAGTCTCCCACTTGCACTAGAGTCAATAATCTAGTTTACATTTGGCAACAATCTCACACCCATGGCAATCGAGGTGTTGATCATGTTTTACACGTGGAAGAGGTTTAGTCAATGGATCTGCGACATTCGATCCGTATGTACTTTGCTAATCTTCGATCTCCATCCGCTATATAATCTCGGATTATATGAAACTTCTTGTTGATATGCTTGGTCTTTGGATGATATCTTGGTTCCTTAGCGAGTGCTATGGCTCCGGTGTTGTCACACAATATCTCCAAGGTCCAATGCACTTGAACCACGCCAAGCTCGATGATGAAGTTTCGATCCAAACTCCTTCACTTGACGCTTCGGCAGACCATGTATTCCGCTTCCATTGTAGATCCCGCGATCACGCTTTGCTTGCAGCTTCTCCACTCACAGCTCCTCCATTCAAAATATAAACGTATCCTCGTCGAGATTTAGAATCATCCTTGTCGGTGTCAAACTAGCATCGACGTAACCTTTTACGACAAGTCGTTCATCACCCCATAGACTAAGAACATTTCTTTAGTTCTATTTAGGTACTTTAGGATGTTCTTCACACCGTCCAAAGGTTCCACTCGGATCACTTTGATATCTCGTCAAACTAAGAGCATTGGACACATCCGTCTAGTACACAAAGATGGCATACATGATAGAACCTATGGCCGAGGCATAAGGCACTTTGCTCATAGCTTCCCTATCATTTACCGTAGCTGGACACTGAGTCTTGCGCAATATCTTACCTGACAACATAGGCACTAAACCTTTCTTTGCCTTATCCATTCTGAACCTTTTCAGAACTTTGTCTAGGTATGTACTTTGGCTTAAAGCTATCAGGCGTCTTTGTCTATCTCTATAGATTTTGCTGCCCAATATATAAGCAGCTTCACCTAGGTCTTTCATTGAAAACACTTGTTCAAATAACTCTTCACATCGTCAAGCATGTTGATGTCATTTCCGATAATCAATATGTCATCCACATACAGCTGTAAACGCCACGGAGCTCCCACTCACTTTCTTGTAGATGCAAGCTTCAGAGCAATTTGGAACAAATCCAAAGCTCTTGATCACTTGATCAAAACAAAGGTTCCAACTCCGAGATGCTTGCTTCAGTCCATAAATGGAACGTCAAGTTTGCATACTTTACTAGCATCCTTAGGATCGACAAAACCATCGGTTGCATCATATACAACTCTTCATCAATGTTGCCATTGAGGAAAGCGATCTTGACATCCATCTCGCCATATTTCATAATCATGAAACGCAATTGCTAATAAAATCTAAATGGACTTAAACATCGCCACGGAGAGAAAGTCTCATCGTAGTCAACACCTTGAACTTGTCGAAAACCTTTGCGACAAGTCGTGCTTTATAGACGGTAACATTACCATCCGCGTCCGCTTTGTTCTTGAATATCCATTTGCACTCAACGGCCTTTCTCGCTAGGAGGATCCACCAAAGTCCATACTTGGTTTTCGCCATGGATCCCAATTGGATTTCATGGCTTCCAGCCATTTCTCGAGTCCGGGCTCATCATCGCCTCATAGTTCAGTAGGTTCACCGCCTTCTACCAACAAGACAGTCAAAGACAGGTTGTACCACTCGGAGGGGCACGCGACCTTGTCGACCTGCGACGCTCAAGAGCAAGATCGTCAAGCTTCATGATCCTTGTCATTAGCTTCCTCTATTGTTGGTGCAAAGGCATCGAACAATTTCAGGTGTCGCGCTACTCTCCAATTCAAGAGAAGGTTCAATAACCTCGCCTAGCTCTACTTTCCTCCCACTCACTTCTTTCGAGAGAAACTCCTTCTCAAGAAGGGAACCGTTCTTCGCGACAAACACTTTGCCTTCTTCTCGGATAGAAGGTATACCCAATAGTTTCCTTAGGGTATCCTATGAAGACGCATTCGCTTTGGTTCGAGCTTGTCCGCATCAACTTCTTGACGAAGCTTCGCATCCCCAAACTTTAAGAAACGACAAATTAGGTTTAGCACCAAACCACAGTTCATACGGTGTCGCCTCAACGGATTTAGATGGAGCCCTATTTAAAGTGAATGCAGCGTTTCTAATGCATAACCCCAAAATGATAACGGCAAATCAAGAAGAGACATCATCGATCGGACCATATCTAATAGGGTTCGATTCCTGCTCGTACACACCATTGCTGTGGTGTTCCGGTGGCGTGAGTTGCGAAACAATTCCGCTTTTAAGATGCGTGAGAAAATCATAACTCAAATATTCGCCCCACGATCGGATCGTAGAAACTTAATCTTCTCATTATGGTTCTCCACTTCATTCTGAAATTCTTTGAACTTTTCAAACGTTTCAGATTTATGTTTCATTAAATAGATATACCCATATCTACTTAAGTCATCGGTAAAAGTGAGGAAATAGCGATATCCACCGGCGTGTAAACACACTCATCGGTCCGCATACATCGGTATGTATGATTTCCAACAAGTCCGCTGTTTCGCCCATCATACCGAGAACGGGTTTTGATCATCTTGCCCATGAGGCATGGTTCGCATGTGTCAAATGATTCAAAATCAAGAGACTCCAAAAGTCCATCGAATGGAGTTTCTTCATGCGCTTTACTCCAATATGACCTAGACGAGCTGCCACAAATAAGTAGTATTATCACTATCTACTTTGCATCTCTTAGCCTCAATGTTATGGATGTGTGTTTCATCCCTTTCGAGATTTAGAAGAAATAAACCATTCACAAGAGGTGCATGACCATAAAAGATGTTACTCATATAAATAGAACAACCATTATTCTCCGATTTAAATGAATAACCGTCTTGCAATAAACACGATCCGGAAATGATGTTCATGCTCAACGCAGGCACATAATAACATTTATTAAGTTTTAAAACTAATACCGAAGGTAAAACTAAGGAGAGCGTGCCGACGGCCATCACATCAACTCTTGATCTGCTGCAACGCCAAGATCGTCACCTCATCCCTCGCAAGCCGCCGTCTATTCCGTAGCTCTGCTTCGAGTTACAAATATTAGCAATAACCGGTATCAAATACCCCTGCACTACAACGAGGGCTAGTAAGGAAAACATCAATAACATGTATATCAAATATACCTTTGATGGTGCCAGCCTTCTTGTCCGCTAAGTACTTCGGACGATTGCTTCCAAAGGACCCTTGTCCTTGCAATAGAAGCACTCAAAGGTCCGCTTGGGACCAGACTGAGCTTCTTCTCAGCAGGGCATTGCTTTGCCGCCCTTCTTGAAGGGCTTCTTTGCTCCTTACCTTTCTTAAAGGAGGGCTTGTTGACCATCAACACATGATTATCCTTCTTGATGTCCACTTCCGCCTTGACTTCGAAGAGCTCGGATCGTATCGATGGAACCAACTGATTATGAGTCACTACAAGCCTTTTATAGCTGGGAGGAGTGATTGCGAATCGTCAATCTTGAGCTCCTCCGAATCGCATTCCAGCTTGCTCAAGCTGAGTGTAGCCCGACATCTTTATGGCGTGCTCACTAACGGAACTCCCTTCCTCCATCTTGCGCTTAAAGAACTTCTCAGAGATCTCATATCTCTCAGAACGGGCTTGAGTCTGAAACATGGTTTTCAGCTCCTCGATAATCTCGAAGGGCCTGGGATACTCTTCAAAACGATTTTGAAGCTCCGGTTCCATAGCAAACAACATGGTGCTCTTAATCACACCATAATCATCTTTGCTGATCGACAGATGAGCTTTCTCATCACCCATAGCTTGATAGGGGTCACCTAATGCTTCCAAAGGACATAGTCCTTTTGTCCGCCAGAATGATTCTTAGATTGCGGAACCAATTGGTGAAGTTAGACCCATTGTTTCTAAGCTTTTCAAAGAAAACGTTGAAGTTGAAGTTGGACTTGGCCATGTGATCTACAGTATTTGCAAGTACAATTTAGACTATGTTTATGATAAATAGTTCAACTTAATCAAATTACTAGATGAACTCTCACTAAATTCAACATCCCTCAAGTTGTTTAGTGAACACGATCCAAATTCACCACACCTAATCCGATCATCACGAGAAGAGATGTGGTTTCAATGGTGGACAACAAAGTGTCGATCATATCATTCATATGACTCATGCTTAACCTTTCGGTTCTTGTGTTCCGAGGCCATGTCTGTACATGCTAGGCTCGTCAAGCTAGACCCAAGTATTTCTGCGTGTGCAAAACTGGCTTGCACCCGTTGTATGTGAGCGTAGAGTCTATAGCACCCGATCATCACGTGATGCTTGGACACGATTTAACTTTCACAACGGTGCATACTTGGGGAGAACACAGTTTTATCTTGATCTTTAAGTGAGGAATCATCTTATAATGATACCGTCATGATCTAAGCATAATAAGATACATAAAGGGATAAACATCACATGCATATAACTTTATGTGACATGGTATAGCCAATCCTCGCGCAATGATCTCCATCTTGCGCTCCGCATGATCTCCATCACTCCACCATGATTGCCTCCACCACGAATAGCAACTACAACTATTGCTAACTACTTAGCGATAAAGTAAAGCTATTACATGGCGTATAAGAAGTTGACTCGCAGGTCATACACAATTATAAAGACAACCATATGGCTCATGCCGTTGTGTACTCATCGACATGCAAGTCGTGAAACATTACAAAACATGATCATCGCATACAATATACACATCACATCTTGGGCCATACCATATCACGTAAAAACACTCGCAAAAACAAGTTATACGCCTACTTTGTTGTTGCATGTTTTACGTGGCTTTATGGGAGTAGATGCTAAGAATGATTCTTACCTACGGAAAGCCACAACGGTGATATTATGGTTGCCAAACTCCGTGTTAATCCCATGACAACTATAGTGAGAGAAACGACATCCACCACCGCATGTGTGGAACAAGCAACACGTCAAGTGCGGAGCGGTCTCGCGAACGACGCGTAAGGTTGGCCCGGACCGCTTCAATCTCACTATCCCGCCATAAGAAGAACACAAACAAGAGGCTTGCAACAGAAAACATCAACGCCCGCAACAACCATGTTGCGTTCTACTCGTGAAACACATCTACGCAGATCTAGCTCGATACCATCAAGGGTTTCGCGCATAGTAAATCAAAATTTTCTACGAGCTAAGAGGGAAAGCCAAGATCTAATCTAGGAGATGCAAACAACGAGAGATTGGATTAGATCTTCATACCCTTGAAGGTTCGCGAATGAACGCTCGGAACGTGGGTGATGTAGTCGATTTCGCTTCTCCTCCTCGCGATCCGATCCGATCTAGCACCACAAGTGGCGGTGCCTCCGTGAGATGCACACGCAGCAACACCTCGACGCCTCCTCCTTCCTCGGACCAGCGAGTATGGTGGAGAGATAGATTGGATCTACAACACGACGGCGTGGTGTATATGGTGGAGAATTTCACTGCAGGCTTCGCCACAACAAATGGGAGGGAGAGAGGAAGGTAGCAAGGCTGCTAGGGCTTGGAGGAAGGTGTGTGTGTGTAAAGGGAGGCGCACCACCCTCTATATATAGAGGGGCCAGCCCTTGCCCTCCTCCAAGCCTATCTCTAGTTTAAACAATTTAAACTCTCCCTTATCTAGAAATCCTATCTCTAGTTTAAACGATTTAAACTCTCCTTATCTAGAAATTCTATCCCGAGATTTAAACGAGTCAAATCTCTCTAGAATCGGCTGGGCCCTATGGGGCCTTGTGCCCTGGCCCAATGCGCCAGGACACTCCCTCATAGGCCCATGCCCCTCCCGAAGGTGGGGCCACGTTGGTCCCTTCCGAAGGTTCTAGAAGCTTCCAAGACAATACCGATTAACCTGAACAATTCGAACTCCAAAAACTGCCTTATATGAATCTTAATCTCGGACCATTCCTAACCTCTCGTGATATTCCGGATCCCATCCGAGACTCAACAAAAATTCATAAACCAATTATCCAATCTATCCTAGCCGAGATACGTTAAGTGTGTGACCTCGGGGTTCGAGAATATGCGACATGATCTTCTATCAATAATCAGCGGGTCTGGCACCCATATTGACTCCCACACATTCATCGATGATCATATCGGATGAACCACGATGCCGTGGATTCAATCAATCCCATATATATTCCCTTCGTCTCGTGATATTTTACTTGCCCGAGATTCGATCGCTTGCACCGCCATACCTAGTTCAATCTCGTTCACGGCAAGTACTTTACTGCTCGTAATCTGATATCACTTTGTGATTAACTCCTTAACCACATGCTTGCAAGCGGTGTTGATATCGACACGAGTGGGCAAGTATATCTCTCCGACTGGAGGGACAAATTCCATCTCGATACATACAACCCAATGATACTTTCCGATCACCGAGAGACACCTTTATGATCACCCTCTCATAGGATGACGCGTTTTATGACCTCAAAGCTTTCTTCGGTACAGGAGTTGCATTATCTCATGGTCTAAGGAATACAATATTTGACATAAGAAAAGCTTCGCAAAGATGAACACGATGAAACGATCTAATTGCTTCGCTTAGTTTGGGTCTGTCCATCATATCATTCTCCCAATGATATTATCTCATTATCAATTGACAACTCATGTCTATGGTTAGGAAACCTTAACCATCATTGATCAATGAGCTAGTCCATAGAGGCGTACTAGGGACACGGTGTTGTTCACAAACCACACAAGTATTAAAGTTTCCGCTTAATACAATTCTAGCATGAAATATAAACTTTATCATGAACAAGAATTATAATAATAACATCTTTATTATTGCCTCTAGGGCATAATTCCAACACAAAGTTGGTAACATACTCATTTAGGATTGTTGGTTGGGGAATAAGACTCTTGCCCAATAGTACACCTCTTTATTTAATATCATCCAACATAAAAATGTGACAGTTGCGGTTGTCCTTTCAGGGTTTCCTATTAATATAACGTTTAAAAGAAACCTTACTGTAAACAAATGGACTAGATGGTTACATCTATTGAGATGCTTAATAGAAGTAAATCTGACCAATGATGATGATAAATTTGTTTTGAACCTTAGTTCATCTGGTGAATTTTCAGTGAAGTCATTGTACCTCAATCATATGAATGGACATACCCAACTTTTAGTAAGTACCTTTGAAAAATAAAAGTGCCACTGAAAATTAAGATTTTTATGTGGTTCTTGTATAGGAAAGTTATTTTAACTAAAGAAAATTTGCTTAAAAGAAACTGACAGGGGATAAGTCATGTTATTTCTATGATAAGGAAGAGATGATCCAACATCTTTTTATTAACTGTCTGCTTGCAAAAATTATCTGGCGCATTATTCATATTGCTTTTGGATTGACACCTCCCAACAATATCACTAATATTTGTGGGAATTGGTTGTATGGAATTGATAAGCATACTAAAAACCAAATTAGAGTTGGCTTATGTGCTATTTGGTATGTCCGAAGACTTAATTTTTAACAAATCAAACGTGCCTCATTGTTGTAGGTTATACCTCTCGCTATTCATTGTACCCGCTCATGGTTATGTCTTCATCCGGAGGCGCACCGACATGTCATGGATTTTGGGTGCAGCCACCTAGACTCGGTTGCACGGGATTTGTTCAGCCGGTGTGATTGTCAGCTTACTAGTAGGCTTACATATTAATACAACACTGCAACACTATATTCACTTTATTTAGGTGGCTTCTTCATATCAAGACTCTATCCAACCCTTGAGTTGTAGTAAGTCCTTTCGCTTCAATTGAGACTGAATAACTTTTGTTCAGTAATATAATAAAGGATGTATGCATTATTTCAACGCAAAGCCCAGGACATTGATTCCCCATTTCAAAAAAAGGCCATACCTTTTGTAGTAGTATTAGCAAACATATCCATGTACTGTGCAACTGGATAGAAAAATAATATCTATGCCAACAAATATGTTCTTGCTGGTACAAACCAACCATCTTGAGCGCTTGTCCATGTGTGCTGCCAGCCCGTGTCGCCAGCCCGCCACTACATCCTTTGCACACTGCTACATCCAAGCCACCATGTATATGTGCTACCAATGCAAGCATCTGCCTCCATCGTTGCTTCACCCCATTTCGTGAAGGTCTTCGCCTCCCTCAGAGCAGTGGAGTAGAGTAATGGGGAAGGAGTCGGAATATGGATTGACCGAACCATACTAAATTATCTGGGTATTTGGTTTTCAAGATCAAGTTTGGTTACTGTTTTGTTCTTTTTTGGATTTTGTGTATTCATTCGGGCTCCAATCCTAGCTACTCGAATAGACCATACAACATGAATACTAAAAAACAATTGGAGTATTCATCCAGCATGCCACCCAACAAATATTCAAAATATATAGTGAGCAACGAAGACATTTCTTAAACAAGAATGTACTTTTTTTGAAATAGAGGTAAAAGATTAGCCCAATCTATTAACTAAGAAGAAGATAATTATTCAGTTAATTAGAAAGTCGAGCCAACACCGGTTATAGAAAAACCACATGTAGAGTCCTAAAGCATGCAACTTCCAAACTGTCTCAGAGACCAACCAACTTTCCCAGTCCATTAAAACCGCACATTGATCATCACATCACAAATAATATCCCACAAAAAACATTTGAAAAAAGATATCAGAAAAGAAAACCTAAAAAGATGAGAATCATCCATCAAGCAGCCGCGGTGCCTGCCCCTACAGTGTCACCACTCTTGTTATTTTTTCTCCTGAGATACTCCTTGATCAACTTCTTGATTTTGCACCTTATAACCTTGCCCTTCATTAGGCAAGAAATATTTTTATCAAATCCAGGGGTAGCCACCTCCAAACTAATGAGTAAGTCACAGAGTTCTCTTTGAAAGATACTCTGAGTTACGTGCCAATGACGAGTGGCACAAATATGTGCATGCTAGTACAACAATGTCGTGTCACACAGACCAACCAGGTTCAGTGTGTCCATGACGCGCCACCACAACCTCCTCTACATGCCGCTTCACCACCGCGAGCAGAGCATGCATCGCCATCGCCGCCTCACCCTACTCCACGAAGGTCTTCAGCTCCCTTAGGGCAGGGGAATAGACTTAGTAGAGGAAGGTAAATAACTCATTGTTGGAGGAGTCACAATATGGATTGATCGAATCCGACTAAATTTTCTAGGTAATTTGGTTTCCAAGTTCATTTTTGGTCACTATTTTCTCGTTTAGATTTCGGGTTCCAAACTTTGCTACTCAAATAGACCATACAATCGTAAATACTCCCTCTGACCCAAATTAACCGTCACAGATTTAGCGAAAATATCACCTAAAATCTGTTTAGGTCCAGTGAACCTGGATCGGAGGTAGTACTAATAAAACATGTCCTATTGATCAATGAGCATGACCAATCCAACTGTAAATATAATGTCAACAAAGACATTGCTTTGGAAACAGGAAGGTACTTGATTTCCTCTTGTACTAAATGCTTATTCCTTTCTAATTCTCAGGCACAAAAGGAAACGAATAAGCTCACCCTTACCTCAAACTGAAAGTAGAAGCACACATGAAAATTTATAGCACGGTCTCTCCAATGCAATTCATCTTCTATCACTTCATCATGTTCAACTCAATATAAAAACTGCAAAAATGTTAAGAGAGAAATAAGGAAAATAACATGATTGCTAAGATAGCGCGGCCAATTAGGGAGTGACCGGATTGTGAGTTGCCATGTGGAAACAGAGCCATCCACCGCCGCTTTGAAGATCCAATGCCTGGAAACTCGTTCACCCTAGTTTCTAAAATTCAGAAATTTGCTCCTTATAATTTGCTATTGGAAATTATGGAGAGGAAACATGCCTGTGTTAATCCCTTAGGCCTTGTTTACTTTTAGGGTATTTCCACCCCCTAGTGGTTTGGGGATGAGAGGGGATTTGGTGAATCCCTTCCTTTTATCCAATCCCCATATTTCCCACATTTTCCCAATCCTTACTGATTACTTTGATTTTGGGTATAGGAGGGGTTAGGAGAGGATTGAGATCATGTAATATAAACAAAAACTTATACCCAGAACATGATAATGGACATAGTTACTCTAGTAAAAATTGAATCTTTGCAAAAAATACATGATTGTCTATCAAATAACCATTTCATAATCAAATATGAGACAGAATACATGAACACACGTTCAACAATATGCTCAACACCAGATCTCGAACACATGCCATGTTATGCTATATTCAAAAGCTAGTTCTAGAAACTACTCAATGGGATCATGGCTTCGTCCAGCCCCTGTCAAATGATTTCATCAACATCAACCTGTTTTACAAGAAAACTAATAAAAATTAGGAGATCCTTCATTTTGTACCTCAACAGATAAACAACTTTGTTCTATTTTGACATAGAAAATGCAATAATAAAGAGATGGGCATAGTCAGTAGATGCACTACACATTGGATAGTGACAGGTGTATGCGCATTGTATGTATCTCATTGTACCGACGAGTGCAATGAACTGCTAGAAAATAAAAATGCTTGAAAGCAGTTTACAAACAACCGTGCAGAAGTAGGGATTACATGATTGCATTCTAGGAAACAACCATGAAAAACTACAGCACAAATGAAATATTGATATTTAATAGCTTGCAAACATCACCATTTGCCAAATAACTTACAAACTCAAGTAAAAATAGTTGTCCTGACCAACTGATTCATCTAAAATCTAGAATGCATTGTCCATGTTGGCTAACAAAATCAGTGCTGACGGAAAGATTAAAACCTAGACAGTAACACAAAATAGATCCTTGTATGCAAACTGTCCGGCCGGCCAAAATAGATGGGAGACTAACTCACCAGAGAAGGCCCCGCGATAGCCAAAGGTGTCCGTCGGTGGCGTCCCGAGGGCGGTGCCCGCGTTGATGTCTTTAGTCTGTGCCGCAGCCTCCGTCTGCCAGACACACGAGCTCACCTTGTCCTCGACGACACACGAGGGGAAGGGTCGTGTGTGGATTTACACGTGATTTCCATGATTTCGGCGAGTTTTCTCGGGCATGGGCCGGTATAATCCCGGGAAAACCTCTAGAAGTAAACGGGTTTGCGGGGGTTTCTAGGAATTTCGGGATGGGCCGGGAAAAAACCCTACGAAGCCGGCAAATTCCTGAGAAGTAAACGAGGCCTTAGAGTGGACGGAAACCTAAGTTGCCAGGGTTATTTTTGCAGTGGACCCTGCCAATTTTCCTTGTAATTTTTTTCGTGAAAAAGTAGCGCTATCGGTGACTAAATCGGGCCGACAACATCCTGTCACGCTGGTCCTTTGCTAATAACTCAATAAATAAAGTCCCTTACTAACATAGGTACTTTTCAAGATGAGTTGCTTCCCTCGGCCAAAGAAGATCAAAACTAAATCAAGCCAAGCTCGTTTATCTAGTTTGTTTTCTGGGCCAGTTGCCGTTTTCCAGGTTATCTTTGTATCTCTCTTGCAACCAGCAGGCAGCGACTAGGATCTATATATAGAGAGAAAATAAGGAAAATGCGGTTTTATATACTCCCTCCGATTAAATTAATTCATTTAGATTCGTTTAGATATAAATGTATCTAGCACTAAAATGTGTTTAATTACATGTCAATTAATTTGGATTGAAGGGAGTATAAATATGACCTGTCTACACATATCATCAATTTTGCGGTCCTGAATTGCAGCATTACCAATTCAGACCCACGGGATGTAGAGATGGCACCAGCAACATATAATGGCGCCCAATTGAATCAATGTAGGTGGGCACAAAAATAATGACAACATTCTGTATTTACAGATAATCAGCTCAAATAAATTAGTGACATGATTATTCATTTCTCTAATCTAATAAACTTAGTGCCTACACAAGCAGACATTGCAATCTTATCAGTAGCCCCTCGCATTCCTCTCTCCCATCTGAGGGCGACGGGGCACCCCTCCTCGCCTTGCCCAACCCCCTCCCCTCCTCCTCCCCCTTCACCATCGATGGCATAGGCTATCGGGCGAAGCCCGGACCACCGGTGGCAGCAGATGTCCTTCACCCGCGCAGAGCGAGAGGGTTGACGAAGGATGGTTTTCATGATCCCGTGGCAGTCAGGAGAGTTATTTTTTTTAAATAAAAGACATCACTATCTAACTTTAAATTAATAAAGCCTTAGGATAACAAGGTTCCACAAACCTGGGTTATTACAAGCCAACCTGAAGGTACAAACAGAGCTCGGGACAACACTTGCCACACAAACAATACGTAGATAGCAAGCTGGGTAGATGTTGGCGCAGGTGAATGGTGACTTGATATAGCTTCTTTAGCAGCTCCAGCATCACCTCCACAATGCGAGGAGGGGAGCCGAAATCGACTCTCTCTCTCGGCAGCAACTACCGGGTGGCTCTGGACGCGATTCCCCCAGCTGACGCTGCCCTGTAGCCCTTCTTCCCCTCCTTGTGGTCGTGGTGATATACAGGAGGTTGGAGAGGACTACAGGTTCGGTCGATCTGGATCTCATGATGCAGGTTGCGGGCGTCTGATTTAAATCGTCTGTTGGAAGCTATCTTTCTTGGAGATTCCAAGCTTCGGCAGCTTCATGCCGTGGCTATCCATGGTCTAAGAGGCCGCTCCGAGCGGAGGTGTGTTCTTCGCCTGTGCCTCTTTATCCTCCAGGGCTTCGTCCGGATGCGGAGGATCTTGTTCGAGCTTCAGCTGGGAGTTCTCGCCAGCTTCGCCCCAAGTGGTGACGTCCCCGGCGGTGAAGAGGGTGTCCGGCGTTGGAGCTCGCTGGTGTATCGTCGTGGTGGAGGAGACCAAGGACCCGATTGCTTTTTTATTTCTTGTCCTAGGGTCTTTTTTGCAACTCTTGAGCCCTTATCCTTAGCAATAATTGTAAGGGGCCTCCATGTATTTCGGTACCCACCTGACTAATACAGCTTCCTGGCCTTTCTAGGCCTTTACCGTTCAAAAAAAAACCTCCACAATGCCAACGTCTTTATTGGAACAAGCGGTCGCCACAAAGAGAGTTTATTTATTCGGCAATTGACTCGGGTCAGTAGATTTAAATCTCAAAGACAAAGGTATTTGTGTAATGGGAAGGATTCTATCAGACTTTATTCATAAAATAATCGAGTAATCGTACGGGGGTTTACAAGATTGATCTCGGCGGGTCTATAACAGTACCCGACTAGAATATGGATCTAGAGTTTATGACTAGGCTAATGGCTACATCTTGGATAAATATAGCGTGTCCTCTTCGGGTGAAGTCTTTGAGTATATATAGCTGCCGATGTAAGTATATATAGCTTTCGATATAAGAGGCTCCCTTAGTCACGACAGGTCTTCATCTTGACTTGCATGTTAAGTTGATCTCGCTCTCCTTTGAATGTAGGTTTGGTCTTCGGAATTCTTAGAGCCGTTTTGCAGCTACCTCAGGTCGGTTGAGAGCTTCAGGATGTGGGCCTTCAGGTCACGGACGCCGGGGTCTTTGTGGGCAGGAATGTGGATGAGGGTCTTGGAGCAGTAATAATATAACCCTATATGACCATGTGTGTGTGGAATGTATGTATGTATGTATGTATGTATGTATGCAGTAATGCCTCTGCAAACCATGTGTTAAGCCATGTGTATGTATACAACCATGTATGAACCATGTGCATGTAGTATTTGTGTATACAATAATGGCTCTGCAAACCATGTGTTAGGCCATGTGTATGTATACAATAATGCCTATGCAAATGGATATATATTTTTACATCGTCTCGAGGAAAAGAAATGGCCTAAAAAGTACATCTAAGAGTATATCCCAAAGTTAATCGTTTGAGTCCGAACTATCTAAATGATGATCCAAAACTGTAGGAAACTGTTTCTCCTGCGGATTTAACTGGGATGCTAGGTTGCCACTGCCACTGCTCTGAGATTTACGTGTCGCCTTCTTCTGCGATGCCCCAACTTCCTTGCATGCCTTATCTAGCATCACCAAGAAATCTCTTACAATGACAAAGAGGCCGAACCCATCGTCTTTCGCGTCATTTCCATGGAAATACCGGATTGTTTTCTTCACTAATGATCTCAGTCTCTTCTCTTCTTTGAACAGAAAGTTAGTCTCATCATCTGCGTGTTCTACGAAACGTGCCAATGAGTGGTGGAACCCACTGTTCTCTTCTATTGTTTCCATGTCAGAGTTGAGGAACTCTTTTGCTTTCAGCAACTCGTGCCTGAGGTTCAACACACTGGCAGACAGAGCATCAGCATCTAGTGCAGCTATGTTCTTGGCATTAACCAACTCACTGCTAAGCCCTGATACAATCTTAAGGCCGAGATTGGAGTAGTACTCGTCATCTTCCTGGGGAGATCCGTTAGAATCGTCACCTGAAGGTGGAGATCTTCCACTTTCCCTGGCCAACCTTACTTCACGGATGCCTTCGGATCGAATAATCTCTTGGACGACAAAGTGAAGCAATGTAGTCTTTCCATCCGCACCTTTGACATCTGATAACTTCAGAAGGGTATCAAGTTTGAATGCATTAGCACCACCACGGAAGGTCCCATCATTCAAACGGTTTCCAGTTTTGAGAACAGCTTCTAGTAGCTTCAGAAAAAGGCGGTGCTTTAGTTCCCCACAAGCATCCTGACACCAAAAGGATAATAGTTTTAGTAAAGGTTGGAGTATTTTGCAGATTTAATACAGATGTCAACTGTTTTCAGTTGGCTTACCTCCAATTGCAGGAACGAATCCCTGAGACTTGAAGCATCTTCTTGCAAAGAGGTCATAAAAAGTAAAGCACCGACCCTCTTGTAAGCAAAAGGAATGTCAGTTAGTGCCTTCATCACTTGTTCTGCAAGACCTAGTTGCGAGTAGTCCCCGTCGTAAAGCCTGAGTTTCTGCTCCTCCTCATCAGTTGGTTTCATTCTCAAGATTGTCTCAAGAAGTAATCTAGGAAGTTCATTTCCTTCAGAAGAGAATGAGGCGAAAGAAAATGTCAGAAAAATGCTGATTTTATCTGTGCAAGAACATGCATTTTTTTCACATATGAATAAGCAAGCTACAGTGAGGCCAATAAACATAAACAACACTCTTATGAATGAACAAATACCTTCAATGAGAGCATTTTGAATGTCCTCTACTCTGACATTCATTGCCTTGAAAACGACTGCCAGGTTGCACGATTTCTTAAAATCAAGAAGAGAAACATGCTGAGGTGAAGGGTCTGGCATGGCAAGTTCCTTGTCCTTGGCATTGTTTCTGTTGCCAGAACCATAACCAAACAATGCTTCTATCATAGCCTCGTTCACACTGCAACATGCTTTTGTCAGATACAAGCCTAATGCAGACAAATGGACGAAGAACCTAATGTTAGTGTGACAACTTACTGAAAAGAACCAAATTTGATGTCATGCCAGGCCATTGACTGATTAGGATTAGCAAGAACTTTGTCCCAATAGAAAGGCCGAAGTTTGGCTCTTGGAGCACCCACTTCAGCTTCAGAGGATTCGCTTGCAGATGATCCTTCAGAATGACTTGACTCAACAGATGACAGTTGAGGAATTTTTGCTAATGAACCTTTGGGAGGTGCAGGTGGGGGAGGACCAGCCCTCTTCATAGGAGGAGGTGGCGGTGGCGGTGGAGGAGGTGGCGGAGGCATTAGTTTAGGGGCATCACTTGTTGCATTAATATTCTGTGTTCCTCTACTAACTTGTGCATCAGTGGAGGTTTTAAAACAGCACAGAAAGCAATGACTCATGCTGACTCCAGCCTTAGAAGGCCTGGCCCCCTGATCATCCTTCTGAAGCGGGATGGTGGGAACAAGAACGCTGGGTGACGAACCTGCATAAAATTGATGATATATGATATTAACCACGCCAACAACAATCTACGATAGCTTGATAATAGGGTATATAGTCTCACCAGGCGTGTTCGCCAGCTGCATGTGAAGAAGAGGATGATCATCTCGCGGCTCACCCACAGAGACCTTGCTTTTGTTGCATCCACAGCAGTAGAAAATCAGAAATGCGGCAATGAATGAAAACGCCGCCGTCGGAAGCACAACAGTGAGGACTAGTTTTATATAGTTGTGTTGTTTGTCCGACGTTGAAACTGGAGGTGGCACTCCCCGATGCTTCTGTCCAGCTTTATGACGGGGATGTTGGCTTGGAGGTACGCTGTTCGGAGACTTGGGAGGTGTAAATGATTGTTCTGTCACAGCAAGAGAAAGCTGAGCTTCACCTCTAGGTGACATGGCTGGCGCAAAAACCGGAGACATGGAAGGAGCACCTTTAATCCGCCGACCAGCCAAATTCCGCCTTGGATAGAATTTTGAACCAAGCAATGACTGCTGGTTCTCAACATGGTTGCTTAACCCAACAGTAACTTCGAGCGCATTGCCCAGTCTGAGATAATTTGCACGGATACAGTCCTGAGCCAAGGAAGACTTGTGAGGTGGAAGAAGAGCCAGAAGTTCCATAAGCAGCACTGTCTTCAACTCGTTCTCTGCTGCGTGGCTCGACGGTTCATCCAGAGCAGATGATTTTGCAATGCCTATTGTTTCCTCTGCGCCGACTGTGTCTTGCAGGCAAAGTGCCCACACTCTGTCCACCTGCATCCATCCATGAAGCATCATAGTGAGCATGACCTCGAAAGTAAACATGCTGAACAGTACGGATTCCTTTTTAAGCAAGTTGTCCATAGTTTCGCATAGGAGCAGTGGATTAAAAAGGTGGAAACAATCTGCGACACCAAGGTGCTAGTATATTCATATTCAGTAGACAAAAGAAGAGCAGAAGGCCTAATTTGGTCTATATTCAGTAGACCAAGGTGCCAATCTGCAACACCAAGGTGCTAATTTAATTCAGTAGACAAAAAGTTGAGAATCCTAATTGACTCAATTTTTCTGGAAGATCATCACAGGTCAAAGCAAGCAATGGAATTTAAAAATAACTAGCACATCGACGATGAAAAGAGAGGGAGAGAGTTCATGGACATCTTACAAGATCCCCATCCAGAACCATAGGCGGAGCAGAGGAGGAGTAAGAGGAAGAAGAAGGTCGCCTCCATCCCCAGAAGAAATGCACCCCCTCCTCCTCCCCTCCCCCTCTCGACGGCCCGACCAATACCACCACCGCCGCCGCCGCCGCCAAGAAGAAGAACAGCACCACGAGCCCCAGCCTCCTCCTCATGGCTTCCTCACTCAGTCTCCCCTCCAAAACGCCACCATCTCTCCTCTGGTCTCGCGCTCACGGAGTATGCTAGCGAGGAAGATCTTGGGCGGCGGGGTCGTGGTCGTGGAGGATGGCTAGGTTGGTTCTTTGAGCACTCCCTCCCCAGTGTCGGTCGGCCAGCACTAGTACGGAGCAGTAGATTCTAGAGGACTCAAAATCGCGCCGCGTTGTTTATGGCAAGTCTCGCGTCACTGGGAAGTTAGGCGTGACGGCACCAGCACGAGAGTCGGCGAGGAGGCGTCGTTGACTCTTTGAGCTCACGTGACGCGCGAGCGGAAATATAGTATTCCGCAAAGCGGAGCATTTCTTCCTGGCGACGGCGAGGCCCTCGCCCGCCGACGCCGCGAGTGTCATGTGACTCATGTGCTCAGATTTGGATTCAGATCGATCACCGGATGCTGCTCCAGTTCTTTGCTTCCCGTTTCAAATGTCGAGATTATAAGCAGTAAAAAAATAATTACTGCGTGCGTAGATTGGGGGAGGAGGTAAAGAACCTCTCCGCCATTTCTCGCCGCCGCCACCGGCCTCGCCGCGGTCGGCGGGGCGTCAGCGTCATGCCTTCGTCGCGGCGACCGTCTAAGGTCTAACCCGTCCATGGAAGGTGGGTTCTGGGCCGTGGGCCGTGACCCGCCGGACACCAACAGGGCCCTGGCTAGAGAGGGACCAGTGGGCTGTTCTAGCGGGCTGGTGGGCTGCGGGTCCCACAGACAGTTGGCCGCCCGCCGGCCCTGCCGTGCCGACCTGGAGACACCTGGGGGCATGTGGCTGTGAACGCGGAAATGCACACTGCCCTCGGTTAGAAAAACAAAAGTCAGAGCATCTCGCTGCTATATTCTTCGATTCGCCGCCCACTTCGTCCGGTATCGCGACGGCGATATCTGGGATCCACAGCGCCTCCGCGTCGGCCGTCCCCGATCAGGTAAATTTGGCTGCTTGCCGCTTGCTTGCACGGGAGCCATGGGGAGATCTGCTGCCTCCGCCGGCTGCTTCTCGACCGAGCTTTCGTTTTTCTTTCCATCCTCGCGCTTTTTTCTTGGCTAGTTGATTGATCACCCTGTGGGGAATTGGAGAAATTTCGCTGATTTCGTGTCGGTACAGAGTTAGCCCTTCTCTGGATGTTCTTGCTCCGGTACCTGAAGAAGCGGATGTCTGGATTTCCCTTTTTTTTTTTGTTAATATGAAAGCAGCTGCAAATTCTGAAGCATAAGACCGATTGCTGTGTGATCAACCTTGTGGGTGTCTAATTCCATGCCGCTAGCTAGTCAAGTCGATTGCTCTCCCTACTATTGTTCATCCTAGTACGCTTTGGCTGGTAAGATTAAGTTTTCCTCCCAATAATGGCAGATATGCTTTTTTTTTTTATGCCAAGTCAGTGTTGATGCTAGCCAGGCTTAGTAAGTCACTATAAAGTAGTCATGCCTGTTCCTGAAAGAATTATCCTTGATTTTCTTAATATAGTTAGTTAATCCCCATATAGTTACATTTCGATCCAACTTTGTGGGGGCATGTTCATTCTAATTAGATTACTTTTCCCATTGCAGCTGTCAACTTGTGACACCAGAACAGATTTATCTTGACAAAGTCGGAAGCACCGGGGAGCTTCGCCTGAAGTTATCTTATTGAGTTATCATAGGAGTGGTGGCTCCATACTGGTTCAGCATCTGTCTTGGTTCTGGCCTCTGGAGCACTCAAGAAGTGAAGGTTGAGGGATCTTATCATTGTACGCCACGACCTATAAATAGACTGTTGTAGAAGCAGTGCATATTAGACACTGAATGCCCTATTCATCTTTCTAAATATAGATTTGCTACAATGGGGGATAGGAATGTCTTGATGGACCGTTATGAAATTGGGAGGCACTTAGGGCAGGGGAACTTTGCCAAGGTGTATTATGCTCGGAATCTTGCTACTGGACAAGCTGTTGCTATAAAGATCATCGATAAGGATAAGGTTTCGAGGGTTGGGCTGATGGTGCAGATAAAGAGGGAGATTTCAATAATGAGATTGGTAAGGCACCCAAACGTCCTGATGCTTTTCGAGGTGATGGCTAGCAAGAGCAAGATTTACTTTGTTTTGGAGTATGCTAAAGGCGGCGAGCTTTTCAACAAGATAACCAAGGGGAAGTTAAGTGAGGATGCTGCGAGGAGGTACTTCCACCAGTTGATCAGTGCCGTGGACTACTGCCATAGTCGAGGTGTTTATCATCGCGACTTGAAGCCAGAAAACCTACTCCTGGATGATAACGAGAACTTAAAAGTCTCTGATTTTGGTCTTAGTGCCCTAGCTGAGTCCAGGAGACAAGATGGCCTCCTCCATACTACCTGTGGAACTCCAGCTTATGTTGCTCCTGAAGTGCTTAGCAGGAGAGGCTATGATGGTGCCAAGGCTGACATATGGTCCTGCGGAGTAATACTATTTGTGCTGGTGGCTGGTTTCCTTCCTTTCCATGACACGAATCTTATTGAGATGTATAGGAAGATTTCCAAAGCTGAATATAGATGCCCTCGCCCTTTTTCGGTCGAGCTGAAGGATCTACTATATAAGATACTTGATCCAGATCCAAGTACTAGAGCTTCTATTTCAAGGATAAAGAGGAGCGCTTGGTACAGAAAACCGATTGAGGTAAATGGACTGAAGATCAAACAAGAACCAAGAGACATGGGTTACAAAGGTGAATCCACGACCTCTCACCTGACAGAACCCAGTATTTCAGAGATTAATCTAGCATCATCAAGCCTCACAAACTTGAATGCGTTTGACATCATCTCTCTCTCAACGGGATTTGACCTATCCAATCTGTTTGAAGAGAAGTATGGGCGCAGGGAGGAAAGATTTACCACTAGGCAGCCAGCAGAGGCTATATTTGCCAAGTTGAATAAGCTGGCCAAGCAATTGAAGCTCAAAATTAAGAAGAAAGAAGACGGTGTCATGAAATTAGCAGCACAAAAGGAAGGAATGAAGGGATTTCTTGAGTTTGATGCAGAGGTTTTTGAGCTTGCACCTTCTTTGCTATTGGTTGAATTGAAAAAGACCAATGGAGACACTATAGAGTATAGACAACTGTTGAAAGATGAAATAAGGCCTGCACTTAAGGATGTGGTTTGGGCGTGGCAAGGTGATTCACATCCACTCCCTGTCCCTCAGAAAATTGTCCAAGGATCACAACAGCTGGAGGCACCTTTGCCATCACAGCAGCCACAGGAGTAATTGTCCCCATTACAAGTCTGCTACTCAAGCTACCACGAAAGCCACAGGGCGAGATACAGCCACCATCGCCATGGTATCAGCAGTACGTTGTTGCCACCTATAAACCATGTGGAGAATTGCATCAGCCAGGATCGCAGCAGCTGCATGATGTGTTGGAACAGGCAGAGTCAATGACTTGTTGACAGACATATCATTGGATCATCAGGTGTACCCTGTTCTAGTAGATTGATTGCCTACCATTTGGCATTTTCCTCATGTGGCTCCTTTATGTTTCTGTATTTTCTTCTGATATTGTATATTCCTTGTTACTAAAAGAACGTCCAATTTTGGGAGCCTTTGGACTACAGAAATTTTTGTCCAGTGTGACTGAAGTTATTGGATAGCCATAAAGGAAATGATGCCATGCAGTTGTGAACTAGAGAATGGATGTAAATATGTGATATGTGTCTTCATGTGTGAGTGTGAACAAACGTGTATGTGGATTCTGGACATAGACCATAACTATTGCATGTCGAGCCTGGAAACGTAATTCTGGTTTTTTTTTTTTTTGATTATTCATATTTCCAATTCTGCATTTTCAACTTTTTGGTCATTCATATATCTGTGCCAAAAGTGCCTTGATGTGTGTGATGTTTGAATCATGCATGCCCATCAATAGATATCTATAGCAGCCTTTTCACCTTACAGTCCTTTTATGCCACCAGTTGTTACTTTTCCAGTTTGCATTTGATTGAATGCCAGAGGTATTAAGAAGCGTCGAGCATCGATCCGTTTGTCTATTTCGTTACTCTCAGGTGTCGGTGGATGTTGGGAATATGTCTGTAAAGGCTTGAAACCTTGTGGGATCGCTATTACAGTGGGGGTGATTTGTGCTCTTGGCATCATTACACTGATGATCTGAAGCAAACCTCTTGGTTTCTTCTTAGCCAGATATTTTCATATTCTTACTGGGAATCCTTTATCGCGCCCAGAGTTTGAGGAAAAATACCTTGGTTTACCAACACCAGAAGGTAGATTAAACAAAGGGAAGCTTCAGAATCTGCAGACACGTTTTACCAAAAGATTCATGGAGTTGGGAGATGGTTTTCCCTCACAGGCAGCAAAAGAAGTACTCATCAAGGCCGTGGCTCAGGCGATACCGACATATATTATGGGAGTATTCAAGCTGCCTTTGGGTTTATGTGATGATCTGAATAGAATGGTTTGCAAATACTGGTGGGGGTCAAAAGAAGGAAAGAGAAGAACACATTGGAAATCATGGGAAGTTCTTACTCATCGAAAGAATCAAGGTGGATTGGGGTTCAAGGACTTCCACCTCTTCAACCAAGCACTCCTCGCGCGCCAAGCGTGGCGACTCCTGACTAAACCGGACAACCTTTGTGCTACATTCCTTAAAGCAAGGTACTACCCTAACTGTCAGCTGGAGGATACAGTTTTTGCAGGTAATGCTTCAACATCTTGGCAAGCAATCCAATATGGGTTGGAACTTCTGAAGAAGGGGCTGGTGTGGTGAGTGGGGAACGGCGATCATATTCGTATCTGGCGTGACCCATGGGTGCCAAAACCAGTATCTTACCGGACACTTTCAGAGCGTGGGAACTGCATGCTACGTCGAGTTGCTGAGCTACTGACAGACAACGGCGAGTAGAAAATGGACCTCCTCCAGTGATACTTCTCACGACTGGACATTGTCGAGATCACCAAGATCAATGCGTCTCCAAGGCAGGAGGACGACGTGTTGGCATGGGCGCCTAATCAACGTGGCATCTTCACCGTCCCCAACGCATACAAGCTGGCATGGGACTCAAGTCATCGCACGACGACGTGCGCCACGAGCAGGGCACCGGACGGCAACCGTGCTGTCTGGGACACAGTGTGGGGGTGCCCTGCTCCCCCTAAAGTACGCGCGTTTGCTTGGAAGTTGGTCACAAATTCCCTAGCTACATGGGAGAACAAAAGAAACGAAATCTTGAGATTTCTGATATATGTGCGCTCTGTGGCATGGAATGTGAGGACACATACTGTCAGGAATATGCAACATGTATTCCTCTGGGGGCCAAAGGTCACAATACATAAGTCTGGTCTGAGCAAATACGGGGAAGCCCCTAACATATGGAGAAAATACAATATCTGGATATATACATCTAACACTCCCCTCAAACTCATGGTGGATCCACAACACTGAGTTTGGAAGTAGAAATCATCTTTGCTACAGTGCATGCCTTCGTAAAGAAATCCGCTGTAAATCTGAAGGCACATACTAAAGCGCAACAACCCGGCCTGCACACGAGCACGTGTAGAAAGCATCCACACCAATATGCTTGGTGAGCTCATGCTTGACCGGATCACGTGCAACACTAATAGCACATGTCTTTGTCGGACAAAACCAGATGGGGTGGTAATAGAGACCCCAAAATCCATAGTAACCACCGTAACTGTGTCACCTCGCGATCAACAAGGCCATAGCACGCAACTCAGCCTTAACACTCGAGCGGAAATCGTCTGCATTTCTTCGTCTTCCAAGCAATGAGCGAACCACCAAGAAACACGATGAAGAAAGTGAACGGCGATCCGAAGGATCACTCGCCCGTGGCGTCCGAATAACCTGGAGCTGGAGGAGGCTGGAGCGAGGAAAGAAAAGGCGACAGTGATCGTACCACGATAACGAAGAACACGGAGAAGATGACTATAGTGAGCGATGGTAGGAGCGAAACAAACTCGAGAATATGAGCAGGATAAGAGATGTCGGGACGGTGACAATGAGATAGACAAGACTCCCAACAAGATGGCGATAACGCGTCGGATCGAAAAGAGGATCACCATCAGTAAGTTGAAGCTTAACATTAAGCTCCATAGGGGTCTCAACAGTGCGCTCATCCCCAAGAGCAGCACGGGCAAGAAGGTCCTGAATATACTTTTCCTGGGAGATGTAAAAGTCATCAGAAGTGGAGGAAACCTCAATCCCAAGAAAGTATCGAAGAGGACCAAGATCAGTCATAAGAAACTGATCACGAAGACGAGCCTTAACAAAGGCGATATACTCAGGATCATCACCAGTAATGATCATATCATCAACATAGAGAAGAAGAATGGTGCGTCCACGAGGAGAAGTGTGAACAAACATCGCTGGATCATGAGCACTAGGAGAGAAACCAGCAGCAGTCACTACAGAAGCAAAGCGCTCAAACCAAGCACGAGGGGCCTGTTTGAGGCCATAAAGAGAACGTCGAAGACGACAAACCATCCCCTCGGTAACAGAATACCCAGGAGGAGGCTGCATATAAACCTCCTCACTCAACTCACCATTGAGAAAGGCGTTCTGAACATCAAGCTGGGACAAAGACCAGTGACGAACAGAAGCAATAGCAAGAAGAGTACGCACAGTGGTCATATGAGCCATAGGAGCAAAGGTCTCATCATAGTCACGACCATGCTCCTGCTGAAAACCACGAGCCACAAGACGCGCTTTATAGCGCTCAAGAGATCCATCAGAGTGAGTCTTAATCTTATAGAACCACTTACACGTGATAGGACGAACACCGGGAGGGGGAGAAACAAGATCCCTGGTGCCAGTGCGCTCAAGTGTAGCAATCGCCTCAGCCATGCCCAGCTGCCATTCAGGATGATGCTCAGCATCCCGATAAGAAGTCGGCTCAGAGGCAACAGAAAGACCATACTGACTAGGAGAGTAACGGTTGGGGGCATGACGCTGACGAACAGGACGAGTAGAGGGAAGATCATCAGAGGAAGACGACGCAAGATACGACGATGAAGAAGAGGGAATAGTAGAGGAAGACTCTGGAGAACGAGGAGAACTAGACGGAGCAGAGGAGGACGGTGTCGAAGAAGAGACAACAGGGGGAGGAGATCCTGAAGAAGACACAATAGGTGTAGAAGGGGGTGTGTCAGGAAAGATAAGAAAAGAGATGTTCTTCCACCGGGTAAGTACCAGCGGTGGGACGATGATAGAAAGGACGCGTCTCATTAAAAGTAACATCACGAGAGATACGCATCCGACGACCAACAGGGTCCCAATAGCCATAGCCCTTATGCTCATCACTGTATCCAAGGAAGACACACTCAACAGACTGAGCGGTCAGTTTGGTGCGTTCGCGAGGAGCAATGAGAACATAGCAAAAACAACCAAACAAGCGAAGCATGGAATAGTCTGGGGACTGTCCAGATAGACGCTCAAGAGGGATACCACCCTGCAAGGCAGCAGAAGGCTGAATATTGATGAGGTAAGCCAACGTAGTAACAGCCTCAGCCCAGAAATGCGGCGGGAGAGTAGAAGCAATCATCATAGCGCGAGTCGTCTTAAGAAGATGGCGATGCTTACGCTCAGCAACGCCATTCTGGGCATGTGCACCAGGACAGGAGAACTGATCAAGGGTGCCCTGCTCAGCAAGAACACCTCGCAACATCTGGGAGATATACTCACCGGCAGAATCAACACGAAAAACACGGATGGGGGTAGAATACTGAGTAAGGACCATGGCCGCAAAACGCTGATATATGGAAAGCAATTCACTGCGAGAGTGCATAAAATACAACCAAGTGTACCGAGAAAAATCATCGATGAATAAAATATAGTAGCGATGGCCCCCCTTCGAAGCAAAAGGAGCCGGGCCCCAAACATCTGAATGAACTAAATCAAAAGGTCATGAGATACGAGGCGCTTAGTAGGATAGGGAAGCGAATCTGTTACCCAGCCCTACGACAATGCAAAGACCCATCTCACGAGATGACCTAAGACCACGATGAACTAATGACGACAAAGAGAGTCACAGAGGTGACCAAGACGATGATGCCACTGCTGAAAGGAGCTGGTAGTAGAGGCGACGACCGGAAAAGAACTGACAGATAAAGTGGCAGCAGAAGGAACACGAAGCCAGTCTAACTCCCAAAGTCCGGAAGAGTCACGGCTGCGAGGGCCAGCTCAACCGGCCTGTGGCACGGTCCTAGACAACACAAGAATCGATCAAGAATGACGCGACAACCGAGTCGAAGTGGCTAGCAGAGAAGATTCATCTTAAGAAGAGGGACATGAGAAATATCGAGAATGTAAAAGAAGTAGAAAGGGTGCCACGACTAGAACAGGAAGAGAGGTACCATCACCGTAAAACACGAACATGAGAAGGGAGAGAACGAAGAGCAGACAGAAAAGAAGACTCAGATGTCATATGAAAAGAAGCTCCAGAATCCAGATACCATGGGGACGACTGACTGTAGAAGATGGTGGTTACAGGGCACGAAGAATCGATCCAAAGAACAGCGGTTTATCGAAAAGAGCCTGTAGCAGCAAGCAGACCGCGAAGACTCCTGATAATGTCCTGATCGGAGAGAGCAACTGCTGAAGATCCAGAAGAAGCCGACTGCCCAGGAGCGTGGTGCTGCTGACGTAAACTGGGATCCCGTGTATAACAGGTGGCCCAAGTGTGGCCATCCTTGTTACCGTAAGAGCAGTGATGAGGCGAACCACGGCGACCCTGACCACGAGCCTGCTGGTGCTGACTCGGCCTGAAACTTGTGCCGACTCGACCACAAGCTGGTGCCGACTCGACCAAACTGCTTGGCCGACTCGACCGAATCGGAGGAGTGGATAGTATCGACGGCGGCACAGAGGACCGCGGCTGAGTCGAGGTAGCAGACGGAAAAGGAGCACCACGAGTAGCAAGCACAGACGGAACCGCAAGGAGACCAACACCACGGAGACGGGTCTCCTCAGCCCGAAGCTCAGACAACACCTCAGTGAGCGGAACACGAGGTCTCGGGGCGGACGCCGAGAAGCAGCACAGCTGCGGGCCAGCGTCAGGAAGCAGCGGTGGCGGCGTGGAGACCAAGGGCGGGGGCAGTGCTGTCGATCCCGCGTGGTCTTCTCGTCTGGCGGCGTGAAGACCGAGGACGGGCTGTTGATCGATCCCGCGTGATCTTCTCTGGCGGCGTGAAGACCGAGGCCGACTTGGAGTCGGGCGATGCGGAGGAGAGGAAGGCGTCGGCAGGCGTCCGCGTCGAGGCGAGCCCAGGAGAGAAGGCGTCGTCGAGCAGAGAAGCGGTCCCGCGTGAGCAGAAGCCGCAGAGAGGCGTCGACCGATTTAAGACGAGCGTAAGATCGGTCAGATCGCCGATTTGTGATCGTGAAGACGAACCTATCCAGGGAGTAATCGATCCAGAGAGTCGTGAATCCGATCTACAGGACCAGAAACAGCGGTAACCGGCGGCGGCGACGTCGGATGAACGAGGGCGACAGGGACGGTGACGGCTGTGACGATGTTGCAGAAAAATTTGTCTAACCTAGCTCTAATACCATGTCAGGAATATGCAATATGTATTCCTCTGGGGGCTAAAGGCCACAATATATAGTACAGGTACAGGGCAAATATGCAGGAAGCCCCTAACATATGAAAAAAAATACAATATACATATATATATACATCTAACAACATACCACACGTTTTGCAGGTGTCCTATGGCGAGAGCACTCTGGGAAGCAATGCGAGACACTTAAGGAGCACATCCCCAATACAGGTTTGGAGTGGCTGTTACAGGCCCTCGACCAGTCGTCCGAGCAGGAGAGGATGATGATGCTGATGACGATTTGGCGTATATGGCATGTGCGTAATGAGGTGATACATCAAAACCCGGCTCCACCTGTTGAAGCTTCGAGAAGGTTCCTCTGTAGCTATGTGGATTCACTCCTGATGATCAAGCAAGCACCTATGGTAGACCCGGTAAAGGGGAAGACGGCAATTGAGTATGAACACATGGTGCTCAGGAAAGAAGAGGAGAAACAGATGGCCAGGATTTCAGAGAAGTGGTCTAAACCATCAGTAGGATGGGCAAAACTTAATGTCGATGGCTCGTGGATGGACGGAGAGCGAGCGGGAGGTGCCGGCATGGTCCTACGGGATGACGAAGGCAACATTAGACACCTGCAGACGTGCAACAGCCCCCTTGAAGCAGAAATTGTTGCTTGCAATGAAGGTCTAGCACTTGCACCGGAGTATAGAGATAAGAGCATCATCCTGGAGAGTGATTGTCTAGAAGCAACAAACATGATCAATGATGCAAACTGGAACAGATCACAGGTCGCAGTACTAGTCCATGAGGCCAAGAAGCTCTGCCAAGGAGAGCGAGAGTGTCAGGTTAGGCACATTGATAGAAATGCAAATGGTGTTAGTCACACCCTTGCTAAGTTAGGTTATATGTCGAGTCTAACTAAAGTTTGGCTCCGTCATGGACCTGACATTATTAGATCTGCTTGTAATCAGGATGGCTGTCAATTGCCTTAATTAATAAATTTACATTCGCAAAAAAAAAAAAGGTGTGGTTCTACCTCGTGTAATGCTGCAGTACAGTTTGTACTACTCCCATCATTCTCTACTGTCTATTTTCCGGCCAAGAATGGAGCCATGTACTACTCATCCTATTGCCGAGATCTCTAGCAATGATGCTTGCTTATTCGGTAGTGCAACGGAGTTTGGCAGTACAGATAAGGGGGTATAATCTGTTGTGCCACAAGCCTGTTTGGTTAGACTTAAATCTAGCTTTTAAAGTTTGGCTTATAAGTCATAGTAGTATGATGGTTTTGACTTTGGCTTTTGGCTTTTAACTGGACATAGTAGTATAATGGTATAAGCCAAAAGCTAAAATGAAAAGCACCTATTTAGATGCTTATATGGCTTATAAGCAAAAAACAAAAAGCCAGAAACAAGCACAGCCAAACAGCAAAAAAAAAACAGTACCGAGAAAATGATCAACCTCATTAGTACTATTTATAGTGCACAGACAGTCGGCTGAAGATGAGATAGAGTTGGAAACTTGAAACGGAAGAGAAGAAATGAAGAGAACAGAAGACAAAGGCATGATCGCGTGCAGGCTTGATGAAATCATGGCACAATTTCACCAACGCTGCACTCAATCATGCCTTTGCTTTCTCTAGTGAAACAATCGCTGTTCCCGATCGTCTTTGGTTCTCTAGCGAAATGTCAGTTTTAGTTCAAAGCATCAAACTCGTTTTTTTTTTTGTCGGGTAAAACCATCAAACTGGTTTTTCATCATTGTCACTCTTTTAAGTATTTATAGTGTATAGATATATAACTAGTGTTTAGGGCAGCCACGAAATCTGACAAAAAAGCTGAATTTAGCTTCACCATGCAATTTGGCTATAGCTCCATAATATAGCTATTCTTATTTCTGTAACATGCGGTCCCACTCTTGACAAGAATAGCTTTATTTTTTGTCTAAGATATGACATCAGAGGACACATGTCACATACAGGTTTTAATCAATTTGGAACCACACTTGACATCGGAGCACCCTCTTGCTCCGGTTCCTTCTTTTACTTAATTTAGAACTCCAATGTAGAGAACTGGTTCTAAAAGCCAAAAAACAAATATAGAACCACTTTTAACTATACACTATGGATGCCCTTAGGGTTTTTTTAGATGGAACACACGGTTTCATTAACCACTAGGCTCAGCAGAAGCGCTGACCACAAACACACGTACATCATTTAGTAGCGAGTCCGGCCATATAAGTTTTATGTCCTGCTGGCTCGCATCATACGCAGCAAGAGGATGAGCATACAATATAGTGCACAGATATGCAACTCCATATACAAGGTCCGGTGATCTGTCAAAATCCGTCCCTTTCATTGTCAGGATTAGATTTTGTGCATCCGACTTGATGATCACATCGACCATCTCCCACTCAGCAGCAGCAGCACGAGCAGCTTTTTCATAGGCATGAATTTCAGCTTGAGCCGCATGCAGTCGCAGCAAAGTGAAGGGACCATGCATCGGAACCTCTGATTTCTTAAGAGTTATCTCTGATCACGAATCCCCAGCCGTCAGTTCTAGTATCTCTAAAGAAAGCACCGTCTACGTTTGATTTTGAGATGATCTTTTTCAGACCTAGTTCAGCTAGGTAGTGTGGCCATGTGTGTGGTTTTTGCCATTTTTTCCTAAAAATGCCATGTGGGTTTTTCTTGTCTGGTTTTCCTTATAAACCGGACATATGTGTATGTCGGTTGTATCGGTTTTCGGCTAATTTTTCTTTTAAAATGGACACTTCTCTTCTTTTTCATAAAAGGTAGGGCTCATATTGGTTGCTCCAAAAATAATAACCGGACAGACTTTAGCCGATCCGAGGGTCAAACTTGCAGCTCAAAGTTAGAAAACTAAAACTGATATTTCAGCATTTTTATGAGAGAATACCTAGCACTTTAAAGTGTGTTGTTCACACGACGACGACCTTGTCAGGTGAAAGAACATGTTGGGCCCCCATGTGTGGTTTTGGTAATTAATGACAATCTTTATGGACTAATGTGTGTATTAAGGTATACTTATAGGATTTGTCCATTGGCATCGCTTGGAGCATGTGTTGGCTTCAAGGTCGATGAAATGCAAAGAAGATATGTTGTGCAAGCTAAATATGCGAGGTCGATGATGAGGAATTAAGAAAGGCGTTCCATCTTGAGAAGGGAAGATCGTCTACATCGAACTCAAGTGGAATGCTTAAGGCAAAGGTATAATCTTGATAGGTTTTCCCTTTTGTCGGTCTCTTGTTGTGTGTAGGAGACTGGGTTTAGGATAGATAACCGTACTATCAAGAGGGGCTCTCATATGAGTAATTCGGTCACATCGTTCAGAGAGAGCTCAAACCTTTGCATACTTGCATCATCGTATTTGGTTGTTATTTGGTCTTGTCCATGTGAGGATATAAAGCTTGTGTTAATCTCCATAACAAGTTCTTGTTCATCAAAATCGGATCTTCCGTTTGTATCTTGTTGCGATTTTGATTTATGCTGCTTTTCGGTTTCTCACCAAGTGAGGTATCTTACATTATTCTACTTGATACTTTCTCACTTGGTGATAATCAATATTTCCATTTTTTTATTGGGAAGCCCTTGTCGTCCTCTATCCAACGCAATTGGAATCGGTTCAATCGGAGCTTACAGTCAAAAGTTATTGTCGTTTGAATATTTGCTTGTCAATCTGTTTTCTGAGCCGAGCGGTAGTACCGCCCGGGTGGGCCGGTACTACCGCCCGCCCCTAAGAGCGCCCGCTTTTCTCGCCTTGGTACCTAAATCCGGTACTACCGGCCGACCCGATAATCTGCTTGTGTTGTACCGCCCGACCCAGATATTTTTCTAGATCCGGATCCGCTCGCCCACTCGTTCGCCCATTCTCCAGCGTGCAGCCGCCGCGTGGCCCCAGGCTTGGCTGCCATGCGCTGTCGCCGCCAGGCCCCGCTCTGCTGGCCTGCTGGCCCCACCGCGGCCCCGCTGCACCCGCCTGACCCCGCGTTGACCTGGCTGCTGTTTGTTTTTTTGCTGGGCCTGGGACTTGGGCTGTACTACCGGTTAAATCCGGTAGTACCGGACCGTTCTGAAAAACGCCCCAACGGGCAGATTCTGCCCGTGTCTTTAAATAGCCTTGTCCCTTTGTCTTTTAGAGTTACTTCTTCCTCCTCCTCTTGTCCAAGCTTTGCCCCCATTTGCTTTACTCTTTGAGCTTGATTTCTATACACCCCTCCATTGATTCTTGCATATATTTGAGGGGTTGTTGCAGCTGATCTAGATCTACGTTTTGACCAAACCAAAACATCTCTTTGTGAGTGTATCTTTGGGGATCTAGATTTTGTGTCTCTCTTTGATTCCTCGTCTCTTGTTCCCCCAGTAGCTTTAGTAGCTTTGTTGGAACTTGAGAGTGAGGGATTTGAGCATCTTTGTGGTGTTCTTGCCATTTGCATTTGGTGCATCGGTTTGAGTCCTCCTCGGAGGATTTGGTTTGAGTTTCTCATTGGAGCTTGTCCCTCTTGGGTTCTTGGAACCCTAGACGGTTTTTGGCCTTGGTGGAATTGTGGCCTTTTGTGGCATTTGTTGGGAGTCTCCAATTAAGTTGTGGAGAAGTGCCCCAACCTTGTGAGAGGTTCCGGTTGCCACCGACAAGTGCACTGATAGTGGAAGCGTGGATCGATCCCATTGGGGTGAGATTCACCGGAGAATAAGGGAGGCCTTTTGTGGCGTTGGTGGTTTGATACCACCCCCTCTCCAAACGAGACGTACTTCATGTTGGGAGGAACTCGGTAAAATATCGGTGTCCCCACGTGCCTCGGTTATCTCTATACCCAAGCTCTTTACTTATGCACTTTACATTGTGATAGCCTTCGTGCTTGAAGTAATATATATCTTGCTATCACTTTGTTGCTTGTATTGCTTAGCATAAGTTGTTGGTGCACATAGGTGAACCTTAGTTGTTTCTAGGTTGTGCTTAACAAAGTAAACACTAGTTTTATTCCGCCTTTGTTGAGCCACTCTAGGAAAAGTTTTAATCGCCTATTCACCCCCCTTCTAGGCGACATCCGTATCCTTTCAATTGGTATCAGAGCCCGGTTTCTCATTTTAGGCTTCACCGCCTTGAGAGTAAAGATGTCGGCTAGGGGATTAGTGCACAAGGACACACTCACATTCGATGGCACAAATTATGATGTTTGGAAAATTCGCATGCTTAATTTATTTCGGAAAATTCACCCAATTATCGAGGGATATCTATATGTGGGTTTCTCTTCTCCTATGAATACCCAAAACGAATCTTTAGAGGAGAAGTTGAACTCTCATATACATGCTATAGCTACTAAAATTATTTTGCATGTTGTGAGCAATGTAGTTATTTCTTCTATCATGCCTTATTCAAGCGCTCGTGAGATATGGACCAAGCTTCAAGATAAATATAGCAAGTCCAACATTTTTGAGGATGATTGTGTTGCTTCCACTTCCGGTCGAGATGAGTTCTCATCCTCTACCACTTCACCAACATGTGACTTCTCACAAGGTAATGATATGGTGAGTGGTGATAGAAATTGCAATTTGGATAGTGTGCTTACTATTTGTAATCCTTTATCTCTATCTAGTTGCAATGATCTATCTTTGGACCTTAACACTTCTAGCACTCAAAATTCCTCACATGCTTGTGTTAATAGTCCTTGCATATCATGTAGAAATGACTTGAATAAATCTCATGATGATATTCTCATGTTGTCTTGTTACCATGATAAAAAAATGATTCTATTTCCTCTAGTGCTTGTGTTGCTAACCATGTAGAGGAAAATGAAGATTCTATGGGCCAAGACAAGGTCTTGAAGAGAGCTACAAGTGCAATCTCATCATCACCTTCCTCCGGTTCTCACATGTGCCTTATGGCTAAGGGAACAAAGATAACCTCTTTGAATCCCGTTGTATCTCATGATGATGATGATGATGATGATGATGATGATGATGATGATGAGGTTGAGAATGATAATGATGATTATAGAGGTAAGTATGATATTACCTCTATTAAGAAAATGGGAGAGGTTGTCTATAGCGCTCTCTTCAAAAATAAAATTGCTTCCTCCAACTTTCTTGAAATCTTGAATTGTGCCATAGAAGGCAATGATCTTATTGAGGAGCAAGAAAACTTAATTGATGAAAAGTTTGCACTTGAGCGTGAGTATGCTAATGAAGTTGCACAACTAAAGGAATCCCTTGAAGAAGAAGAAACCACCAAAGAATCTCTTAAGGAGACTTTTACTCTAGAATTATCTAGAGTAAAGGAATACCATGATAGAGAACTTGCGGTGGCTAACTCCTTCAAGATTAAAAATGATGAACTTGAAGTTGCTTATGCTAAACTTGTTGAGGATTTTAAGCACCTCGAAAATGGCTCTCGGGTCGTTAAGAGGGAGCTCATCAAACTCACCGAGTCACATGAGCAACTTAAAGCTTCATATTTAAAAGAGCTTGACAAGTTGCCCTCACCTCTTGCTAATAATAATGATGATTGTGCTACTAACTCTATTTCTTGTGAAGCATCTATTTTTAAGGATAATGTTGAGCTAAAGGCTCAACTTGCTTTGCTAACTAGAAACTATGGGAAATTAGAAAAAAGTCATGTTAAGCTCTCGAGCTCGCATGAGGATCTTCTAGTCTCCCATGGTAGGCTAAAGTTAGCTCATGAGGCCATCGTGTCAAAGGTAACATCTAGTGGGCCTCATGTGGACATTAGCACTATATCTACTCCAAATGTTATATTGCCATGTGCTAGTCCTTGTAATTCATCCCCTCATAACCATGCTATATCTCGTGATGAATTACATTCCTTGCCTTGTTGCTCTAACAATGTAGCATCTACTTCCTCTAGTACTTTTGTTGAAACTAACCATGTAGAGGAAATCAAAGAGCTCAAGGCTCAAGTCACTTCTTTGAAGAATGACTTGAAAAAGGGTCACCAAGGGAAGGTCGCACTCAACAAAATCTTGAGTGTGCAAAAATCCCCCAATGACAAGAGTGGGCTTGGATTCAACTCCAATGTCAAGAAAAAGTCCACTATCAAGTTAAAGCACAAGGACAACACGAAGAATGGCCAAGATCAAGTCAAGAATCCGGCCAACATTGTTTGCTTCAAGTGCAAGGAAGAAAGGCACCATGTTAGATCTTGCCCATTGAAGAAAAAGCCTCTTAGTGTGAAGCAACAAGGGAAGCGGCCTCAAGCTCCACCTCAAGTCATTAATGGGCCTCTTCCTAAGAGGACTACTCGAGCTCTTCCTCGAGTTGTGGCTTCACCTAAGAAGAAAGATGGCAAGAGTAGAACTTGCTACATATGCCGTGAGAAGGGGCACATTTCTTCCGCATGCACTATTGGTAACTCCTCATCCCATCCTATCTTGTTTGATGATTCTTATTCTCTTTGTAAGGATGAGATTGGCAATGTGTTTGCCAAATTTGTTGGTGCTCAATGTGGTGTCAAGAAAAGAACCATTTGGGTTGCCAAACCTATTGTGACTAACCTCTTAGGACCCAACTTGGTTGGGGACCAACAAGCCAAAACTTGATCAATAGGTGTGTTTTGGAGGGCATTGGAGACTTGGCTACATTATGAAGAGGGATCTTCATCAATTATTATTGTCAAGCCAAGCCATTTGGATTATCATGATTCTATTATATATCCAATGTTCCTCTTTGCGGTAACATATGCTTAACTCATTACATTGAAAGTTACTCGCCTCCTTGCGCATGTGTTGGTTTTGTATCTTCCATGCTTTTGTACATGTTGTGTTTTCCACTTAATTATCTTGATGTATCAAGCATATTTGTGTATAAATTAGGTGGCACACCATGTATGTGTGTTTCTTGTGTTTGAGCCTTACTTGGTCATATTTGGTATCTTATTTGGCTCATATGATAGATTAATGGATTATCCCATTTTGGGGGAGTGTTATTTTTGGGCATTCCACAATCCTAAAATTGTGTGTACATGAGGATTACCACCTAGTATTTATATTGGATTATTGTCTAGTCTCAATGTGGTATAATTCTCATGAGAAATTTAAGTTCTATAATCTCCATTAATTATCTCTATTTGTATCCTTTTGCCTCGTGATGGTTTTATGGTAGTATCACATTATGGGGGAGTCATATGCTTAGTGCATATTACAATCCTAGAAAATGTGAATATTCGAGGTTGTGTCACTTAGAATTGATATTGATAATTGTCTAGCGCCTATGTGACACATTTTCTCATACAAGTTCCAATGTGCTTGAATGCCTTTATTGATCATATTTTGGATCTTGTATATGAGTGTTTCTTGGTATGTGCTTCCTCATATTTAGATATATATATCCGCATGGAGACCATTTGCTTCAAGTTACTCTAATCACTAGTGATTGTGTGACTATTGGAGGCTACCAAGAATCATGTTTGAAGTATCATGCTTAATGCTTATATTTTGTTTATATGCTTCTTGTTGTGACTATGATCTTGGATATCCATGCTAGCTACCTTGGGAAAATTATTCCCAATATTTCTTGTCCTTGGACAATGCATGCTCAAGTTATGGTAGAATTTATTGATCATATTCACTTCGGCCTTTGCTTAATCTTGTCCTATATTTGGCCAAGTAAATGTTTTGTGTGCTCCCATGCCTTACTTGCCTCTTATGAATCTTCTTATTTTATTGATATCCTCTTGTGTTTTATTTAATATAGGTAGTAGTGATGATCCCATTTGTGTGCATTTTGCTTTCAAAAGAAAAATCCTACATAATGCACTATCCATGGGGGAGCTTTCCTATATTATTTAGAACACTCATATTTATGCTTCTTTGTTTGATCCATATCGGGTTTTATGTGCTTGGAACCTCAATCTTTTCGTTTTGATATTTTGTGCCATCATGTGAAGTTTGGGGAGTTTGGTTTCTTGTTGGAACCTTGCTCTTTTTGGGAGTTGGTTTTGTCTCATTCCTTGTTTCTTTATTTGACCATTTTAGAATGCGATATATCTTTGAGCATTTTTATTTCTATCTACTTTTGCTCTTTTGGCCTTATCCTAGTTCATTTGTTGAACTTGTGATCTTTCATGTGTTGAATTGGTTCTTGATACAATTTGTACATCGCTTGTCTTGTCACACTCTTATGTGTGCCATCTTGGTTTACTTGGTGTTTTTGTTCAAATTGTATCTCATTTTTGGTTCTTGAAAGCTTTAGGCATGCATATTTACTATATGTTTATATTATGGCATGCTTGCTTTCTTTGATCCAATAAATAGGGGAAACTCCACCAATTCCCATCGGCTAAGTTGTGCATGAAATTCAATTTCATATCAATATGCACATAATTTTGTGAAGTCTCTCGTATGTATTGTAGTTGCACTAACTACTTTGGACCCAATATGTTTGGGGACCATTTTGTACTTAATTGTGTTTAAGGTACATTGGAGATATATTGGATGCTTGTCTCTCAATTTTGAAGAAGTGGTGCATACATGAAAATTTGAGACAAGCTATAGGATGATCAATGAATTCATATCCTCTACATCCTACCAATTATATCTCGGTAACAAGTATCTCTTTCTCATGCTCATATATCTTGATTCCAACCGTTTGTCGGTTGCCTTCTAGCACGAATTAATGTATTTGTAATTGTTGTAGTTCTAGCCATGGTTTTAAGAGGACTCTATATTGTATATGTGTTTAAGTTGAGATGAGTGCATATAATTGGGACTATACAAAATCATGCATATGATCCTTCAATCCCAAATATGTCAATCTAGAAATTTTATTGCCTATCATTTCATCAACTTCTCTCATGTGCAATAGTGAGATTTTTGCTAGTCTATTTTATCTTATGATACTTGTTGCCTTTCTTCATATATTCCAACTTTCTCCTTTTCCCTTGGTGATAGTTGTAATATATGTAGTGTGTTGGTGTTTGAAGCTCATTAATGTACAATAAGATATATGTGAGCCTTTGGCCATGCTTTGAAGCAAAAATCTTATTGATATATGTTATGACTTCATTTTTGCCTTTTATGTGATTGATTGTATATCTTATTTATGTGTCGTTGTTTCATTATGAGAATATGTCTTTGTGATGTTTTCCATTTAGAGACATATACACATACGAGGAGATAATTTTAGTTGATTTTTAATCCTTGGAGACCACCTTTCTATTTCTTTTGATTCTTCGGTGGCTTCCAAATTTAATTGCCTATGAGTGCTTGTTCCTCTTGTTTGCATCTTTGGGCACTCATATTTGTTCTCTCATGCCTTGTATTGTTAAATGAACTCGGATGAGTGAGGATTCCATGATTATGCACCTTGTTCCCAATTACAATTATCATAATTGGTGCATTATCTTTGGGGAGCTCATCTAATTCATTTAATAATGCTCATTTGTCTCCTTTCTCATTTAGTGTGTTTTAAATGCTTATGGGGGAGCGAGGATTCCATATTTGTGCACTATGTATTCTAATGCATTTATTTTTAATTATGCACAAATCTTGGGGAGCTTCTCTATTTTTTATTTCAAACACTCTTTTGCTCATATCATAACATCTTGTTGTTTTCATTTGGACTCATTTGTTGTTTTCAAATAGGATTGTCGGACCGTGAAATTGCTTGCATCATTTGGTTTTATTTTGGCAATCTTTGGGTCCTCGATATAGTCCTACTCCCTCCCAAGTATTCATCATTGGATATGTGCGAAGGCACACCTTTGGAGGAAGTATTACTATATTTGCCTTCTAAAACTTGTCACCCATTTCGGCAATCGATGCCAATGGGGGAGAAGTTTTAGAGGGTTTAAGGGAAGTTGGTCGAGCATTGAGTTTATTCTTAAGCATTTGCCTTTCATGCTCTTGCATCTTTGTTGTTGCTTAGCATGTGGTATATATAGAGGAAACTCCACCAATGATAATGATTGGCAATATATGCAATGAAATTCAAGTTCATCACACATGCATAGATTGTGGGGGAGTTTGCTCTATATATGGTGGTGGTACCAATATCACATACTTTTGTAGTTTTTGATATTGGTATTACCATTGCATTCATTAATATTCCATATATAAACCCTCTTAAAGGGATTGCCATCAATTACCAAAATGGGGGAGATTGAAAGAACATGTTGGGCACCCATGTGTGGTTTTCGTAATTAATGACAATCTTTATGGACTAATGTGTGTATTAAGGTATACTTGTAGGATTTGTCCATTGGCATCGCTTGGAGCATGTGTTGGCTTCAAGGTCGATGAAATGCAAAGAAGATATGTTGTGCAAGCTCAATATGCGAGGTCGATGATGAAGAATTAAGAAAGGCGTTCCATCTTGAGAAGGGAAGATCGTCTACATCGAACTCAAGTGGAATGCTCAAGGCAAAGGTATAATCTTGATAGGTTTTCCCTTTTACCAGTATCTTGTTGTGTGTAGGAGACCGGGTTTAGGATAGATAACCGTACTATCAAGAGGGGCTCTCATATGAGTAATTCGGTCACATTGTTCGGAGATAGCTCCAACCTTTGCATACTTGCATCATCGTATTTGGTTGTTATTTGGTCTTGTCCAAGTGAGGATATAGAGCTTGTGTTAATCTCCATAATAAGTTCTTGTTCATCAAAATCGGATCTTCCGTTTGTATCTTGTTACGATTTTGATTTATGCGGCTTTTCGGTTTCTCACCAAGTGAGGTATCTTACATTATTCTACTTGATACTTTCTCACTTGGTGATAATCAATATTTCCATTTTTTATTAGGAAGCCCTTATCGTCCTCTATCCAACGCAATTGGAATCGGGTCAATCGGAGCTTCCAGTCAAAAGTTATTGCCGTTTGAATATTTGCCTGTCAATCTGTTTTCTGGGCCGAGCGGTAGTACCGCCCGGGCGGGCCGGTACTACCGCCCGCCACTAAAAGCGGCCTGTTTTCTTTCTGCCTCGCTAGGTACCTAAATCCGGTACTACCGGCCGGCCCGGTAATCAGTCTTGTGATGCAGTCGGCCCAGATATTTTCTAGATCCATCCGCTCTCGCCCACTCATTGCCCATTCTCCAGCGTGCAGCCGCTGGCTTACATGAAGTCGCTTGCTTGCCGCCGCCAGAGCCTCGCTATCTTGGGCTAGCCACACAGCCACTGCTGTTCTTGCTTGCACCCTCGACCAGCGTTGACCTGGCTGCTGTTTGTTTTTTTGCTAGGCCTGGGACTTTTTTTTTTGCTAGGCCTGGGACTTGGGCTGTACTACCGGTTAAATCCGGTAGTACCGGACCGTTCTGAAAAACGCCCCAACAGGCAGATTCTGCCCGTGTCTTTAAATAGCCTTGTCCCTTTGTCTTTTAGAGTTACTTCTTACTCCTCCTCTTGTCCAAGCTTTGCCCCCATTTGCTTTACTCTTTGAGCTTGATTTCTATACACCCCTCCATTGATTCTCGCATATATTTGAGGGGTTGTTGCAGGAGATCTAGATCTACGTTTTGACCAAACCAAAACATCTCTTTGTGAGTGTATCTTTGGGGATCTAGATTTTGTGTCTCTCTTTGATTCCTCGTCTCTTGTTCCCCCAGTAGCTTTAGTAGCTTTGTTGGAACTTGAGAGTGAGGGATTTGAGCATCTTTGTGGTGTTTTTTCCATTTGCATTTGGTGCATCGGTTTGAGTCCTCCTCGGAGGATTTGGTTTGAGTTTCTCATTGGAGCTTGTCCCTCTTGGGTTCTTGGAACCCTAGACGGTTTGTGGCCTTGGTGGAATTATGGCCTTTTGTGGCATTTGTTGGGAGTCTCCAATTAAGTTGTGGAGAAGTGCCCCAACCTTGTGAGAGGTTCCGGTTGCCACCGACAAGTGCACTGATAGTGGAAGCGTGGATCGATCCCATTGGGGTGAGATTCACCGGAGAATAAGGGAGGCCTTTTGTGGCGTTGGTGGTTTGATACCACCCCCTCTCCAAACGAGACGTACTTCATGTTGGGAGGAACTCGGTAAAATATCGGTGTCCCCACGTGCCTCGGTTATCTCTATACCCAAGCTCTTTACTTATGCACTTTACATTGTGATAGCCTTCGTGCTTGAAGTAATATATATCTTGCTATCACTTTGTTGCTTGTATTGCTTAGCATAAGTTGTTGGTGCACATAGGTGAACCTTAGTTGTTTCTAGGTTGTGCTTAACAAAGTAAACACTAGTTTTATTCCGCCTTTGTTGAGCCACTCTAGGAAAAGTTTTAATCGCCTATTCACCCCCCTTCTAGGCGACATCCGTATCCTTTCAATTGGTATCAGAGCCCGGTTTCTCATTTTAGGCTTCACCGCCTTGAGAGTAAAGATGTCGGCTAGGGGATTAGTGCACAAGGACACACTCACATTCGATGGCACAAATTATGATGTTTGGAAAATTCGCATGCTTAATTTATTTCGGAAAATTCACCCAATTATCGAGGGATATCTATATGTGGGTTTCTCTTCTCCTATGAATACCCAAAACGAATCTTTAGAGGAGAAGTTGAACTCTCATATACATGCTATAGCTACTAAAATTATTTTGCATGTTGTGAGCAATGTAGTTATTTCTTCTATCATGCCTTATTCAAGCGCTCGTGAGATATGGACCAAGCTTCAAGATAAATATAGCAAGTCCAACATTTTTGAGTATGATTGTGTTGTTTCCACTTTCGGTCGAGATGAGTTCTCATCCTCTACCACTTCACCAACATGTGACTTCTCACAAGGTAATGATATGGTGAGTGGTGATAGAAATTGCAATTTGGATAGTGTGCTTACTATTTGTAATCCTTCATCTCTATATAGTTGCAATGATCTATCTTTGAACTCCTTGTATATCATGTAGAAATGACTTGAATAAATCTCATGATGATATGCTCATGTTTTCTTGTTGCCATGATAAAAATGCTTCTATTTCCTCTACTTTCTCGTTCCTTCAGAATCTGTTTCCGCAAAGTAATTCATACATTGTTGTCAATACTATGATATCAATCCTGTTAACTCTTATATCATCATGTCACATGTTTGTATTTTTTGAAATTACAAAAAAATATTCAAATAAACATTAATGAATAAGTAAAAATATTATTGAATTTAAATAAAAATATAATAATTTTACTTTTTTGTATTTTTCTATTTAATATGGAATTATTAATATCTTTGAGTCTATAAATCGGAATTCAACAAATAATATGTCTAAATTGATCATAAAAATGAGAGGAATCCAAATATGATATCCATATCAACTAATCACAAATCCTCCGTTTTTGAATTAGCTATTTGGTGGTTGCTTTGGAAAATCCCCTTTTTGCGCTCGGATAATGAAAAATGCCTTTTTGGTGCGACGAAAAGGAAAACTTGCATTGGATATTTGATAAAATAGCATATAATGAACCTAAAAATGATTTTTGTAAAACAACATGAGCATCGGATCATGTACCTGTAGTTCATATCTGACCCACTTCCTACCGATTCGGCAGGAATTTGTCTTTTTCACCAGAGGTGGACGGAAAGGTTTTGGATCCCCTGTTGGGACATTGTCCATATAAGGTGGTATATTATTTTTGTAAAATGTGGTGGTAGCATTTTGAATTAGCCATTTGGTGGTTGCTTCACAAAACCGTCCATTTTTTGTGCTCGAAAAATGGGAAATGGCTTTTTGGTGCGACGAAAAGGAAAACTTCCTCATATAAGTTCGCCATCCCATGATGCATGTGTATGCACAATATGGACATATTATCACAAACTATGCCTTGATTCTAGCCATAACATTGGTCATTTGACCCAAAAGCCAAGAAACCTCGAATGAGATATGTCATTTTGTGAATGTTTTTTTACAACGTAATCAATATATAAAGTTTTATATTTTTCCTTATAACTATGTCACATAATATGACACCAAGCGAAGGTTTCACATTGTTTCGATCGTTTTTGAATTTTTTATGCCCGTTTTAAACTATCGTCAAACTTTGTCGAACGACGGGCATGGAGATTCTTAGCTCGGGGCCGATTCTCGCTAAACTTGCATTGGATCTTTGATAAAATAGCATATTGTGAACCTAAAAATGATTTTTATAAAAAACCATGAGCATCAGATCATGTACCTGTAGTTCATATCTGACCCACTTCCGATGATCTAAGAAGAATTTGTCTTTTATCGAGGTGGACGGAAGGTTTGGATCCTGTTGGGACATTGTCTATATAAGGTGGTATAGTATTTTTGTAAAATATGGTGGTAGCATTTTGAATTAGCCATTTGGTGGTTGCTTCACAAAACCGTCCGTTTTTTGTGCTCGGAAAATGGGAAATGGCTTTTTGGTGCGACGAAAAGGAAAACTTCCTCCTGTAACATTGTTCGCCATCCCATGATACATGTGTATGCATAATATGGGAATATTATAACAAACTATGCCTTGATTCTAGCCATAACATTGGTCATTTGACCCGAAAGCCAAGAAACCTCGAATGAGATAGGTAATTTTGTGAAGGTTTCTTTGAGACATAATCAATATATCAAGTTTTATATTTTTCCTTATAACTATGTGTAGGGGTTCGTAGCATGGAAAACAAAATTTTCTATCGCATACAAACAAACAAGCCAAGATCTATCTACTAGATTGTAGCAACGAGTCGATGGAATAACTCACCCTCGAAGATTCCAAAGCGGTTAACGAGAGCAGATTCTCGTGGGTGATGTAGTCGTACTCTTTCTGATCTCAAGATCGCGTAGACGATCCTTCAAGTGCTCGTTGGCGGCGCTTCCACGCTTGGTCACACGTTCGATACTCGACGAAGACCTTCCTCTCCTTGTTCCGGCAGCGGCGGAGGTTGTAGCACTCTCCTCGCGATTCGGCGGCCTGGCAGTGGTACCTAAGTAGAGGAGATCATGAGGCCTTAAGCGGAGGCGAGTATGGTGGAGTATGAGAGAGAGATATTAGTGGTATAGGGATTAGACACACCAATTAGAAGGCTCTAAACCGCTAAAAGCAATTAGAAGCTCTAAACCAAAGCGGCTCTAAACCGGAGATTAGAGGATAGGAACTTGTGTGTTTGAGGAGGCCCCTGCCTCCTTTTATAGGTGGAGGGGTCGGGGCGCCAGGAAGGGAGGAGTCCTCCCAACTCGGCCTAGGCTTGGCGCCGGCTTGGAGGAGAGGACTCCTCCTCCAAGTTGGTTTCAACCTCCTCTTGCTTGATTCCCAGTTTCTGCTTCCCACAGTTTCTGTTTTCCAGTTTCTGTTTTAGCGTTTGACTTTCAAACCGCAGTTTGACTTTTCAGTTTTGGAACAGCAAGAACACTTAGTACATGATGCAATCATTCAATGACACATTCATGTACCCTCCCGAGTCTTGGACAACTGAAACCTTCTAGAACATTCCGATGAAAACAGGAATCATTCCCGAACTCAAACGGGACTTTCCTTATATGAATCTTATTCTCGGACCATTCGGATCACCTCGTGATATCCGGATCCCATCCGAGACTCGAACAACATTCGGTCTCTTTCTCATAATACCATAACTACTCAAACAACGTCGAATCCTTAAGTGTGTCTCCCTACGGTTCGTGAATTATGCGGACATGATCGAGACACTTCTCAGAACAATAACCAATAGAGGAATCTGAAAATTCATATGGCTCCCACATATTTCTCGATTACTTTGCGATCGAATGAACCACTTACATACGATACCAATTTCCCTTTGTCTCACGATAGTTTACTTATCCAGGGTTATGATCGTCGGTATCTCTGCATACCTAGTTCAACCTCGTTCCGATAAGTACTCTTTTCTCGTTCCGTGATATGTGATCCTTGTGACCGGTCACATGCTTGCAAGCTAATTGGATGACATTCCACGAGAGGCCTGGAGTATATCTATCCGTCATATGGATGGACAAATCCCTCTTGATCCATGTGTTTCAACCAATACTTTCCGAACACTCAATGCCACCTTTATAGCCACCCGATTACGGTGTGGTGTTTGATGTCATCAAAGCATCCATCCGGTAAAGGTGATATGCATGATCTCATGGTCGAAGGAATTAGGTTACTATGTATCGAAAAGAATATAGCAATTGAACTATTGAAATGACTTGATCTTTATGCTACGCTTATCTATAGGAGTATGTCCATCACATCATTCTACTAATGATATGATCACATTGTTAATAACATCTCTATGTTCATGATCGAAACAATGATCATATATTAACCAACAAGCTAGTTTAACAAGAGGCTTTACTAGGGACTCTTATTTTAGTTTACAAATCACACAAGTATTAATGTTTAGGTTAATACAATTATAGCATGGTATGTAAACATTTATCATAAGTGTGAAGATATGATAATAACCACTTTATTATTGCCTCTTGGGCATATCTCCAACAGTCTCCCACTTGCACTAGAGTCAATAATCTAGTTTCAAACCTTTATGTATTCAACACCTATGGCTTTGGTGTTGTATGTACACGATTGATAGTGGTCAGTGATCTCGGATCGACACTTCGGTCGTGTGTAATTGCATGTCTTTGCGTCTCTACGCATCACTCATTCTCTAATGAGATGGCTTTGTATAAATTTGGTCTTTAGGTGTGACCTTTAGTTCTTTGGGGTTAAAACATGTTGATAATATTGTCACACAATATATCTTCATAGTATTATCCCTCTGTGAACTACACCTAGTTTGATAACAAACTACTTGACACAAATGCCCTCTTTTGCTGCTATAATAGCAGTCATATACTTATCCTTTTGTTGTAGTATCTGTCACAATGTCTTTAACTTTGGAACTCATCCAAATCCATTATGGAACTCACTTTCCATTATATTGTGCCACCGTTAGTTTAGATTGAGATAAACTTAATTTGTACTTTGTGACAAAGCTAGTATCAATGTAGTACTTTTACAATGAACTAACCATATATTTGTCACTTCTACAAATAATATACTCTTAGTTCTTCCAAAAGATCATAAGAATATCCTTACTATTTTCCAATGATCATCTTACAAATCATTCTGGTATATGCTCACAACATTTAGAGCATAGGACATATCTGGTTGTACATATCACATATGATTGATATAAATACTCTTTGTGATTTCATACATCAAGTATCAATCTATACTTGATTATTTGTTTCACTTTACCAAATGTCAATACACTTGAATATATCATCAACATTGAACTCTTTCAATCCTTTAAATGCGACAAGAACCTTTTCTTGTAGTTTCTATATTGAACTCATTCAATATCTCGTCTATGTATACGGCATAACCATATTAGCGTATATTGATGCCAAATATTTGAGTTTTGCCTAAGTCTTTCATCGGGATGAAATTCTTAATATGTGTTAATAAAAGATACATTATTTCCAATCAACAATATGTCTTCCACATAATGTATTAGAAATATGTCTTAGCGCTCCCACTTAATTTCTTGCAAACGCAAGCATATTCATTGTCTCTGATGAAATTAAACTCTTTTAACAGTTTCATCATAGTGAAGATTCCAACTCCGCTATGCTTACTTCAACCATTGAAGTTTGCATATGTTTTTAGCATCCCTTGAATTTAACAAAACCCTTTGGACCGCGTCATGCACACGTCCTAGGTAACAATTCTATTAGAATAACTTGTTTTGTTTATTCAACTACCATATAACAAAATTATATGTAGTGGCTGCTACATTAATCCGTCTAGACTAAACATCGCTATGAAAGATCAAATCTTGTCATATACAACCTTTGAACATTGTTGTGAACTCTTTCCCAACATGTCGACTATTTCATAGATGTGAAACATCCATGTCTATTTCTTTATAGATCCAAACACAAGCGTAAGGTCTTACACCTTTCTCGAGGGTCCTTCAAGTTCAAAACTTGATTTCGTGTATGGAACTATCACAGATTTTATGGCTTCAAGCCATTTAGTGAGTCGGGGCCATCATCGCTTCTTTGCATGTAGTCGGTTCATTATTCTCAAATAATGATTCAACCCTCAAATCTTGGTATTTGATTGTTTACCCGATCTACTTGTTTCAATAGGAACTTAGATCTCCGTGACCACAACCTGTGAGTCGTGAGCCATGAGCTTTATTCTTTGCCTCGGAACACTTTTCTTTGCGCAACTCTGCACATATAGCTAAGGTTCTTTTAACCTTATCAAAGTTCTATTGTCCTCCCACTTAACTTTTCACGAAAAATTCCTTCCCAAAGAAACTTGACGTTCTAAGTGACAAACACTTTTGTCTTTGGTGTTATGGAGGAATACTTAACAGTTATTCAAAATAACATACAAAGACAGGTTCATCCGACTTTGGTTGCAAACATCTTTCTTATGCAAAGCATACCAATGTTTAAGAAAGAACAACTTGGGTTTTATCCCAAACCATAACTTTATATGGTGTCATTTCAACGGATTATGATGAAGCTCTTTTCAGTGGAAAAACGGTAATCTCTAAAGCTTTTAATCTTTAAAATATAATGGCAGTTTTATGAATTACACCTTCGATCTTACCATGTCAAACAAGGTTTAATTACATATCTCGAACGCTCCATACTCTTATGGTGTTTCGGGAAAATGCAAATCCACGGAACGATTCCTTAAATCTTAGGTATTATCCTAAACTTGTAACTCAAATATCTTCCTTTATGATCTTATCATAAACTATTTATATTCTTGTTACAATGATTTTGCACTTCATCTTGAAAGTCCTTGAACTTTTCAAATGTTTCACACTTCATCCTTATTAAGTAAATATTCATATATTCACTCAAATTTTCGGAGAAAGCACATGAAGTTGAAATCCATCGCTCTTGACTATACATAATGGACTTCATACAACAATATGTACAAGTTCCAATAAGCTAGTCTATCGTTCCCTTTTGGCCTATGAACGAAGTTTTAATTATCTCTAGGAAAGTTTCACAAGTGTCGTATCAAAAATCAAAAGACTCCAAAATTCCATCCACATGGAGTTTCTTCATGTTTTCTTTTCAGTATAATTTAAACGGCGATGTCACTTCCTAAGTGATCTTTCAATCAATATGTCTTTCGACATCTTTAGCACTAGTTTTATGGATGTGATGTCTCCAACGAGATTTGCGAATCCATCTTTTATGGATTACGACAATTATTTGAACAACCCTTTTGTTCTCATAATACCTGATAAAACAAATCTTGAAGGCAAGCTTTGATATTTAACAAGCAACACAATAACCCTTTATTTGTTCTCGATAAACATCATCACATATTCTTTTGCTAGTTACTTAGGCCATTGTAGTTCATGAATTCTGTTGTTTCGTATGACGATTCATACCAACAAATTCAGTATTAAATACTTAAGAACCACATTGTTTAATAAGCAAAGAATATAGCCATAATATGTATATCATCTATATACTTAAACTGAACAATTCTAGTCTTTTCCTTTCTGCCATATACTTATGAGATTTTCTTTCAATATTTCCTTTTCTGTTTGAAAGAATCTATCAACATCAATAGTGGAGTCATACATATGACACATAGTCCAAAGCGTGTATAGTTAAATACCAATGTCTTTGGACTTGCACTTTGAAGTAGATCACCATCATCAAATGTTTGGTGTTCTTTCAAATTCCTTTCTTTAGTAATCTCTTGGTGTAGTAAACATTTTACCTACATCAAATATTCACCCTTATCATGGAATCGTCCATGATCAAGCTACTTAGCTTATAATGATGAATTATGAGTATAATGTTGCTATCCAAAACCTTTTGGAGGATTAGGACAACAAGTGTCTCCAACCTTTTGCAAATTCTCATCAAATATGAGAACATGACTTTATATATTATACTCTATCATGTTGCAACAAAACTTCGTTTGAGATATCACAATATCTTCCACAAATCATGGTTTCAAACAACTCTTTCAGATCCTTAGATAACCTTGATATTAGGAGAATCCTTTGAATATCAAGAATCATGGAGACAAACATGATACTTATATACTAACACTTGGAATTGTTACTCTTGATTTAATACTAATTATTAAACTTCATGGAGTAAGGAACTTCTTGAAAGTTTGCAATAGGACTTTTAAACTTTAGATTAACACTTCAAAACAATACGATACCGGTTCGTAAAGTAACTAACGAATTCTATAGTTCTATCATCTCAATTATAACTAAGCGCAAGGTGGTAGCGGATGCCAATGACTACAACAACTATGCAAATTCACTTTGATTTAGTTTATGATAAATTGAGTTCTAATTAATAATTAAATTAATTTAGGCGAACTCCCTCAAAACAATATCCCTCACATTGTTTTAGTGATCACACGAACCAAATCCACCACATCAAAACCGATCATCACGAGTTGATATAGCTTCAATGGCGAACAATCAACATGTTCATCATATCTACTATATGACTCATGCTCTACCTTTGGTAATCCGTGTTCACGAGGCCATGTGCATACATGCTAGGCTCAAGATCAAACCTTAGTTTCGCATGAGCAAATCTGGCTTGCTCACGTTGTATACACTTGCGAATCTAACACACCCGATCATCACGTGGCTTGAAACAACAAGCTTTTAGCAACGGTGCTAACTAAGGGTGAACACTTTATGACTTGAAATTCATGTGCATGAGGATCATCTTATAATGCTACCGTGCCTACTAAGCAATACAAGATGCATAAAGGATTAACATCACATGCAATTCATAATATGTGATATGATATGGCCTTTCTTCTTTGTGCTTCCGATCTCCATCTTCAAGCACGAACATGATCTCCATCATCACAGGCATTGCATCAAGGTCAATGATGCTGCTCCATGGTTGTCGTCCACGGCTTCAACTATTACAACTACTTTGAATAGACATGCAGGTCTTAATGAATTTAAAGACAACCATATGGCTCACGCGGTTGCCAACTTATAATAAGGAACATTGCATACATCATATATAATCACAATCATGGCCATATCACATCACGCACCTGCAAAACAAAGTTAGGCGCCTCTACTTTCTTTGCATATTTTACGTGGTTTGGGGCTTTCGATAAGTGTCGTTCTAACTTACGAACAAGAACCACAACATTGATACTAGTATTGTTAATCACCGTTGTAAATTGGATCTTAACTATGCTGGAGAAAGCAGCACCATAAAGCCACTTATGCAATACAAGTTGCATGTCAAGCGTGGAGCAAGTCTCATGAGCGATGTCATGTAAGGTTAGCCCGGGCCGCTTCATCCCAACATACCGCAAGATGCAAAGTACACAAGAAGCAATCGACAATAAAAGCATCAACGCCCACAATGACCATTGTGTTCTACTCGTGCAACAAATCTACATATAGACACGGCTCGATACCCTTGTAGGGTTCGTAGCATGGAAAACAAAATTTTCTATCGCATACAAACAAACAAGCCAAGATCTATCTACTAGATTGTAGCAACGAGTCGATAGAATAACTCACCCTCGAAGATTCCAAAGTGGTTAGCGAGAGCGCATTCTCGTGGGTGATGTAGTCGTACTCTTTCCGATCTCAAGATCACGTAGACGATCCTTCCGGCGCTGCGTTCCGATAGCGCTTCCGCAGTCGGTCACACGTTCGGTACTCGACGAAGACCTTCCTCTCCTTGTTCCAGTGAGACGGAGGTTGTAGCACTCTCCTCGCGATTCCGGAACTGACAGCGTGGTACGAGTAGAGGGAGATCCGTGAGGGCTTCGCCTTAAGCCGGAGCGAGTATGGTGGAGTATGAGAGAGAGATATTAGTGGTCTAGGGATTAGACACACCAATTAGAAGGCTCTAAACCGCAGGCTAAAGCAATTAGAAGCTCTAAACCAAAACGGCTCTAAACCGGAGATTAGAGGATAGGAACTTGTGTGTTTGAGGAGGAGGCCCTGCCCCTCCTTTTATAGGTGGAGGGGCTGGCGCGCCAGGGAAGGGGAGGGGAGTCCCTCCCCAACTCGGCCTAGGCTTGGCCTCCGGCTTGGAGGAGAGGTACTCCTCCTCCAAGTTGGTTTCAACCTCCTCTTGCTTGTTTCCCACAGTTTCCTGTTTTCCACAGTTTCCTGTTTTCCACAGTTTCCTGTTTTAGTCGTTTGACTTTCAAACTGGCAGTTTGACTTTTCAGTTTTGGAACAGCAAGAACACTTAGTACATGATGCAATCATTCAATGACACATTCATGTACCCTCCCCGAGTAGGACAATCCGGAACCTTCTAGAACATTCTGATGAAAACAGGAATCATTCCCGAACTCAAAGCGGGACTTTCCTTATATGAATCTTATTCTCGGACCATTCCGGATCACCTCGTGATATCCGGATCCCATCCGAGACTCGAACAACATTCGGTCTCTTTCTCATAATACCATAACTACTCAAACAACGTCGAATCCTTAAGTGTATCTCCCTCGGTTCGTGAATTATGCGGACATGATCGAGACACTTCTCGAACAATAACCAATAGAATGGAAATTCATATGGCTCCCACATATTTCTCGATTACTTTGCGATCGAATGAACCACTTACATACGATACCAATTTCCCTTTGTCTCACGATAGTTTACTTATCCGAGGTTATGATCGTCGGTATCTCTGCATACCTAGTTCAACCTCGTTCGATAAGTACTCTTTTCTCGTTCCGTGATATGTGATCCCTTGTGACCCAGTCACATGCTTGCAAGCTAATTGTATGACATTCCATGAGAGGGCCGGAGTATATCTATCAAGTCATATGGATGGACAAATCCCACTCTTGATCCATGTGTTTCAACCAATACTTTCCGAACACTCAATGCCACCTTTATAGCCACCCGATTCTGTGTGGTGTTTGATGTCATCAAAGCATCCATCCGGTAAAGGTGATATGCATGATCTCATGGTCGAAGGAATTAGGTTACTATGTATCAGAAAGAATATAGCAATTGAACTATTGAAATGACTTGATCTTTATGCTACGCTTATCTATAGGAGTATGTCCATCACATCATTCTCCTAATGATATGATCCGTTGTTAATAACATCTCTATGTTCATGATCGTGAAAAACAATGATCATATATTAACCAACAAGCTAGTTTAACAAGAGGCTTTACTAGGGACTCTTATTTTAGTTTACAAATCACACAAGTATTAATGTTTCCGGTTAATACAATTATAGCATGGTATGTAAACATTTATCATAAGTGTGAAGATATGATAATAACCACTTTATTATTGCCTCTTGGGCATATCTCCAACACTATGTCACATAATATGACACCACACGAAGGTTTCGCATTGTTTCGATCGTTTTTGAAATTTTTATGCTCGTTTTAAACTGTCGTCAAACTTTGTCGATAGCTCGGGGCCGAGCCTCGCTAAACTTGCATTGGATCTTTGATAAAATAGCATATTATGAACCTAAAAATGATTTTTGTAAAAAAACATAAGCATCAGATCATGTACCTGTAGTTCATATCTGACCCACTTCATGTCGATTCAGCAGGAATTTACCTTTTTCACCAGAGGTGTAAGGAAAGGTTTCGGATCCCGTGTTGGGACATTGTCCATATAAGGTGGTATAGTATTTTTGTAAAATTTGGTGTAGCATTTGTTATCGCCACATTTTGGCCAAAGGAGGAGATGGGCCGTAATCAAGATGGGCTTGGAGGATACATATATGCAACGTATTGCTGGATCGGCCTTGTGCGTGGATTTGGGCTAAATTGCCCGTGTATCTGTATATTATGGTAGGATACGTTTCGGTTTAAGTAAGAGATATAGTTGTTAGGGTTATTCCAAAGATAGAAAGTCTCCGGACTATAAATATGTACCTAAGGTTATTGAGAAAGGAGGACAATCACGTTCACAACAAACACAATCTCGGCGCATCGCCACCCCTTGTTTCTAGGGTTTCTTTCGGGTAAGTGTCATGCTGCCTAGATCGCATCTTGCGGTCTAGGCAGTATCTATCGTTATTTAGTGTTACTCGTCTTGAAGCCTTGTTGATGGCGAGTAATACATTATCATAGATTTGTTTGGGCTAGCATCGGTATTTTTTGTTATGATTGCTTAGTTATGCTGCCTTTAGTTATCTCATTGCCTTTGCACCTTTTTGGTGTAAGGGCAGCATCTTGCTTGATCTTTATTGATTGATTTGATCATTATAGTTTTGTCTTGTTTTTAAGGTTTAGTTTGATATCCACATAGTCGCCTTGCAAGCGGGTTGAGCGATCCGATGAAATGCGTGAGGATATGGTTTGCTAATTCGGGAGGAGTTGTTCCGGGAATTGACTTTACGTCGGTTGTTAGTCCTTCTCTAGGGTTAGTTTTCTATCATCTTTTGTATTTACCAGGCTCAATTACGTGTAGGATGTTCCAATTATGTGGTGAAAACGTTAAACTGTCGTAGGTCGATTTAACTTGTAATGATAAAGAAAAACCCCCATGTTATCGTAGATCTAATGCAGAACCATGGGATAATCGGCTCCAGGAGCCGATTCACGAGAAACTGGGAGCAGTCACGGCTCGAATTTACGATACTTGTTTGCCATGCAGAAGCGATCAAGCAATCCATCACCTTCTGACCGGTATAGGTCAGTGTACGCCTGCATCGGCCGGGCGTGTCTAGGAGTTTTCGGGCCGTTGCGAGGGACCAGGCCTGGCGATTCAAGGAGCCTCCGGCTCTTCGTGTTGCTTTCGCTGCTCGCGGTGGGTTTTGACAGCAACACATTCTCGCGCCGGTGGGACATTCAACGAGATTCGCATCAACATCAAGCCAGCTGCGATGGGGGACAGACCGGTCACGTCTGACGATCTGCACGCGAGGAGCACAAGGCGAAATATGATGATATCAAAGCTCTCTTGAAGCCGATCTCGCCGGCTCTTTTGAGAGGACCGTAAGCATGGCATCGTGGAAAGGGTTCTCACCAAGGTGCTCTTGATGAGGTGGATCATCTGTTCCTTGTAAGAGCGCACTGCAGCTCTGCGACAGAAGTCAATTACATGGTGGCTCATTCTCTTCACGCCATTACGAGAGCCTAGTGAGCGCTTTCGGTAGCGTAGGGTTCGTAGTTCAGAGATCATGAAATATCATTACTCTCCGTCGGGGCCTACTCTGGGACTCACGGGGAGAAAGACTGCCAGACCGAGCCACACTGCCATTCACACTTGCAGCTCCGGAGCCACCGAGGCACCGCGTCGTCGTCTACAAGGTTGGAGGTGACCACAGCGATTGCCAATTCCTGTTTGAACCACCTAAATAAATCCCACATGGATATGTGCACCTACGTGCCGGGACTGCAATAGCAGCATGCGAACCAGATTGCAACCGCAGGATTTACAGGCGAGTTTCGGGCGGGGCTTGGGAGGCGGTATTTGGGCGAGGATGTATGGGATGGGCCGATAAACAGGCATGGCTAGCCAAGCACGCCACGGGCGAGTCATGAGAATTTAGCCCTCGCAGCTCAAGCGGTGGAGCAAATCCGTACCATCTTGAGAGACCGGTTAAACCGTGCGAAGAAGGACAATCGGCTATTCAAGCCGTACCATGAGTTTGACCTGATTCCGCTGCCACCCAAGTATCGGCTCCTGAGTTCTCAAGGTTTAGCGGATCGGAAGGTCGAGCTCGATCGAACATGTGAGCCGATACCGCATGATTAGGCATGATTTCAGCATCGGATCGATTCGCGTAAGGTTCTTTGCAATCTCGGCAGGACCAGCTTTTGGGTGGTACACCTCGTTGCCACCGGATTCGATCCAGACACGGAAGCAAGCTGGAAGAGCGGTTCCACATTCAAGATCATTGAAGCTACCGGGCGGCATTACAGTGGCGCAGTGCGGCAAAGCGAGAAAGCGGTGGCGAGTACATTCAAGGTTCAGATGTCAAGAACCGATGTTATTCGGCTCGTTTAAGCGAGAAAAGCGATCGGTGGCGGTGTTGGGTCTCTCGGCACCTATCAAGGATCGCTTTCCAAGTAGAATACAATTCATTGGCGCACATGGCTCGGCCCGACAATGTATGAACAGCGCCACCACAGGTTACCAAGACAAGTTCAAGCGTCCGATAGGCCTGGTCGTCTGTAAGAAAAGGATCCTACAAGACCGGAGGTGGCCGTGGCTGAATGGGCTCGGGCGGATCTCGTGTCCTGCAAATGTCTAAAACAGAAGGGCCTGCAAAAGGGTTCGACTTGATGTGAGCAAAGCGGCAGATATTCGATTTCTTTGAAGAAAAGCGGTGAAGTTACCGAAGGCCATAAAATCCCTACGGCTCAAGAGATGAGCAGGAGACCATCTGCAAGTGGCATCACTCGTTCACCCACACCACCAATGATTGCAAAGAGCTACGTCGCCAGATCCAAACGGCGATAGAACAGGGCCGTCTGATCCTCGGGCAATTCGCCATGAAAGTAGACACAAACCCGTTTCCTGGCGTCAACATGGTAGAACACAGCCACTCCACGAGGCGTCAGTTAGATTTCTCGTTCGATGTTAATATGGCAGGGCCTGTGTACCACCATGGCACATATAAGGAGGAAGGCGGTCGCTCTCGAGGCAAAGAAGGAGAGGAGGCTGGTCCACGTGACCGGCCCCGTTATGATGACAGGCGGTATTTAACCGAGGAGCAAGTGAGAAGCGTGCGATATCAGAAGCCACACTCCACGCATCTCCTTAACAAGTATGAGCGTCAATATGACCGACGTCGCCGGCACGATAGAGATGATGAAGGGTATGAGCACCTCGCTAGGGGAAAGTCAAAGGAAAAGGAAGGCGTGGATAAACGTTGGGATTGTCCTTTCTTCAAGTATTGCTGGGATGCGGGAATGAGCCGATTGCCTACAATCGACAACTGCCCGGAATGTGGACAACAGAAGGATGACACAGGTCTAGTTTCAGTGTTCAAGCGTCTAGGGCCTCTCCCGCCTCAGAACAGACAAGAGAAGTCATCTCGAGCAAAAGATCTCGAGGAGCCAAATGGTGAAGAAGAAGAAGACAGATATCACCGGCCAAGGTGGTGTCCCGATGGACTCAGACACACCCAAAAGCGTAGGGTTCAACGACTGCGTAGCTTGGAGGAAGCCGAAGCGCAGTACCTCCACGCTTTAAGGAAAGCACGGCCCGATCTGGCCGTGAAAATTCGGCAAACATTGGAAACGGAGGCTCGTCCGAAAAGGAAAGAGTGGCGCCCCAAACCGAAAAGCGATGCGAAGACATCGGTGGCACAAACATGGTGTTCATACTTCCGCCGAGTTTTGCGCTCCAAGAACCAAGAAGCCGGTGGCACGGTTGGCTGATCGGCCCACGGCGGTTATCTTTGAAAAGCCACAAGAGAAGGGCTACAAACATCGAAAGCCACAGCCTGCGAGGTTATATCAATGGGCACTGTCGCAAGATGTTGGTTGACACGGGCGGCGATCAATATAATGCCATACTCCATGCTACGGCGTTTGGGACGCCCACTGCAGATCTGATCAAAACCAACGTCACGTTAAGCGACTTCAGCCAAACTTGAAGCAAGGCGTTACGAGCGTGGATCGACCGTGGGCGGAAAAACCATCCCTACGTCATTCTTCATCGTGGCCGAAAAGCACCTCTGTTTGTCTTCTTTGGGGAGAGATTGGATTCACGCTAATCGCTGCATTCCATCCACGATGCACGATGCCTATCTGATGGGATGGAGATGAAGTGGAGGTCATTCATGCGAGATGATTCGATCGAGATCTCCATAGTGGCATGAACATATGGGAGCGAGACCAAGAGCCGATCTCGGAATCGTCTAGGCGGTTGTGGCGCATTGAAGCTACAAAAAGCGGGGTGAGGCTGGTCTTATCCATCGGCCGACAGAGTAGCAAAGTCCACGATCGTGCGTGGTATGGCGATCCTGCGATCGGCCACAAAAATAAAAGCGTAATCTTCGACAAGCGGTCATGCGATGGTAGGGAGATTCCCTGCCATTGTAAACCTGAATAAGGTGTAAACCTTCCTTGACTAATGTAATCAAAAGGGGCGATTAGGCAATCGCCCAAATTATCTTTGTTATCCTCACCAACTGTTTGCCCGTGTTTAGCATCGATTTAGCGGTGACGGAAAGCTAGGGTATGGGTTTACCTCCGTTGATGAGCTAGAGGAGATTGACATCGGTCCCGGGATAAGCCGACCAACATTTATCGCAAGAAGTTAGATCCGAATCTGCGGGTCCGATGATAGCTTTGTTGAAAGAATATCCATCGCTTTGCAGGACTATCTGAGAGATGCCGGGTTAGGCAGGAGCATCATTGAGCATCGACTCCGCTTAAAAAGGGTTTCGCCATTCCAAATGAGCCAGCACGGATGAAGGCGAAATTTTGGTAGAAGTCAAGAAAGAGATCGAGAAAATGTTGTGACTAGGTTAATCGGGCCATGTAGGTATCCGAGTGGATTTCTAGTATCGCACTGAGAAAAGGATGGCTGGCGTGTTGCCATAGATTTTCGGGATCTCAATAGAGCCACCAAAGGATGAGTATCCGATGCGATGCAGCGAGACATTAATCAACGCAATTGCTGGTCATAAGGTCTTGAGCTTCATGGATGGCAATGCGGTTACAACCAAATTTTTATGGCTCCGGAAGATATACACAAGGCGCATTGAGTCCTGTGTTCGGTGGGGTTGTTTGAATATGTGACGTTTGATGAAGAATGCTGCGCCACGCACCAAAGAGCCATGAATTACATTTTCCATGATCGATCGGCAAGTGGTGGAAATTTATATCGATGACGTGGTGGTCAAGTCGATTCAAGACAAGGACACTTGGACGATCGCAGCGTCTGGACCGAACAAGAAAATTCGACTACGGATGAATCAAGAAGTGTGCCTTCGGTGTGGCGGTCAGTTCTTGGGTTTCTTGGTCCATGAACGGAATTGAGATCGGCTGAAAAGCCGGGAGGCGGTCACGAACAATGAAGCCACCTACCACGAAGAAAGAACTGCGATCTCTCATCGGCAAGATCAACCGTCGGAAGATTCATCTCCAATCTGTCGGGAAGAATAGAGCCGTTCATGGACTGGTGAAAATTAAATCGATGAGGAGTTCATTGGGGACAGAACAACGAGCCTTCGAGATCAAAGAATATCTAACGGCCGCGATGTTGGTTCCGCCCCGGATAGGACGTTCTACATTTACTTGTCGGTGGTGACCGTCCATCGCCTCGGTGGTGGTGCAAGTTTATGATGGTCTGGAGCGAGTTGTGTTTTACATCGCAGAAGGATCCGGATGCGAGACAAGGTATCCGAGATCGATAAGTTGTGCCTCTGCTGTTTTCACACTGCGCTGCGCCACATCTTGCTCTCGGCGGAGATTATCATTATATACCGTCGGATGTCATAAAACATATCTTGTCGGCTCCTATGTTGAAAGGCCGACTCGGCAAATGGATGTTTGCATTATCGAATTTGATATCCGGTATCAACCATGAAAGCGGTTAAAGTCGGCGTTGGCCGACCTTATTCTTGAAAGAATCAACACGATATAGCGCTGTCTATACAAGCGTGGGCTATGTTTTTCGATGGATCGGTTTGTGATGATGGTTGCGGCATCGGCATTCTACTCGTGTCGCCTGGGCAACATATTCCTTCTCCATCAGTTATCTACCCTCGCACCAACAACGTCGCCGAGTATGAGGCGTCGCAAGGAATGGAGTTGCTCATCGGCCGGAAGCGGTGGAAATTTTGGAGACTCCAAATTGGTAATTTCCCAACTCACGGAGGAATACAAGTGTGAGAGCGAGTCGCTCTTCCCATTATGGTTGCAATGCCGTGAGTGATGGCACAATTCGGTACATAAACTTTAATGGATCCCGCGATCGCGAATACCGAGGCGAATGATCTCGCACAAATGGCTTCAGCTACAAGGACGTAGCGAGAGGAGCTGATGTTCAAGTCCGATTCACAGGCGACGATCGAGAGCCGATATCTTCAATTACTTGAAAGATTCGGGGCACCTAAACGGGTAAGGTACAAGGCCATGAAGTATGTGCTTATTGGGGCGACATGTTTCTGAGGACTACGGAAGGTTCTTGCTCAAATGTGCGGGGCCAACCGAGGCCAATCGGCTCCTACACGAGGTACAGAAGCGCTCGTGGAACTCACCAATCGGCTCACAAGATGAAATGGTTGATCACATCAGGGTTTTATTGGCCCACCATGCTTGAGGACTGTTTAAGTACTACAAAGGGTGTCAAGCATGTCAGAAATTTGGAAAAATTCAGACGGTACCCGCGTCAGGAATGAACCCCATCATCAAGCCTTGGCCATTCCGAGGTTGGGGCATGGATATGATTGGCAAGATCAATCCTCCATCAAGCAAATGCCACATGTGGATTTTGGCCATTACGGATTATTTCACTAAATGGGTGGAAGCCGTCCCTATGAAGTCGATGAACTCGAAGGACGTTATCAATTTTGTGAAAGAACATGTCATTCATAGATTCGGATTCCCAAACTATCACGACCGATGGAGGTTCGGTCTTCATTTCTCATGAGTTTAGAAAATTCAGCGAGGACACGGGAAGGTGATCCGATCATCTCCATACTATGCTCAAGCAAATGGGCAAGTCAAGCGTCAACGAGCCTTATCAAGCTGATCAAGAGGAAAGTCGACGAGCACCCCAGGCGTTGGCACGAGGTTTTGTCAGAGGCTTTATGGGCTTATCGCATGTCATGTCATGGAGCGATAAAAACCTCGCCATACCATCTAGTCTATGGATAAGAAGCCGTATTGCCCTGGGAGATTACGGCTGGATCGAGACGTGTCACTTTTCAGAACGATCTAACAACTGAAGAATATGCGACCCTGATGAGTGACAGTGTTGAGGATTTAACTGAGCTTAGGCTGTCGTCGCTTGAGAAGATCAAAGAGAACAAGGCCAAGGTAGCTCGTGCATATAATAAGAAGGTGAGACCAAAGGAGTTCCACGTTGGCGATCTGGTATGGGAAGCTGTATTGCCATTGGGGACTAAGGATGCAGCATATGGTAAATGGTCTCCAAATTGGCACGGGCCATACAGGGTCGATCAAGTTTTAAGGGGAACGTACATGCTTGAGGAGCCGGACGTGAAATTCGATGGTATCAGCGGTCAACATCTCAAGAAATATTTCCCAAGCATGTGGGATGATGGATGTGAAATATGGGGCGATACATGAAATCGGCCAATAAAAAAATTAAATATAGCCGATGCACAGCCATCGACTCTAGAGGTTCAAAGCTACGGCGGTGTCGGTTTACATGAATGAGCTATCAAGGAATGCCTCGAAGGCGTGGGCGTCGCGGACACGATCCACCTCGGCGATCTCGGCCGTCATCTTCGTCCTTGCCCATCACTAGTCGCTTGTTCAGGCCCGTATTCGCGGATCGGTCTTGATTGAGCTTTGAGGCCTTCGCGTCTTGGGAGCGCGATGAATGCTTCCTTGTCACGAATGAGCTGTTTAGTCGGGACCTTCTCTTCAAGATCTCCCAATTCCTTTTTCAAGGATGCAAGCTCGTGATGTGAGAGGTGTCGGTTTGGCATCGAGACGCATTTTTCGTTGAGCTGCCGACATTTGCGCAATATTGGCCTTCACGGAGTTGGGCGCAGATTAATCCTCTCACGAGCCAACTTCACCCTTGACCCGTAGAAAGACCGAGTTACAACTGGCCAAAGCTTCACCGCAATGCTACCGGATTTGGTCCTTGATTTCGCAAGAACACTCTTCACCTCTTGAACCCTCGATCAACTTCTCGATCGGGAGGACAGCAAGGCTTTGAGGCCTGGAATTGAGGTAGAACAGCCCTTGCTCGTGGTTCATCGTTGGCGCAGAGGAGTTGGTTCGATGGATTCAGTGGTCGAACGCCCAGCTGAGATATCACAACCTGGCAGGCGAAATGGCGTCGATGTCGTCCTACATGGAAGGATGAGCCGAGCTTAACGTACCTCTCCCGAGATCAAGGGATAGCGGATGACGAGACAATCGACTTGTGTGTTGTTCTTTGGGGGCTTGGCCAAAGTGGTCACCGTTTCATCTACGCCTTGTGGATTACTAGATCCAGCCTTGCGAGAGGCATCGGCACTGCCCCGGCTTTCCCACTGGAAGTGTCGTCTGCATGGAAGGTGCTTAGCCGATGTAAATAGTGATGAATCGGCAGATAAAAAACAATTGGTAAGAGCATGGAGGGTGATGACTTTCGAAACCTCCTGGCTCGACGAAGAAGTTTGCAGTCCCTTGCGAGCCCTCTTGGGGCTCACGGTAGCCGCCTCGGACCGATGCTCGGGGCGATGGGTTCAGGAAACCAGCCTTTTCACGGAGCCGATGGTGGCAAATCTGGCTCGGTGTGATGGTCCTCTCAGTCTGTTGGGTCCGATTCTCCTCGATTGGATTGTGTGTCCTCATGGAGGTGTCTTGACGGAAGCTTTGTAAGAAAAGGAGAGCTAGTAAGCACGAGCATGTTTGCATGGATGAAAGAGATCAACCAAGGCATGGATCACAGTACATGCGAACTTTACGGAGAGGGGCTCCGGCTCAAAGTCTTCTGGCAGCTACCTTCCTCACCACCGTTCTTGTTTTAGTTGGAACTCGGCGGTGACCTAGAAGTTGCTTGGTTCTTGGAAGCCGATTGTGGTGATATCGGCTGGTTACGCATCACGACCTTTTTCAAAGGTGGCGAGTTTTTGCGAGAAAAGGACCACGAGGCTGGTGGGAAGAATTGAAGGAGCCATCACCATGCGTAGGTTCAGGACCATCTTGTTGCCGCAAGGAGACAGTGGGTTATTAGAAGAATCATTTGTGAGCTGCATCAAGAAAATTTACAAGTAGTGGTACTGTTCTACGGGGATATCATATTCACATCGAGCTGTTCCAAAGAACGGTCCCGAGCTCTCCGAAGGCATGAGTCTTCCACATCGACCACCAGTTCTCAAAACCATCGGTTGATGAAGCGAAGGTGAGGTTGTTAGGAATTGGGATGGTCGAGCATCGAAGAAGGAATAACACCTTTGGTGGTGAGAGGATCGGCGGTCATCTCTGCTCTCGTAAGATGGTGGAGAAAGAAATGGGAGGTACTTGTCCAAGGCCAAATTGCCGAGCCACTCGACAATTTGGTAGAATTCATATCCAGACTTGATTATTCTGTTGGATGTGCTCATGCCAACTGGAAGGAAACAGGGACGGATCACAGTGGAAAATAGCTGCCGAGTGCTGGTGTCATCGGCGAAGTTGTCTAGCCTGAAGGAGATCGGATTTTCAAAATGTTCCAATTCTTCCATGTAAGGAAAGAAGATAGGATTGTCTGTGCCTTGGAAGAAAATCTTGAACCACTTGGATGCTTCTGAGGGATCAGTTTACTACAGCGATCTATCTGAGCTTGGCCGTAGTGGTGCATCGGACCGCTTCCCTTTGGCATCCGGAAAGGTGCAACTCGCCAAAAGGGAAGTTTGGGACATGGTTTTGAAAATACAAATGAGCCCATAGCTGAATGAACCACCAAGGACCTCTGTTTTGGTTATGCGGAGAATAGTTTGTGAGACATCAACCGGAGATATCGATAGACTTCTCCAAGAAACAGTTTGCGATGCCAAGTTGAGTGCCTTTGGCAAGTTCGTGAGCCAAGGAGAGATAATTCTTGGTTGGAGCAAGGGAAGGGCCACAGAATATGAAATGTTCGGCCGAAGTTGAGGAAAGCCGTGTGTTCTTTCTCCGTGGCAGGCCTTTAGTTTTCATGTGGCTTTGAAGATAGGCACCCGATTCGTGCGATCTTTTGGAAGAAAGCTTGTAGGGGACCTTTGTCGTTAAAAGCGGAGGGGTGATGTAACGTCCGCATCATTGATCATCACCACGCCTAATGAGTTGGTGTCATGGGGCCATGACCGAACATGAAGCGATTCGAGCATCGGACGAGAAATAGCCGATGGTTTTAGAAGACTTTCATGTTTCTCAAGGGAGACAATGACAAATACAAGGCATCGGCTATTCCGTGGTTTCCCATTGGGATTGGTAAGTTTTGGCTACCCCGCTCATTGTACCAAGAGACCCAATGTTCGGAGGATTAGGCCAGGCTCGCAAGCAGTCGGCCCAAGAATTCAAATCTAGGTTTTGGCTTACGAAGGGGATTCTGTTTGCCTCGCAAGAGATCAGATGGGCAGGACTAGATTCTGCACGGGGGCCAAGACAGAGAGAATTTGGGAGAGAAGGATGCGGCGTGAGAATGTACGAAACCTAAAAATTTAATGGTGGAATAAAGCATTAATTGGTGTTTGCTATTAATTCTAGCACCGTGTTGATTGCGAGCAGCGTACCTTGAACCGAGACCGTGTGTTGGTATTGGACGATTCCGCCATCTAGTTTGGCGCAGAGATGGATCTATGCGATTGGGGATCGAGGGTTCTTGTCATTTAAGCTCGATCTATTCGGTGAGGCAATTGGAGATCTGGGTTAGCCTTTTTGAAGAGGGTCGCAGGCTACCGTTTGAAATTGGAGAGTGGCCGCTCAGATTTATCTAAATATGCGACCAGATTTGACCTTGTCAACGTTTGTGAGGAAAATTGATGTGTTACCATCGGCTCTTTGGGCTTTGACTGGGTTGACCATATGAGCGTAGTATGGTGAAAGACGATACATTACTATCGGCTTCTGGAACGTTGACCTATTTTGACTATCGGCAAAATCGAATTGGAAAAGCAATCTTTGTTGATTCAAAAGACGATTGTTTACAATGGAGCCGATTGCTTACAAAAGAAATCTACTACTAGTACTACTACTACTAGTTCCTAATCTAGAGGCCGGTGTCCGCATTTGTCTTCGCAATCGTCGTCGTCATCGGTACGGCCGCGGCGTAGTCTTCGCCGCTTCTTCTTGAAGTTGTCGTGAGGGGCCTCCTCGTCCTCGCCGTCTTGGTTGTCCTCATTTGGACCCGACGCGAGCGCTTCACCGGGTATTAAATCGGGAGGTGTCCTCTCCGCTTCCTCCTCCTCGTCGGAGGATTCGACGCGTCCTCGTCCGTGACAGCGGCGTCGTCTGGAGTTCCTCGCCTCGACAAGGAAGGAGGCCCTCTCCGCCGTCGGTCGGGGACTCGTGTCCTCTCTCGACGGCGAAGTCCTAGTCCCTCTCGTCCCACCATTGTGGGGCGAGAGCCTCGTACGCCACCATTGGCGGGTGCTCCGGCGTCGGCTCCCGGTCGCTCATTGTGTTGGAGGATTGGGAGGAAAGGCCGGATGATTTGGAGGAAGAAGAGGAGGCCATGGCGGAGGAAGAGGGTTTTTGGCGGAGGAAGAGGGTTTTTGGCGGAAGAAGATGGGGTGCATTGCTCGGATGAATTTAAATAAGGGAATAGTGGGAGGTGGTTCAATGCCATAGCGGTTTCCCGAATGTGGTGCCAAAATTGTCAAATCATGCCTGCGGAGAAGTTGAGAAGACAGGCGTCATGATGAGGGGCGTGGCGATTACGCTTTCGCAACGTAACCCGATATAAAAAAAGGAAAAAAGCAGTGGTTTTGGAATTATTATTGCCAAAACCGGGGCATGTGTTATCGCCACATTTTGGCCAAAGGAGGAGATGGGCCGTAATCAAGATGGGCTTGGAGGATACATATATGCAACGTATTCTTGGATCGGCCTTGTCGTGGATTTGGGCTAAATTGCCCGTGTATCAGATATTATGGTAGGATACGTTTCGGTTTAAGTAAGAGATAGAGTTGTTAGGGTTATTCCAAAGATAGAAAGTCTCCGGACTATAAATATGTACCTAAGGTTATTGAGAAAGGAGGACAATCACGTTCACAACAAACACAATCTCGGCATCGCCACCCCTTGTTTCTAGGGTTTCTTTCGGGTAAGTGTCATCTGCCTAGATCGCATCTTGCGGTCAGCAAGATTACTATGCGTTATTTAGTGTTACTCGTACTGAAGCCTTGTTGATAGCGAGTAATACTGTTATCATAGATTTGTTTGGGCTAGCATCGGTATTTTTTTGTTATGATTGCTTAGTTATGCTGCCTTTAGTTATCTCGCTGCCTTTGCACCTTTTTCGGGTGTAAGGGCAGCATCTTGCTTGATCTTTATTCAGTTGATTTGATCTGTTATAGTTTTGTCTTGTTTTTTAAGGTTTAGTTTGATATCCACATAGTCAGGCCTTGCAAACGGGTTGAACGATCCAGTAGTACGTGAGGATATGGTTTGCTAATTCGGGAGGAGTTGTTCCGGGAATTGACTTTACGTCGGTTGTTAGTCCTTCTCTAGGGTTAGTTTTCTATCATCTTTTGTATTTACCAGGCTCAATTACGTGTAGGATGTTCCAATTATGTGGTGAAAACGTTAAACTGTCGTAGGTCGATTTAACTTGTAATGATAAAGAAAAACCCCCATGTTATCGTAGATCTAATGCAGAACCATGGGATAATCGGCTCCAGGAGCCGATTCACAGGGAAACCTGGGAGCCGGTCACGGCTCTAATTTTACGTATACTTGTTTGCCATGCGAAACTGATCGAAGCAATCCATCACCTTCGACCGGTATAGGTCGGTGGCACGCCTGCATCGGCCGGGGCGTGTCGGAGTTTTGCGGGCCGTTGCCCGAGGGATCAGGGCCCACCAGCAGTTCTGGGAGCCTCCCGGCTCTTCGTGTTGCTCGTCGCTGCTCGCCGGTGGGTTTTGACAGGAAACAACATTTTAAATTAGCCATTTGGTGGTTGCTTCACAAAATCGTCTGTTTTTTATGCTTGGAAAATAGGAAATGGCTTTTTGGTGCGACAAAAAGGAAAACTTCCTCCTGCAACATTGTTCGCCATCCCATGATACATGTGTATGCACAATATGGGCATATTATCACAAACTATGCCTTGATTCTAGCCATAACATTGGTTATTTGACCGAAAGCAAAAAAACCTCGAATGAGATAGGTCATTTTGTGAAGGTTTCTTTGAGACGTAATCAATATATCAAGTTTGATATTTTTACTTATAACTATGTCACATAATATGACACCACGCGAAGGTTTCACATTGTTTCGATCGTTTTTGAATTTTTTATGCCCGTTTTAAACTATCGTCAAACTTTGTCAAACGACGGGCATGAAGATTCTTAGCTCGCTAAACTTGCACTAGATCTTTGATAAAATAGCATATTGTGAACCTAAAAATGATTTTTGTAAAAAAACATGAGCATCAAATCATGTACATGTAGTTTATATCTAACCCACTTCCTACCGATTCGGCAGGAATTTGTTTTTTATCAAAGGTGGACGGAAAGGTTTCGGATCTCCCCGTTGGGACATTGTCCCTATAAGGTGGTCTAGTATTTTTGTAAAATGTGCTGGTAGTATTTTGAATTAGCCATTTGGTGGTTGCTTCACAAAACCGTTCGTTTTTTATGCTCGGAAAATGGAAAATGGCTTTTTGGTGTGACAAAAAGGAAAGCTTCCTCCTGCAACATTGTTTGCCATCCTATGATGCACATGTATGCACAATATGGACACATTATCATAAACTATGCCTTGATTCTAGCCATAACATTGGTCATTTGTTTCGAAAGCCAAAAAACCTCGAAGAGATAGGTCATTTTGTGAAGGTTTTTTTGAGACATAATCAATATACCAAGTTTTATATTTTTCCATCTAACTATGTCACATAATATAACACCACGCGAAGGTTTCATATTGTTTTGATCGTTTTTGAATTTTTTATGCCCGTTTTAAATTATATATAATGTTTTATGTTTTACTTAATTTTTATTTTGAAATGTGTAATATTTGAGTGTAGATAGATAGGTCTTATTTTTCTGCAAAATTTGATATATTATTTGTATTTTTCCGAATTAGAATGATTTAGTTATGATTTTTCAAAATTTAATGAGATAAAATAAAAAATAGCTACGCCGAGGGCAGCCGTCGGGGCAGCCGTCGGCGTAGTATAGGATATACCGAGGAAAATTCTACGCCGACGGCTGCTTGGCGGGACTAGCCTAAACGATGGCTACGCTGACGGTCCCGACGTTTAGCCGTCGACGTAGCGACCGGCCATAGACGTAGCTTTTTATTGCTGTAGTGATTGGACAAATGAGCAAGACTTCGTTACGAGCATCACATTTACAAGTTCCAACCCAAAGGTTTAGCTGATCCAAGGGTCAAACTTGCTGCTCAAAGTTAGAAAATTAAAACTGACATTTCAACATTTTTATGAGAGATTACGTAGCACTATAAAGTGTGTCGGTCACACGACAACGACCCTTATTGATGTGAACTACTTTGTTTTCATGTTTGATGCGTCTTCAATAATAATCACCTTTGTTCTTTTTTCCTTGTGATTGTAAATGGAAAGAATGAATTTCACGCTGAATATGGTTTAGAAGATCCAGCACTCGACCCCACCCAACCCCGTGTGGCCACACCGGGGGCCACCGCTGGCATCCCCTCGACCTCCCATGTGCCCCTCCTCCTGTGGCTGTCGGGGTCGTCGCTGGGCAAAGCCCATGTGCCGCAGCGGTAGCAGGTTTCCTTCTTCGTCCGATGTACTGCGGCGGCGGTTCCGATCTTGGATGCACCGGCGGTGAGGCAAGTAACGGCTAATGGGGCTCGTCGGCAAGCCTACAGCCGCAGGAGGCGGTTGATGGAAAGAGCGGCGACCACAGGTAGGTGGGCCGATCTGCGTCGGATGGGCCCCAGGGTTCTTGGCCGTCAGAGCATCTGCACCTACTGGTTCTTGTCGGCTTCGGTGGTGACACGTGGAGACATTCCTAGTCTTGCCCGCATCACGTGGACACTTAGGGAGGCGGCCCTAGGTATGGCGATGGTGATCTCCTCCGTCGGAGATCGTCGGATGGTTTGTGGCTGGTTGTGGCGGATCCTATGATCCCACACCTAACCCCAAATAATTCCCAAGCTCCATTGCTTTTTATTTTAAATAATTCAAAAAGCATATTTATAAGTTTCAAATAAAATTGAAAATACTTTTGAACATAGTCAATGTTGTATCCAGGAGCATGCAAAATTGTAATACGAAATTTTCCATTGTTGGCTATACTTTTTTCATTTTGTGTAGCTCAGGATATATAGTATTTAAAATTAATATTTTGCACGTTTGTAGGAGTAAAAAAATCTTCAGCTAATCCAATTTTTATTCAAAAATTTTAAAACTCATAATTATTATTTCCGATTTTCAAAAATAGCAGGAACACTGGTTCTGGGAGCAAAAATCTCCACTCCAACAGTCCAACACAACATGCCTTTAATTTTCTCAAAAAAAAACATGCCTTTAATTTTGGAAATAGAAATAACATGAAAAAGAATTATACTACAGTACCATTTTGTTTTTGCCGTGGCCGTGGCGGAGCATCCTTCCTTTCCTCCTTTTCCTGTGCAAGCCATGGCCTCCCAGCAATCACCGCCGCGTCCGCCGGTGGAATCACCGCCGCCACCCGCTCTCACCACGGTAATCGATCTCGGAAACGACCTCCTCCGCGAGATCTTCCTCCGCCTCCCCTCCCTGCCGAGCCTCGTCCGTGCTGCCCTCAGCTGCCGCACCTTCCTCGACGCCGTCCGCTCGTCCCCTGCCTTCCGCCGCTCCTTCAGCGCCGCACGCCCACCCCCTCTCCTCGGCCTCTTCTTCGACCCCGATGAACCCTCCATCCCAACCTTCGCCCCCCTCCGCCGCCGCTCCGACCCAGACCTCGCAGCCGTCGTCCGCGGCGCCGACTTCTTCCTCACCCGCCTCCCCGACGACGACGACACCTTACCGGGGTGGGCCATAGAAGACCACCGCGACGGCTACGTACTCCTCCGGAACTGCAACACGGAGCAGTTCGCCGCCTACAACCCCCTCACGCGGGCCCTGGATCTCATCGCCTCGCCGCCTGAGGAAATCTTTGACGATTTCCACAGGGACGTCACCTACCTTGGGTGCAACATTCTATCCTCCAAAAAGGCCGGCGAACCGCTGCGCCTGGTCTTCACCTATCATGACGAATCCCGGGCGCGAGCCGCCGTGTTCTCATCAGAAAGCAGGGAGTGGCAGATCTTCCCGTGGTCGGAGCCTGTGACGCCACATCCTGAGGACAAGTACTGGCTCAAAGTTGGTAATATGGTGAATGGGTTCATCTACTGGATACACGCTAACGAAGCCTACATCCTCGTGCTCAACACCGCGACACTAGAATTCTCTCAGATGGATCTGCCGCCGAGCTTGGTAGGACGACATTTCATATTTAGGATTGGCGAGAACAAGGACGGTGAGCTTTGCATTGTCTGCCCAATTGAATTCGATCTCTTTGTCTGGGTATGGAGAGCTGGTCTTGATGGCATTGAGATGTGGATGTTTGACAAGAGGTTTTCATTGGAGAGGATTGTCGATTTCACTGGGGGTACGCTGGAGGAACATGGTGAACTGAAGGTTGTGGCCATTATCGATGGATACGTGTACTTCTCTACCAGAGAGACGTTCGTTGATGCTCATTTTCCTTGTTGGTTCCTATCTGTGTGCATGGACACATCAGTGGTGGACATGATCTTTCGGAGAAGATTTGATAGCCATGTCCATCCCTACATCATGGCATGGCCTCCATCTTTGATAGAGAACAAGGTGCACCCTCAACTCGAAGATGCTTGATGCAACCTAGACAAGGTATCATAACATTTCCCTCTTTTGGCCACTAGATGGTATTGTTCAGTAATGATATATCTTTAAGATGATTAAAGCATTTTTAATTTGAGACACGGCCAAACTGGGCTATCTATAGCTTTAGCATTCGCCAAATGTTTGCTTGCATTTTATTGTCGTTAGGCACTTATTTTCTTCATGTACAAGGAACAGAAGTACTAAATTTAGAAGTACTGCCGGTTCAGCATTATACTTACTATTTACTTTTGTTCATCCCCTGTCCATTTAGCACTGTCTACAGCTCTGCGCGACTGCTTGCATTTCTGAATTGGTACAGTTTTCATTTTGACTTGATACTTTGGTGTTTCCATTTGTACTGTTGATAGCTAGATGCTTGTAAGAGCTTCTGCTTGTCGTTGCCTCTTCCCATTAAATATTTTATACCTAGGAATTCCTGCTGACGAAATTTAAAATAAGAATTTTGGCTTGGAAACCCATTAAGAATAAGGTAAAGATCAGGTTCGTTTGATGGCTAGGGATGATCTTCACTAGTGATGGTTGGCCTGTTCTAGTTAAGTCATACCTTAGCAACATGCCTCATTAGTCTTTACGTGGTCTCTTTCTACAACCATCTTAGAGGGATTAAACAGAGAATTAATGTTTCTACCATGCCTTTGGGACGGCAAAATCTATTGGAAGATTCCAAGGATAACTCTGTAAAAATCTCTTGGAAGATTCCAAGGATATCTCCTCCCATATTTACTTCTTCTATAAGGAGCTCTTCATGGCGGGACCCCACCCAAGGGTGGCATTAGCAGGTGGCCTATGGCCATCTAGGGATAGGGTTATTACGGACGAGAATGCGGATCTTACCCTTCCATTCCTCCATAAGAGGCAAGGATTATGAGTCCAACGACTAGTCTATTTCCTTGAGTCCATTGAGTCGAATGACTAGTCCTACTGTTTGAGTCGATCGACTCAATTTTAGCCGGATAAGTGAGGTGCTTAGGAAGAAAATTGGGAAGCCTAGCTATTCTAGACTTTGCTACATGAATTTCTAGATTCTAGCATTATCGTGTTATGTAACTTGTGTTGAACTTATGTCAGTTTTAGTTATTAAACCTCCTATCTAGTTGCCATACATGATAGAATTTTGTACTAGCTACTTCTTAAGTACATGTCGACTAGTCTCGACTAGTCTACAAATCGGTACCCCAATGATTCGGCTCGACTCGTAATCCCTGATAGGAGGTCATGAGAGCTATTAAGGATATGAAGACTAACTCGGCCCCCGGGCCAGATGAACCCACCCAATGGGTTAGGATCGGAGGAAGATTAGTTTGGATGATGGAATATTCGCTTGGAGCAGCTAATACCTATGTTCCAGGAGTTCTACACTAGTACATTGGTTATGCCCCGACTTAAATTTTTTGGCGTGATAACTTTGATCCCCAAAATTTTGGGGGCCACAAACGTCCTTCAATTTAGACCGATCACGGTGATCTAGAGGATCTTTGCGAAAGTATGCGCGACAAAGATTGCGCCATAGGTATGGAGCGACTAACCCACCCCCTACAGTGTGCCTTCTTGAAAGGACGCGTCATCCATGACAGGGTCTTGGCACTTCATGAGGTTAAGGTACGACGCCATAAGGGTGTGTTCCTAAAGCTATACTTCCAGAAGGCCTATGATCGGTTGGACTAGGCCTTTCTCTATCAGGTCTTGGAGTAGAGGGGTTTTGATGATAGAGTGATCTGCTGGATCATGCAATTTGTCATGAGTGGAAACACACAATTATCAATATCAATGGGGAAGTAGGCCCATACTTTAGACCGTCCTGTGGAGTGAGTCAGGGAGATCCCATATCCCCCTCTTTAAATCCGCAGGTGATGCCCTTGCGGAGATCTTGGATAGAGCCAAGATTGACGACCACATCATGGTGTGGTAGGGCATCGTATTCTGAGGTGGTGTCACCCATCTCCGATGCGATGACACCGTGATCATGAAGAGACGGAACTTGACATCACTAATCTCAAGTTCCCGGTCTTTGCTTTGGAACCATGTCGGGACTCAAGATCAACTTCGACAAGAGCGAAGTAATGATCTGGGATACTCCGATGAGGACAGAGTATTGTGGACAACCTAAATTGTAGGTTGGTTGATTTCCCTATCACCTACCTCGGGATGCCCATCTGTGATACCTGGGTCTTAATCAAGGATCTTGCCCCCTTAGTTGTGCGGGTTAGATCGAAGTAGGGGTTTAAATGGATCGGATCGGATTTTGCTTGTACCATATCCTTTACCATACTTTTTTCTTGAATTCCGAGCGGATCGGACAATGATCGGTTGCGAATTCGAGTACGGATAATTTGGACTGCGGATTCGAATCGGAAAAGGAGCGGATTCGTATCAAAAATAAAAATAGTCGAAAAATACTATCATGGTTGATATTTATAGCGGAATTTCGAGAGCAAATTGACCTTTAAGCCTCGCAGAATCAACTAGTTGATAAAGTAGAGATTTGGTAATAAAATTGAGCTAGACTTGTTCGTCAAATAAACTCGGTAACTAAATAATTACTATTTTGTCAAGTTGAAATTGACTTTTGACTCGAAAATCAGATTATCCGTCGGATTACCCTAATTAATTTTCAGATTATTCATATCTGCATGCTATTTTTATACTCTATCCTACATCGTATCCGAATGCCACTTGAATCGGATATCCTTATCAAGGATTATTTAAAATCGGATATAAATACCTTAAATAGGTTCAGTGCGTAAATTATCCTATCCATTTACAACCCTAGATCCAAGGCTGAGCCACGCAAGCAAGGCTCAGATCTAAGGGAAGCAAGACTGTCTAGTGACTCTTGCTTATCTAGCCTACTCATGTATATTATGGGCCTATATACTTTCTCCTTGAAGGAATTCATGGTTATCATGGTTGGCAAGCGATGGGCGCCAAAAGTACCACATGGTTAAATGGGCAGATCTCCGCATCCACAAGGAGCTAGGGCATAGGCATTTTAGATTCGCTCCGCTTTAATGTGGCCCATATGCTAAAATGGGTATGGCGTATCCTCACTGAGGATGGAGGTCTTTGGCTACATCTTATTATACAAATACCTCAAGTGACGCCCACTCATGGCGTGCGAACACCGGAGGGATCCCAGTTCTAGAGATCCATTCATGACATCAAACATGAGATTCAACTAGGGATTTCCTTAACCACTTTAAATGGAGAAGGAACCATGTTTTGGCTGGATCATTTGGATGTTAGAGCCTCCTACATATGAGTTCCCCTCCCTCTTTGCTTCATGCGCCGATTCGTTGCTTCTGGTGACCTCGACATACCGGGGGGATCTGGAACATCCCGTTCCAGAGAACCTTTGGCATTGAGGAGGCGATGGCTTTTGAGGCCTTGAGAGCAACTCTCCCGTAGTCACTCTCGAATGACCTAGATAGGGTCCCCTGGCGTATGTCCCCACATCTTTGTTAGTTCTGCTTATCTGGCCCTGTTTAGAGGGCCCGTGTTCCCATGGACGAATCCTCTCTAGAAAGCGCCACTACCCCTTAGTCTCAAGATCTTTGTGTGGCAACTTCTAAGATATCGTCTTCCATTGGGAGTAGAGGTGTCCAAACGGCATGGGTCGGGCAATGGCTTGTGCTCGCTCTGTGGGACCCTGAAAATGGGCACCCACATCATGTTCACCTGTCCCACAGCCCAGTTTCTATGGAGCTTTGTCCGAGAATCTCTTGGGCCTGCCTGGCAGGCTCAAGACCTTGGTGAGTTTCTTGAAAATGAGGCAAACCGTACCGGTAGGGGACGATTCATAACAATATGGTTATCGAGCGTGTCATCCGGTGGCATGCTACTAACTCCATTTTTAAATTTCTTGCCTTTCTTCAGCAGTGGCATTCGCTATCTAGGCAGCAGAACAGGGAGCTTTTGGACGGCATGCTTCAGGACCTGCTGGTGGCAGCACACCACTACCAGTCCACCGAGTTCCCTCTCTGGGAGTTCGTATCTCATTATTTCTCTTTCTCTTTCCCTCTCTTTGGGCTGATGTGTATTGCTGCCCGATCAGACCTTTTTTATTTTTTCCCATTTGCTTTGAATTTTGTATCGGATTTGATGGTTGGGTTTTATTTATAAAGCGGGGCGAAAGCCTGTTTCGAGGACATAAAAGATATTCATAATATAAGAATTGTAAGGGGATAAACTATACAATACCTGATTGTGGGAAGATTGGTGGCTAGATGGATGCCTCTTTGTCTCTCCTTACTACATTATAATGTGAAGTGTAGGTATTTCTGTTTCTGAAATGCTATATGAAGTGTGAGGCGTAGTTCAATTTGGGGGAACTTTGTGGGGAAGAAACCTTGCAAATGCTAGTTGATATTGAAATAAATGTGCGCCAGTATGGTGACTGACCACAAAGATTCACTAAACTGGACCCTCACCACTTCTGGCCACTTCACCGTTAATTCCTTTTGCAATATGCTGAACTTGACTACATCAGTTCCCGCATAAATTCCTGCCTTTAGAGATCAAGGTAGTTTTTTTGCTAGTGCCGCGTAATGTCATTTAAAGGAAAGACAAGTCTCCCAAGCAGAGGATGACAGGGTGATGCATTGCCAAATTATCATTTGTTTCTGTTCTGTTCACTTGTGGGTTTGTGTGGGATATAATCCAATGTGGATGTATTCTTAGAGATATATACTTGATAAGATTTCTGTGCTGCTTGGTGCTTGATTGCACAAATTTTAAAACAGGAAAGTTTCTAGTTACTGTTAGCATTGCATCTCTAATGTTTGAACAATCTGGCATTTTTTTTAAAATCAAGCTTTGCTCTGAACAGAAGAGAATTTCTGGTACTTTCATGGTTCTTCATATGGTGAGTCATGCCTAAACTTCTGATTCTTCATGCAGACAAAATTAGAAAATGGAGTCTTGAGGAGAAACTGAAGGATAGAGAATAACTGCAGGGGGCAACGGGAGGTTGACTGGAGGTCCTTTTGCAAACTGAGTACTTCTGTTTGTTGCTGGTAGTCTTTTTCACCCCAAACCGATGTGAAAAATGATTAAATGATGTTAGTGCTCGCCGGAGTTTTATTAATGATGTTAGTCTTCAGGTTAGCTTTTTGCAGCAACCACGGCCTGTTTTATTATGTAGAAGATGCTGTGTTTGGTTTCTGAGAGTTCACCTTATTTTATTTTGAAAGAAAAGAATACAGTACATTGCATTTTGTACATTTAGGGGAGATTCGATACTGTCCAAAATTTGTTGTTCTCTATGAGTGAGTTGTACTGACTTTGCATTTTCGGTTTGAGTATCAAGTATTTCCACTGAAGTTTTCCCCATACTCTGCACCAGTAATGCGAATCAACATGAGGCAAAAGAAAAAAGTCTAGATAGTTACCATTTTATTTAACTTTTGGCTGAGAAAAGCTTATTTATAATTAGATCTTAATTTTAGGGACTTTTCTGTACGAGTACTAAACAAAGGTGCTTACTTAACTGGGTAGCCTAATTTTAAGGCCTTTTCTGTAACGAAAATGCTAGAACTACGGATGAGTTACAGAAAACTTACGCGCTGACGAGGAGTAGATCTGACGTGGAGGCTAGACTAAAAAAAAGGAAATTACGTGCCGCTAATTTTGCAACCAAAAGCTCAAACCGCCCCATGCGTTTTGCCTCTCCGTTAAAATCAAGCACATCGATCTGCCTCCATCGCGCTTGCCGTGCAGCGACCGCCGCCTCCTACCAACACCTAGCCGCTCCGTCACCTGCCACAACCAACTAGCCACGCCGCGTCACCTGCCACAACCAACTAGCCACGCCGCCGCCTACGACCAACATCTTGTTCAAACTGCCTCGTACGTTTTGCCTCTCTGTTGATACGAGCACACCGAGCTGCCTCCATTGCGCCATCACGATCGGGACTCGTGTACCTAGCTCACCGTCTTCCTCAACCCGCAGGTAGACCTCTCCGTTGAGCCGCCGGCCAAGCTGCTCGCCGGACGCCCGGACGTGCCGCAAATTATGCCAAAAACTGCACGGTAAGTTCTGTTATTGTTCATATTAGGAAAGACCACCCTGCCTCCATGACGTCGTGAACGCCGGGTCACATTAGCTCACCGTTTTCCTGACACTGCAGCTAGACTTTGCCGTCCTATCGCCAGTTAAACCATTCGTCGTTCAGACTCATAGACTGCCGAGCTGCTCTAGTTCAAGCAGGTTTGTGTCGTCCAATTTCCACCCAAATTGAAAGTCAGAACAAGTGATATAAATGTAAATAGTTTCATTGCTTATTCTTATATCTAGCATACGCTAGACAGGTTAGTTTAAATATTACAGCGATTCATGTAAAACCTTTTATATTATCATGTTTTTATGTGATCTGATTAAATAAAAATAGAGAAAATACCTGATCAATATATACTTTATGATTTGTAGGAATGGCTGATCAAACTCATAGTGTCCGGTCGAGTGACAAGTCTATATCAAGCGATGACGATGGCATTGAGCCACAAAAGAATATCAATGTGGAACTTGAAGAGGACCTTGGTGAAGCACAAGCAGATGTGCTAGAAGATCCTGAAATAGGGATGACCTTTGATACTAAGGATGATGTACAAGAGTACTATAAAAATTACGCTAGGCAAAAGGGTTTGGTGTGACGAGAAGAAGTTCAAACAGATCTGATAATGGAGAATTGAGGTATCTCACACTTTGTTGTTCTCGCCATGGTAAGACCGAGTCCAACTCAAAAAATATGTTGAAGCCAAAACCAACTGCTGAGTTAGGATGCAAAGCTAAAGTTAATGTCGTCCGTGGTCAGGAAGGAAAGTTTCATATTTCTACGGTTATTTTGGATCATAATCATACATTAAGTCCACATAAATCTCAGTTATTTAGATGTAACAAAAGGTTGAACTTCCATGTTAAGCGAAGGCTTGAGTTGAATGATCGGGCTGGAATACGAGTAAACAAGAATTTTAATTCTTTCGTTGTGGCAGCAGATGGTCATGAAAAACTGATCTTTGGTGAGAAAGAATGTCGCAATTATCTAGAGAAAACAAGAAGATTGAAACTTGGAAGTGGTGATGCTGAGGCTGTTCGTGAGTATTTTATGAAAATGCAATCTGACAATCCGAACTTTTTTAGTGTCATGGATGTTGATGATGAATCCCGACTTATGAATGTCTTTTGGGCTGATGCAAGAAGCAGAGCATTGTATGACTCCTTTGATGACATCATCACTTTTGGCACCACATACTTGGTGAACAAATATGATATGCCTTTTGCTTCTTTTGTTGGAGTGAATCATCATGGACAATCTGTGTTGCTAGGATGTGCTTTATTGTCAAATGAAGATACTGAAACATTTGTCTGGTTATTTAAAGCATGGCTGAAGTGTATGTCAAATCGTCAACCAAAAGCAATTGCGACCGATCAAGCAAAAGCAATTCAGAATGATGTTGACATAGTTTTTCCAGATGCTCGATATAGGTGGTGCTTGTGGCATATAATGAAGAAGCTACCTGAGAAGTTGGGTGGATATGAGGAATATGAGTACATCAAGACTGCAATTAGCAAAGCAGTATATGATTCACTAACAATTACTGATTTGAAGGTTCTTGGATGCGTATGCTTAAGAGGTATGATATTGCTGATAATGAATGGCTTAAAGGGCTCTATACAATCGGCATTGCTGGGTTCCAACATTTGTGAAATATGTTTTTTGGGCTGGCATATCAACTAAACAACGTAGTGAGAGTATGCATGCCTTCTTTGATGGGTATGTTCATGCCAAGACAACATTGAAGCATTTTGTTAGCCAATATGAGAATGCTCTACATGATAAAGTTGAGAAGGAGATACTTGCTGATTTTAATTCTTTCCATTCAACTATACCTTGCATCACTCATTTTGACATTGAGAAGCAGTTTCGATCACTATATACAAATTCTAAGTTCAAAGAGTTCCAAGAGGAGCTAACACACATGTTGTATTGTGACCGGAGCTTCATAAAAAAAGAAGGGGCAATAGAGACGTTCAAACTAACTGAGGATGTGCTAATTGACAAAGATGAAGGATGGAGAAAAGATTATGTATACCATGTATATTTCAATGTGGAAGAGTTTGAAGTTAAGTGTTCATGTCGCCATTTTGAGTTCAGGGGTATTATCTGTAGGCATGTATTATGTGTGCTTACTCAGAAGAAAATCAAGCAGGTTCCTTCACAGTACATCCTTGATCGGTGGAGAAAAAATGTAAAAAGAAAACATAACTTTATCCGGTGCAGATATGGTGGCATGGAAGACACTTATGTTGCAAAACGTATCGATAAGTTGTGCAATATTTTCTTCCCACTTGCAGAGGTAGCTGCCATGTCAGAGGAGTCATGCAATGATTTGATTGAGCAACTTCACAATCTGAAAATCCAACCATCTAATAACTCAAGTTGTGGTACACAAGAAGCTTGTGCACCATCTAATGAGGAGACAACAAATAAAACTATACTAAGTCCAATAGTTGTCAGATGTGCTGGACGTCCTCCTTCGTTGAGAAAAGAATCTAAGGTTGATAAGATTATTCGTGAAGTAAGAGAAAATAAGAAAAAAGCCGAACAAAGGGAAAAGAAGAAAGTTGCACAAAAGGAGAAGAAAAAATCCGAACAAGAGGTATTTCTAACAACATTTTGTTTCCTTGAAAAGCTCTACATTTTTTAAGTTCACTAATGTAGTATTTATTTCAGGCTCTCTCCATGAGATTGAAAAATAAAAGATCCAATGCAAAAAGGAAATTACCCGAGAATGACATTGTACAACAAGAGGAGATGGGACATGAGGTAGATATTTTTTGTTTTGTAGCTATTCAACAATCTTCGATGTGTAGCATGTTTATTTATAAGTTACCTTTTATGTCCTCTAAAACTGATTCACCAAAGTGCTTTTTTGCATTGACGTGCTTGTAGTAGCACAATTCAATTATATTTGTTTCTCATATCTCTATTTCAATAAATACTTCGAGTTCAAAAATATTTTAATAATTGTTTATCACATGGATCATTTTACTTGGGCACTAGTAGTGGCGACATTAATCCAACCATGGTAGCTACAGTACCATATCGAGCAATTCGGGTATGTTTTGTTTTTCGTCCCTTATTTCTAATAATTACTCCAAGATCCAATTTACGTTATGAATTTGTTTCATCCTTCTAATTTACATTGTTGTCTCCAAGTTAACGTTTATGTCTTCTAAAACAGATTCAACGAACAGTTTATTTGGATGGACAAGCTTCTAATTTACATGATTTTTTTGTCACAGGGAGCATTTAACTTGGGCACTAGTAGTGGAGGCATTAATCCAACAACGACAGCTTCAGTACCATATGGAGCAATTCAGGTATCATTGTTTTCATCTCTGTATATTTGTAAGTAATTCGACATCCAATTCACCTTATGAATTTTTTGGTGCAGGAATCATTTGCCTATGGTGTTAGCAACATAAATCCTACCATGACATCGACATTACCCTCTGGAGGTTCATCGGCTCTTGTTATGCCTCCAATTTTGGGAGAATATACAAGCATGCTGTTTCAAGTTCAACGGAGTTCTGCTACTCTATCTAGATCTTCACAGTTACATTTTGATGGAACTAGAGGGATGAGCGATACGATGGATCACCGTGAGACATGAGTTGTGTAATTTAAGATTTTGGATGTAGTCCTTTTTGTGACACCTGGCAACTGTAATTTTAGGAGACCATCCATCTATTTGTTTTCATTTTCTCTCTATCCACATCTGGAGTTGCATCATTTATGTACTACTGGGAGTTGAACAGTGTAATGAATGTTATTTTCAGTGCTGCTGTGTTAATAAATCACAGATTTTGCCTCTCTTCATGACTCTCTGTTTCACTAATAAGCGTTGTCCTTTATAGATTTTTGTTGGCAACTCTGTTATTTTGCTTTATTTTTCCCTGTTTTATTTTGTGAGAACTGTTGTAGTATTTGACTGGGAGTATAGGTGATCTTCCATGAAACTTTCAGTGACTTCAAAATATACTAGTCTTTAGTGCATCATTTGCTTCACCTACAAAATAGCATGTTGTGCTCTCCTTGGCTCAAGCATCAGCGGCACAACTTAGTAGTATCTCTCAGCTTGATACTCTTAATTTTTCATTCTCAACAAATGATGACAGAACAACAACACATAATTTCGAGCAAACATCCTTCTTATTCATGATTCTAGATCAGAACATACATGTTGAAAGGACAAACTTTACAATCCTTGAAAATTTCCAGAACTTTACAACCTTGTATATTAATTTGTTGTTTTACAAGATCAGAGTTTACAACATGTCAGTTAAAGTTACAACCAGTTGAGAGTTCCTTGGTATAGTCTCTCGGAACTGGAACTGCTAGCTATGGACTAATCTTCTGTCTTGATTTATCTTTTGCAGATGTCCCAAATTCTTCCGAAGTTCCAACAAGTTATTTATAGCACAGAACGGTTGTGCTATCCAATTCCAATTGTAGTCTTTTATGTGCTTCACGGCAAGTTTTAGGTCTGAAAGACATGCTCTCGGCTTTGGTGTCTTCAAGATACCGTAGGGTCTGCATACCCAAATGTGAAGTGAGACACCAAAATTAATCATAGCCAAAGCCAGCTAGTAGACAAAGCTTGCAAGGACATCTGTAATTTCTTTCCGTAGCCCCGTTCACCATGCTCCGAAGCTCAAAGCCACCTATTCATTCATAATGCATAGGTACACATACATCAGAATCAAAAATACTGGTGTCGTGGTGGTATCACGGCATATGCCATGGGTAGGCTAAAGTTGGGGCCGATGGACGTGGAGGAATCCGGGGAGGGATGATGCAGTGAAGACCGCACTCGTATGAACAAAGAGAAATACAATGTATATTGGATTGAAGCTCTCAAGTGGAGATAACCCCTCATTCTATACATCTAATCTCTTATAATCTTGCCATACTTGTGGCTACAACCATGCTCCTTGAGCTGTATCTCCTATACTTCTATCTAGATCTCTCTGTGAGAGTGGAGGAAGAAGAAGAAGAAGGAGAGCTCCTAATGAGCAGAGAGGGGAGGAGCCCTTCGGGGCCTCTCCTTGAACGATCCCCCTGGTGCTCCTTATAAAGGGGAGCCCAGGGGACAAATCTTGTTCCCCACGATTGGTATCTAGGCAGCATATTCCCAGCATCTTCTCAGATGCTCAGCATATGCCTTGGCATCTTTGGAGATGCCATGGCATATTCCTCAGCATATTCTTGATGCCAAGGGCATATTCCTTATGCCATGTGCCAGTCTGAGCCCTGGGCGTCCTAAGACGGGCACGGGACATGTTGATCTTGTCTTGGCCTGAAGGTATGTCGATGTAGCGGTCGAGGTAGCGTTCGGGGGTGAATAACAGGGCGTCTGGGGTAAACTGATTCGGCCCAGACGTCCCAGGCGAAGGAGAAACTCGGTCCAGGTCTTGGCTGATTCGGCCTGGGAGAAGTAGTGGCCCAGGTGGTGAGATGTCAGCCCAGCCGGTTCTTGGCATAGCCCGGCCGAGGTCCCTTATTCGGCCCAGATGGGGCGGCTCGTCCCTGGGCCCAGCCGGGGTAATGGAGGGAGCAACCTGCTGATTCCCGCGGTGGGCCAAACTTTGCCTGAGTCGGCCCACCCGGGGGGAGGCGAGTGGCGCTGGGGAGGCTCCTCGTGGTGGGCCGAATGCGGCCCACCCGACGAAGCAGAGGAGGTGGCGAGAACCTTGCGCGGAATCGCCGCTGGAGGACGCGGGAGTTGGTTCGGCGGGAGACCTGGCGGGAGCGCGGTTGACTCGGTCGATGGCGTCATAGAGCGACGAGGTTCGTCGGCCCGTGGTGGGCCGAATGAAGTCAGTTCGGCCCACCCGGGAAATTGGCTTGCTGTGGTGCTGTTTTAGTTCGGGATCTGGGCCGAGTTCGTGGATTCCTCCTCTGCTATTTAATAATTCGGCCCAGGGGGATCTAAACAGGGCCGAGTTTGCCTTTTGTCAGCCCAGTTTCGGTTTTACTTCTTTTACTTATTCTATCTATGCTTTTTGTATCTAATTGAATAATTCGATGCTCTATTGAAGTACTAGAACCACTAACTCTGGGGTACATGGGGTTATATCCCCGACAACTGGAGGGCCTCACCTGCCATGTCGATGATGGAATGGAACCATCATGTGCTTGGCGCCGCCCTGGACAAAGAGCTCTGCGAGGTTGCTTCCTGCCGTCCAACAGCTCGTAATCGCCGCTGTTGCGGCAGAAGTCGCCGCGGCCGCCGCCTGCGACCAATACCTAGCGGCTCCGTCACCTGTAACAACCAACTAGCCACGCCGCCTCCGCCGCCTGCGTCCAACATCGGCGGTCTGCGACCAACAGCTTGCGCTGCCGCCGACAAGAAACGCGGTCACCAGGGAATTTCATCGCCAGGAGATTGGGATTGGGGATTTTACGTTGTGTGACAGTTTCTTCCTTTTTTTTTCTTTTTTCTCTCACCGAGCTGTTTCTATTTCACGCTGGCACCACGTTTGGAGACCCGTCAGCAGCGTAGAGTTTCCGTAACGCTTCGCGTCCGTAGGTGTAGCATTGTTGTTTCTGTAACGGTGTATATAACTTTATGGATTAAAGAGGAATGTATTTTTAATCAACTTATCTAATTTTAGCTTAACGACTCAGCAATTTTAGTTAGTGAGATCTTGTGTATTCAGTTCAAGGAGAAACCGTAATGAGTGGCTTACTGAACTCCGTGTCCGACTATGTTATTGGGTGGATAACTTACGTGTTTGGGGTATGCGAGAATGCTCTACCCAACACATTTATATGGTGGATAACTTATGTGTTATTGGATGGATAATATTTTGCTTCAATTTTTTTTAATCAAAACATATTAACATGGGATCTAGTTTTGAAGATCTCATCGCGCTAATCCAATAATAAAAATGGATATTAAATCAGACAAACGGTTTGATCTATAAAACATTTTAAATTTTCGATACAATTCTAAGCCGGATGAGACACTTTCTTCTGGATTTTGCAATTTAGCAACCGGTCCGGTCTGATAGTAGAATTTTCGTAATATAATATGGATTACTATAGAAAAAAATAGATTGAGCACAACATCATTTCCTAAATACATATTACACGAATGTTCTCATCGATTTTTCATATATCGGCTTGCTCGCCGTAGGCGGGCATATACAGACCATGCATCCCGTCCGTCCTAGTGTAGCCCTGCCTTGGCTACGCGTCATAGTCCAGGCTGCGACTGTCAAAGTGGCTTCCTGTGCGCCGAGGAGGCCATGAGCACGGCCATGGCGACGACGAACATGAAGAGCATGCTCCCCAGCAGCGTGTACGTCCTCCTCGACGACCTCCGGTACTCCCTGAACAGCACCACGCCCCAGAACGTGCTCACCAGCGGCAGCGCCTGCACGGAGTCCGCCGCCGCGTACCCGGCCGCCTGACCGGCCATGAAGGTGAACGCGTTGCCCAGCCCGGAAACCATCCCGGCCAGCAGCGCGAGCCCCCTCCCCTCGTGGTCGCCGATGTACACCCGGAGCGAGGACCGCGGCACGCCCGCCATGGGGCGATACAGGAACCAGATGTTGAGCGCCACGCCGACCACGAATGAAGAGAGGGAGAAGTAGAAGAAGGCTGTGTACACCACCAGGTGTGGCACACCGTCGCGCAGCGTGTGCCACTGGTCATTGGTCGCCAGGTTGAACGCCGGCGTGAAGAGCGAGTAGCACACTCCCGCGAAGGTGACGATTCCCAGGCCCACCAGCGTGCTGGATCCAAGAACCTGAACACCACAGGACAGGGTTGTCCATCTCCATGTCGGCAAAAGAAAAATGCAGTACTCATTTTTTCCTTTCATTGTTCTGATTATTATTGCGTGACAGTAAATTATGTTCTTCACAAGTATACAATTGTTCATTGATTTGTTCCTTTTTGCAGTAAGACACCGCAGTTTAATCATGATGAATCAACTAGTTATGAACCAAAAATTGGTATTTCTGCAGGTGCTTACTTTGATTGATCTTTTCTCCTCGAGATCAATCAGGAAATCCGCTGTTCCAGCCTCGATTTTCTCTACAGGCTTTGGTAAATATGGCTTTGCTTCTTCACAATCATTTGGCTCCGCTGTATATCGAAAAGATATCAAGACCGGTAGCTCAGGTTTAATCTCGGAATTAATGACAGAAATGGTCCATTGATCTGAGTATCTGACCAGTAGTAGCAAGTACCTTCTTCGAGTAGGTGTCTAGTGAGATCTTCTTTGCGGTGTTCCTGTGAGGAATTTTAACAAGTGTTCTTCAGATACAGTAATACTGCAATGGGATAATACTGACACTGCAGGTATCTAATCGTACAATACTTTAAGGCCATGCATGAAAAATTAATGCAGAGTTCCGGCTAGAAACATATTAGATCTAGATGTATACAAGTAAAATTTAGGCAAAAAGACAGAAACTCGTTGTTTACACCACATGAGTGCTGTGGGGAGTAAGCAGAGAATTGTACCTAGTAAAGTTTCTGGAGTTTGATAGCTTCTCCTGGTTGTCAGCAGCATTGGAAGAGTGAACAAGCGAGCCTAGGCAGGCTGCAATCAGAAAGCATCCGACGCCAGGGAAGAGAACCTCCGCCTTGTTGATCCGACCGTCGAGAAAATAGTTTAGTGTTGTCCCTGGAAGATAAATTCAAGTCAGGCATCTTAGGATTTTGAAAATTCATACTGGAATAGCTGCAGCAGGAAAACATCCATGTTTATAGAGAGTAATAAAGCTGACAGTGTATGTACTACCTATGACAACCTTCAGGCTTGAGGCCATGACCTCAGTGACCGTAAGCCCGACGTATGCCCAGCCGTACTGCGTGGCTAGGGTTCCGAGGGTGATGAAGATGCCTCCTGAAATCGCGAACATGACAGACGGCCAGTTATCCTGCATTGTTCAATTGACAGTTAGAACATTTTCACTACATTATAAAATTCGGAACAGAGCCTGATGCGCCACCAACTCAAGTTGTTTGCTTCACACATGTTAAACTTCAGGCCTGAAAGACTGAAACCCAACACGTTTCTTGAAATTCAGTAGTACAGATTTACCTGTTTTTGCGAGGAATGTTCATAATTTCAACTGAGATAATTTACCTGGGTGAGCTGGGTGAGGAAATTGGGCGTCTCCGGGGTGTCGCCGCCGATCTGGCCGAAGGTGAAGGCGACCAGCACTGCGGCCAGGAAGTTTGAGATGGAGTAGTCAATGTACGTGTGCTGCGGCAGCCGCCCCCGGCGCTCCAGCACGGCGAGGACGACCGGCCAGGTGCCCAGGAGCACCAGGGCCGCCGCCATCAGGCCGATGGCCCCGCTGATGTCCTTCACCAGATACATCTTTGCGTGGTCGGCGGCGGCGGCGGCAAATACCTGGTACAGGAAAGTGTGCCGTCAGGCATGGCAGACAGTGTAGCTTCTGAAACAAGGAGTTAATCACAGAAAAAGACGCGGAATTCAGTTGGATTCAGTAACGCACAATTCGTAGCTGCAGGGTTACAGATAAAAATCTATTCAACAAATCAACCACGCAGATCGAACATTCCTTTGGAAAACTGAACACTGATTCAAGATCAAACATCTATCTACAAAATCTTAGCTTCAACACTGTAAAACGAAGCCCAGTACCTACGGAACAGCTTTGGATGGAACAGTTCAGGAGGTCAACATGTAGGAATTCACAAACAAGAAGGCTGGATTCAACAAAACCTGATTAAAGGCCCATAGATCTGTGCTCTTAAAGCCACAATCCTGAATAAATAGCCCATGCCCACATGCAAGATGTTCGCCAAGAGAAATAAAAATGCAAGATAAAAATACAAATACAGCTCTAGAACATGTTCATGAGACAACATATACAAGGGTGGCAGTGCACAACTGCACATGCATTTTTCAGCACAACATGTAGGTGCTTCACAGATCAATATTCTCGACAAGCTCTCCTAGAGCACCAAAACTGATTGCTCGAGAAACACCAATCGGAAAACAGAACCCAAGAAAAGCCAAGCAACCATCCCAAACAGATCGAGAAATTACTCGAGAAAGAGCAGAGTCGGTGACAGAGATCAAGCTTTCAGATGCCACATACCAGTTAAGCAAACAAAAGTTGAAGTTATTCTTGCTGGTTATTAAGCCCTCTGTGTATATTTTTATAAGCAGTAGGTCTATGATTGCTTTGCTGTTTTCTGGAAGCTCCACGAGTGAGCTGTGGATATGTGATGAGGAGAATAGAGAATGCTCAGACTGCGAGGTATAGGTACTTGCTGGCGTGGGTCCCACCCATACGAAGGCGTGCTGGCGGTTCGAGTGGAAGGACTCACATGGCGCACGCCGCGTGTCCCTAGCACAAACTTAGGTCGTGTTTCTAAACTTCAATGCGTTAGCTCCCGAGACAATCCGCTTGGTTGAAAAAAAAGTTGGAAATGCGTATGAATATTGATTTTTTTAGACTGAATGTTAGCACTCGAACGGGTGGCACGGCTGGGACGGTCCGGTGGAACGCGTCTGGGGTTTAGTCCCACCTCGCTAGTTGAAGGAGGCCGGACAAACCTCTCCCTTCAGTCGCGGCTTTTGGGCTAAGAGAGACCTTAGGCCTCCAAATACACTGGTTGAGCGTGGGCTGACCTTTGGGTCGCTAACACTGAAGGCTTAAAGAGCCCGACTTTGAATTAACAAAGCCCTCAACCAGCCAGGATTACATCACCGTTGGGTTACCAGCTTAGACCAGCCACACCGTGAAAAAGAAGCGATCACTAACACACTCTCTCTCTCCTACCTTTGAATCGATTCAATATAGTGTGGGCATCGGTTCATCAAACCTGACAATAAAAGCGACTCAATTGTATGGTTCGCTTCTTTGCATGCGTAGTGGACCATCCTGTCAGGCTTGTGAGGGAGAATGCCCGCAAAAAGTAAACAAGTGAATTGTTATTTACTTGATAGCGGGCCCTACAAACGGTTCCATACACTGCGGCAAAATTCTAGCGATTCTTACTCTGACGTTTTTTTTCTTTGAATCGGCTCAACGGTGTGGCTGGTGAAGGAAATATGCCCTAGAGGCAATCATAGAGATGATTATAATTCTTATGTATCCATGAGTTATTGTAATATTTCTTGAATATCCATATCAGGCAACTTATATTGATTGTCAATTATGTAAATTATTTGTGAAACTCTTTACTTGTATGGTTATTTAATAGTTGTTCCTAGTCAAAGTTCATGTGAGGACATACGTGGATATTAGACTAGCACATCGATTGGTTGATGACTATGTTTCGCAAGCTCATAGACATGGAGATGTCAAACCAATAATGTGGACACATGTTATAAACATGGGGTTGGACTGACCCAACCTGAGACTAGCAATTAGTTGCAGCTCTCTCTTTACACATCGTGTACGTTTTGTCCTTAGACCTGAGATTGTCGCATGTACTTGAGATGTGGATCGACCTACTTTGGGGCTATCAAACGCTGCACCGTAATAGGGTAGTTATAAAGGTAGCTTTCGGGTTTGTCCTGAAGCATGCTGCAAGGCATGGTCAATCAAGATGGGATTTGCCCCTCTCTATTAGAGAGAGATATCTCTAGGCCCCTCGAGTGATCTGATTCAGAAATGCATGGCCGTGCTACATATGGTTAAGAGTTAACCTACTAAAGGGATTCTGAATCACAGTATCGAGAAAGGGAGGTCAGCTTGGAGCTAGACCAAATATCGTGAGGCAAAGGGAAATACATGTACTAAACCTTGTGATGGTTCGTCCGATATGATCTTTGTATGCGTTTAGGAGTTGGCACGTCTTGCTAGAGGCCGCTACCAACTATTGACAGAATAAGTGTATTTGTGTCATGTCTATACGTATATGAACATATAAGGTCACACACTTAAGGGGCTGAAAGCCTAATGAGGATTGGATCCGAATTAGACCAGGCTTTGGCTACTAATGGGCTGCTAATGTAGAAGCCCACTAGGGACCCTATATAAGAGAGGGTGGGGAGAGATGACTGGGGTTAGACCTTAGACCATTCCACCCAGCCGCCACACCTCTCGCCTGTGTTGCACGCGTGGACCTAGCAGTCCGGCGTCTGACGCTTCCACCCTGCACGTGTGGATACCTCGGAGGTGCTACATCTGTGGCACTTGGACGAGCCGCGCAAGGGGAGCTTCTCGTGGGACGAGGACAAGAAGGAGAAATGGAACGACTACACTGCCTCGACGCGCTTCATCAATTCCGCAACTGCGCATCTAGTGGTAATCCCGTGATCTATGACAACAGTATTCCTGGTTTACGCGGTAGAAAATTTTGATTTGCGCTAGTGTAGCCTACCCGTATCCCTTCAGCTGGTCTTACAAAGATAGCTCAAACGGAGAAGAACAACACCTAAAAATATTACAAAGAGAAAGCCTACAGCAAGCAAAATAGCTAGTAGATGTTATCCCAGGCTTGATGTATACTTCCTCATCCGTGATACCAGAAGGAGCCTAGGGCGTTGCTTGGTCCGGCTCCAACCAGCACCGAAATCCTCGCAACATCAACTTCAAGGGGGTTCTTTGGCAAAAGTGATGCACAAGATCAACATCTGACTATAGAACATTGGCGCTAGTCAAAGACTCCAAAAGCAGCACCTTCAATAAGGGGACGACATGAAAGTGTCGATGTTGCCCAATCCAAAAGGATCTAGGTTTTCACCCGGAGACCAAAGATCAAGAAGAGGGGGAAAAGGAAAGCTTTCATGACGACGCCTCCAAGGAGGGAAAAGGCACCCTCAGGTGTCAACATCATCAGCACCGGCGAACCGAGCAAGGCTTTCGCCCGCAACCTTCCTTCTTGCTCAACGCAGCTACCCAACCACAAACAGTCATCTTGTTCCTCGTCGGACACTCCAAGCGACAAAACAACATTGGGGAGTAGGAATGGGAAAAGCTGCAACGCCAAACAAAAGATGGCAAACTGATCGGCATCACACTGCCAGAGAAACACCAATGAGAGCCAAACTGCGACGGGGACCTTCTTCTCCGAGCAGCGGTTGCCGGTTGGCGGAGGGGTTAATGGCCAGACTCTACCATGAAGATGGACGGGCACCACCAGGTCACGGGAGTGGGAAGGGAGTTACCGCGAGCCCCTGCTCTGGCCCCAACGGCTCAGCGAGTCGCACTGACTACTGAAGCACTTTCTCGGACACCAATCTTTGGAAACTGGCGGACACGACGCCGACAACACTAGAGAGCCGGATTTTGAAGCACAACAACCTCCCCAATCAGCATCACCACCGACCACCACACAACGAACACCAACCACTCAAACCTCACCGGAGCCCAGGTCAGGATCGACGGGATCTTGTAGACCACCGACATGCCTCCTGTCGGCCGCGTTGTCTAGCAGGGGCGAGCTCCAGGAGTGGCGGCGGCCGAACGCGCCAGATCGAGATCTAGGCGGACCACTGCCTGTGGGGATCATAGGGGGAGGGGCTCGCCAGATCTGCGTGTTGGAGTGGCGCAGCGTCGCGATTGGCCCGGCTGGAGCTCGCCGGGAGGGGTCTATGGCGTCTAGAATGGTCGGCGTCGAGTGGGGAAAGGGAGGGCGAAACAAAGCGAAAAGGCAAGGAGAAAACTGAAAAAGAAAGGACCGGATGAAGCCGCGCCGCCGCCCGCGACGGTCGTAGGCCGCCACCGACGACGGTGAGAAGGAGAGGCGGGTGGTGAGGGGCTAGGGCGACTAGGGTTTGGGGGCCTCCGGTGTCGCCCGAGAGCGACATGGGAGGCAGGGAGGGGGGCACTTCTGGTCTTTTCTTAGTTGGCTATCCATATGAATATATATGTAGGAGAGAAAATAGATTATAACTATATTATGGAATTGTCAAAGTATAGATGCAGTAATGAGGGATTCTGGAGTTACACTTGATCTATGCTACTCTTATTAGGGATAATTGACTTGGGTTTATCTAGACTAGATTTAGGAGTGCGTCTTGGCACACGATCCTGTTGATTTTGAGCCATTTTACAATTATAAGTGATAAAAAATATTTACCAAATAGTTGGCCATAGCATGAAAATTCAAATTTGATAAATGATTTGAAATAATATCATGTTTCCGTGGTGGTAAACATCACGAATGAATAATAACTGAAGTTAGATAAGGCAAATCTATGACTTAAACCTGACCTGTATCGGAAACAAAGCATCCATAAGAACACCCGCATGCAACTAATGAATATAGGATTTCAAAGAAGATAAGTCAATACAACATATGCAAAAGCGAATTTAAGTAAGGAGTTGGCATAGTAATGAGCAATAAGTAGAGGACAAGTGGAAAGTACATACTATGTAGGAAAGTACTTATTTTTTCAGTCTCTTTATAGAACTATGAGATATAGCGGCTAGCCGCATCGTGTCGGTCTAAACTATCAATTCAGTAGGAATAACCATTTATAAAAACTATATAGTATGATATTATACAGGGAGTTATCTTAGGTCATAAGACATAATTGAAATTGCCTATTCTATATATCTGATAGACCGCGTTGCTACATAAATTGTGCATAGAATAGGCGGACAGTTCTAGGCAGCCGTAAGTAAGACCCCAGGACGGTGAGTTGACAGACGACGGTCGTCACCAGTTTTTCCTCTGTAGACACGCAAGTCTTGTTATTTGGGATGGGCTAATGCAGCACGCCACAAGCGACAATATCCATGCAAACAGCTGGGGAGCAACAATTAGGTCATATATCTCCCCTTCGGTGGCGGCGGTGTTGTGTAGGTTTTAGTGGATGTTTCTCGGATGATTTAGGGTTTTCTCATCGGGGGGATCTTATAGGCGAAGGGGGAGGCCGAAGAGGCGGCCAGAGGGCCCACACCCTCCCCAGGCGCGGGCCAGGCTTGGCCGCGCCTAGGCGGGTCTGGCCATCCTCTGGTGCCTCTCCGTCCCGCCGTCTGGATTCGTATCCCTCACGGAAAGTTATTGACTTTGGCTTTTTTCCAGTCCAATTCCAAGAATATTGATTTTCTGCCTTTCTGGAACCAAAAAAAGAAGAAAACAGGCAACTGGCACTGTGGCAACTTGTTAATAGGTTAGTTCCAGAAAAGATATAAAAATACCTCAAACTGTAGACAAAGCAAAGCAAAGTAGATACTAAACAAGCATGGAACATCACAAATTATAGATATGTTTTCGACGTATCAAGCATCCCCAAGCTTAACTCATGCTCGTCCTCGAGTAGGTAATTGATAAAAAGAATAATTTTTGAGGTGACATGCACCATCAAAACCAAGATCAAACCATTTGCAAGCATTGAAAGCTAGGATCAAAGAACTCTAAACATGTGCATGAAAGAATGGAGTTCTAAGAATAGGACATAGTAACTATGCATGCAACATGAAAGGCTACAAACAAAGATCATAAATAACATGCATTGAAAAACGTTTGTTTGTTTCACATACAAAAAACATGGCATAGTGGCAATCAGCTTGTCCCTCATAGACTAGTAATATAGATGCATAGGACACCTTCAAAGTTCACAAGGATGACTAAAAACAAATAGTACAAGAACAAGTAATATCACAATATGCATCAATTAATAAGATTTGGAACACTACACACAGAATGAAAACTATGCTCTATTAATGGTGCCTAAAGGTAGAAGGTGGAGACTCAATACTGGTGGAAGAAAGGCCTTTTTGTAAAGGAAGCAGGGATTACAAGTTTTAAAAAGAGCTTCCAAAAGTTATGGTGCTTGTTAGCTTTCAGCCCTCATTGCCCCTATCATAAGCAACTTGAAGTGGTTAAGGTTGAAGTGTCAAAGATGGAGTATATGCTTGACGAAGTATAAGTTGGCAATCTCAAGTCCCTTGAATACGAGGGCCACACCTCATGCATACTCAACTTTGGGCCCAGGTAAGTTCTTGTCATTGTAAATATTTCCATATCATTGAGAACCGCCAACGGGGTACCCCTTGCACATGGTACAGGAGCTTTCCCATAACCAAAATGACAAGGCAAGCAGACAATGAGCATCTCAACAATCTTTTTATTTACCATATGCATAGCTTTTTATTGAGGATGCTTCATAGATAGCTCACTATGGTGATGCTGCAAGTTTCCAACATGATTAGGCATGGCTTAGGCTAGCGGCCCAGGCGTTTTTCTAACACAGAATACAAGCTCCATGGACTTACAAGTTCCCTCTTTATTTCGTACCGGTGACATCCATAGACAAAAGAGCATGATATCAACTGAGTACAAAGTACAAGTGCAATGTTGAAAACGTTCCCCGTGACAGCACGGTTTTGCTAATTTCAACTTATAAGTGCAAGCATATACAACAAAGTTGTCACAATGGTTAAAGTTTATTATGGGCAAAGAATAAAGTGTGCCATCAAGTTCGTGAGGGCTTTAATCACTAAGTTTTCACATAACAAAATAGTTTTTAATTGGAAGATAGTTGAAAACAAGAATATACTTGGAATGGTGTTACACACCATGCGTAGGAGTTTATCGGACACTTTGGAATAACTTGGTTTCTTGGGAGTTGGAAGCATGAGTAGAGCTTACTCATACAAGTGGAGGCTAGCAAAATACTGGGAGCAACCAACTAAGAGAGCATAATGGCCATAATCATGGAGAGCAAGAAAGCATTACTAATCAAAGCATAGAGTGGTACTACAAGTCAAGGACTAAATTATCATAGATGCTAATGGTGACTTGTCATAGTCATAACATGGTGTAAGCATGTGCCAAGTCAACCCAAACAAAGCATCAAAGGAGAATACTGCAATACTATGCTTTTGTATGCTAAAACAATGCATGATTCCTTCAAGGCACATTAAGCAATCATAATTGTTTGGAACAAGTCATGTTACAGCAATAATCACTAAGCATAAGGTCAAAACAATATCTAGCATGACATGATAAAGTCTAAGCCACAGTTAAAACACGCTCCCTTTTGTACCACTATAAGCATGAAGCTTTCTACTCTTTTCCAACACCAAACAACTTATTTGAAACAACTCACAAAGATAATAAGAAACAAAGATCAGTGATCTTGTTTCACAAATCCACAAAGAAGAACTAAAAAGTTCTAAGCTGAAAGCACAAGAAAACTAAGGCTAAACACAGTGCTAGCAAAAGAGAACACTCACAAAACAATAAGAATGAAAACTAGAGTGTTCTAGGCAATGAAAACAAAGTGTGTCTCTCTCCAAAAGAAGTGTGCTGTGATCCAACCAACTTACTCAAGCAAACTAAGCAAACAAAAACCAAAAATGAAAACTAAGACGCTCCAAGAACAACACAACTGTGCATGAAACAATAAAAACAAAGTGTGTAGAAAGACCTAAGCTTTTTATTGATGAAGAAGGGGATGCCTTGGGCATCCCCAAGCTTTGACGCTTGTACCTCTTGGATATTTATTGGGGTGACACCATGGTGGCATCACCAAGCTTGTGCTTTTGTCCATTCTTCATCTCATTACATCATTCTCTCTCTCTACACCTAAATTTTTTTCCTTCATACAAAACTTCACACAATCTTCATTAGCAACATTAGTGTATTCAAAAGATAATAGACTTTAGGCAAAGCTTTGGAACAACAAAACTTTTCAATAAAAACACAATATACTGTATCAACTTTCTTCAAAAAGCTCAATTCCCCAAAAGAGAACTCAAAAAGGAATCAATAAGAAGCAAATGCAAATAATGGCAGAAATCTGTCAAAACAGACCAGCAGGTAGGGACCGATTTTTTAGAAGACCTTCTGTTGCTCAAATCAAAAAATGTTGAACTAATGAAAGTTATCTAACATACTGGGGGATTTATTAGTAAATTTTTAGCTCAATCCGACTTAGAGAGACTCCTCACGAATTTTTATGGTGGAGGACATAAATCTGTTTCCGGACAGCAACTCCCCAAATCTTACTTCCCTCTCATTAGAGGTCATTCTTGGCACAAAAAGCAAACAAAAAGGATAAAGAGAGGTCATTACTGAAGTAATAAATTCCAAGACTCAAGAAAACTCTTGGGTTATCTCTCAACAAGTACTTTTCTTTAACGCCTTTAAGTTAGGCTTGATAGTTTGAGAAGATGCTCCCATAAGAAATATGAATTGAGGTAAAAGAGAGCATCAAGAAGTAGATTCTAAACACATTTAAGTCTAACCCTATTCCTATGCATAGGAATCTTTTAAGAAAACAAGTCATGAAAGCACAAAGCAACAAGCATAGGAAAGCAAAACAAGTGCAAATTCAAGATTTTCAACATAAAGAGGGGAAACTTAATATTTTTAAGATGCATAAAACCATGTTTCCCTCTCTCATAATAACTTTTAGTAGCAACATGAATAAAATTAACAATATAACTATCACATAAAACATTCTTATCATGAGCCACATGCATATAACAATTATTACTCTCCACATAAGCATAGTCATACTTATTAATTGTAGTGGGAGCAAATTCAACAACATAGCTATCATTACTATTCTCATCACCATAATCATCAAATATAGGAGGAATATTGTAATCACAATTAACTTGCTCCTCAATAGTAGGTGGACTTAAAATATCATATTCATCATTGTAATCATCATATATTGGAGGTTTGGTATCATCTTAAGCAATAGAATAGCTATCTTCCGAAGCTGGGGTACTAAAAAGATCATTTTCATCAAAACTAGCTTCCCCAAGCTTAGACTTTTCCAAAGCATTAGCAACAATGGTGTCCAAAGAATTCATACTAATAACATTGCTATTAGCATGCAAATAAAGCTCCATAGGTCTTTTAATTTTCTCTTCAAACACTTCATGTCCTAACTCAAGATAGATACTATAAAGCTCTCTAATTTTGTTGTTGTTTTCCATTAAGCCTAACTAGTGAAAACAAGAAACAAAAATACAAAATTGCAGAATCTAAAGGAAATAACTTAGAGCACTCACACCGGAGGATGTGAGTACCTTTTACCTTACCTCCCCGGCAACGGCGCCAGAAAAGAGCTTTCTGGCTTACTATTGCCGTGGGGTAAGGTGTGTGAGTGGTTTTTACCTTTACTCCCTGGCAATAGAGCCAGAAAAGAGCTTTATGTCTACACAATTCTATTCTTGTAGACAGTTGTTGGACTTCCAAGTGCAGAGGTTTGTAGAACAGCAGCAAGTTTCCCTTAAGTGGATCACCCTAGGTTTATCAAACTCAAGGAGGAAGTGGTCAAAGGTATTCCCTCTCAAGCAACCCTGCAATCAAGATACAAGAAGTCTCTTGTGTACCCAACACACCCAATATAGGTGCACTAGTTCGGCGAAGAGATAGTGAAATACAAGTGGTAACGGTGCCAGAAAAGAGCTTGACGGTGAGGCAAAGACTAAAGGCAACAAGAAGGAAGCAAGCAAACATGCAACAGATCTAGTAGCAAACGGTGTTTCAATGCTTAGAAACAAGGCCTAGGGATCATACTTTCACTAGTGAATAATATCTCATATAAATATCCTCTCTTCATGATACTACTCTTAACTACTCTCCGGTTAGACACTCTAATCCAAGGTAGGGATATAACAGCACACCTCAAAGTCCGCCTTCCCCAATCTAGATAACCCCACATTGTCACCTTGAGTGCTAGATGGTTCCAACAAACACCACAATTTCATAGAGACATCCAACTCCAAATATAACTCATAAAAAATATTCAATCTAGACAAAGTGCCACACACGGTATGCCCGTTGTCACTTTCACACACGTGGGGAAAAGCATAGATCTATTAAAGCACAAAGAGTATTTATGTAGACTCAAGCCTAAGTGCCACCATGGCGTGCATGCTATCACTTTCACACACATGGGGAGAGCAGATATCTAATGAAGCACTTGAGTAGCAAGGTAGAACTACTTGATTACAAAGCTCATGACCACAACAATATCATGCATAGAGAGAGATGAACACATAGATACCGGTAGAACCCCTTAGCCTCGAAGAAGGACTACTCCCTCCTTTTCATGGGAATCAGCAATGGTGATGGAGATCGATGGAGATGGCTCCGGGGGCACTTCCCCGTCCCGACAGGGTGCCGGAACAGAGACTTTCTGTCCCCCAAATCTCCCTTCGGTGGCGGCGGCAATGTGTAGGTTTTCGTGGATGATTTAGGGTTTTTTCATCGGTGGGTTCTTATAGGCGAAGGGGGAGGCCAAGGAGGCGGCCACAGGGCCCACACCCTCCCCAAAGGTGGCCAGGCTTGGCGCGCCTGTGGGTCCGCCACCCTCTGGTGCCTCCGCCCTCCTTCTGGATTCGTGTCCTCACGGAAAGTTATTGACTTAGGCTTTTGTCCCGTAAAATTCCGAGAATATTGATTTTCTGCCTTTATGGAACCAAAAATATAAAAAAAAGGCAACTGACACTGTGGCAACTTGTTAATAGGTTAGTTCCATAAAACATATAAAAACACCTCAAAGAGTAGACAAAACAAAGCAAAGTAGATACTGAACAAGCATGGAGCATAAAAATTATAGATACGTTTCCAACGTATCAATGATCTGGTTGAGCACCTATGGATACACATGCGCAACACGTAGATGTCGAGCATGAACTAGACGAACTAGGCCAAAATATGTTGTAGTTTCATTGTACTCCAAACTATTTTCAAATTTATGCCGAACTATGGTCTATTTTATGTCAAACTAAGCCGAAATATGCCAAAAACTGGACGAATTTGAGCCGAATTTGGATGGAAAAGAGTGTCCCGAGAACTCAGTGTCGTGGTATTGCCGACGAGTACGCCATGGAGGGGTCCTCACAGTGCGTGTTTAGAGACGTGGGGGATGGCGGACGGTTGACGGGTACGAGGTAACACAGCTTACCCAGGTTCAGATCCCACAACGGTGGCGGAATCCTACTCCTGCTATAAATCACTATAAGGGCAATACGCCGAGTTACAGAGATAGGTTTGTTGTACGAGGTTATGTGTATCGATGCCCTAAAGTCTCTCATAGGCCTGACTTATATATAGTCGTCAGGTCCTAGGGTTACAGGGAAAAGTCCTAGTCGGACAGGTTACAGAGTCCTACACCGTCTATTACTAGTCTAGCGTGTCTTGTACATCAAGGCTCCGGGTAAGCTGGTGACTCCACCGTAGCCTTCCTTTATCCGGCATGGGCCTCCCTTATGGATCCATCTAACTGGGCCGCCCAGCAGGCCATGGGCCATGCTACCAACTATGGGCCACCCGGGTTATCCGGATAAGAGACATGCTATGAGGATACCCATATAGCATATCCCCAACAGTAGCCCCCGGAGAACTCCGAGATCTTGCGCCGTCTTGCCTCTTCACGTGGAATGCTCCGTCTAGATGGATGTCGGCAAATCGCCAAGCAATATCTTGTAGTCCTCCCAAAGAACCCTGCAAGGTTTTCTGCATCTTCAACTTGCAAGTCGGAGAATTGCTGAATCTTCCATCGTACTCTTCCGTAGCCGGACTAGATCCGTCCATGCCGGAATCTTCTGATGTGATGGTTCATCTGCCTATGTCAGCTAGGGCGACATAGACGTAGGTCAGCAACGCCTCGTAACTCACACATGCAGAGAACGCAATCATGTCCACTTTTCCCGCGCGAGCGATATGAACCGTTGGCGGTGACGGTTGGTACGTGGAGAAATTTCCGCGCACGTCTCCGCACACGTCGTCTACGCGAAACCCGTCCGATGAAGCGGCATGAATCTTGATGCTCGGTATCATAAATAGTAACTACGGTGGAAAATTTACTTTTTCACCTCATTCTCCCCTGCATCTTCTTCTTCCTCAGGCAAGTGTCTCCTCGAGCTCTCCACGCCTCGCACGAAAAACCCTAACTACCAATCTCGCCAGTCACTTCCAAACACACCCAATGGCTAGCAGCAGCTCCTTCCCCTTGATGGCGGCATGAGGCGAAGCCGCGGCAAAGCCGGCGAGCTCCGTCGTTGTGCCTCTAGAGGGTCTGGTCATCCCCATATCTGTGGTGGTCGAGGCCACCGGCGGCAACCATAATCCAGCGGCGCTGGAGCTGCTGGAGGAAGAAAATGACTCCCACAAAGGCGACTGGCGCGGTTCGGACATCACGGACCGCGACATCAAAGAGTTGATCATCGAGGGCTACCTCCCCGCGATGGAGGGGCTCACCTGGCGGGCGGTGCCGGCCAGCTACGTCACACCTTCTCCCCAAGCCGGAGAGAAGGTGTACCTCAAAGCACAGTTGGTACGCGACGTCTCCATGCCCATCTCTAATTTCTTCCTTGCCGTCTTGAATCACTACCGAGTTCAGCCACGGAACCTCTCTCCCAATAGTATCCTAGCGCTTAGCAATTACGCGGCGCTTTGCGAGGGTTACTTAGGGATTAAGCCTAGGCTAGACCTCTTCATCTATTTCTTCACCGTCAAGCGTGAAGCCGGGGCTAGCAAGGACAGACTTAGAAATTGTGGCACCATTAGCTTCAAGATCCGACCTGGCCAGCGCTTCCCCGACATCGTCGGCCACGAGTCCTGCAAGAACTGGCAGCGTACTTACTTCTACGGCCCAGATATCCCTCTAGCCGGCCGAGAAGTAATGTACCCGGACTTCGTCGATGGAGCAGCCACCGAAACTTCAACATGGATATCCCAGGCCTCCCTTCCCTCCGACATCGACGCTTCCCGCGCTATAAGGCAGATAGAGTGGTTCATAGAGATGGGTTTGACCGGATTGGACCTAGCCATGTGCTGGTTCATCAGGCGGATCCAGCCTTTGCAGCACCGCTCGAAGCTGATGCACGAGTATACCAACAACAGAAGGGATAGCCTCCGCATCTCCGTCGACAACTTCTCGAGCGACTCCGTCAAGCTTCGCCTGAAGGACATCGTCAAGGTGAAGGACAAGAAGCGTGGCTTTGCCATCACCTACGACATGTTCGTAGAGAGCAAGTGCCCAAAGGTAACTGTATATTTTCCGTGTATGTCATATACTCTAGTTCTTCCGTCTAACCATTACCATCTCGTCTAACACGATAACTTCTCACTTAACAACTTAGCGATCTAGAGGAGGATAGCATGGCTGTCCAAATCTATGATCCAAAGATGAAGGAAGTCACGGTCATGTCCGACGATGATGTTCCGTTGTCGCGAAAGCGAAAGAGCTCCACCTCTAACGTTGGCGACGGAGGCAAGAAGAAGAAAGCGGAGGGTGGAGCCTCCAAGAAGACTACCGCCGCCCTGGAGGCGGAGAAAAGAAAGACTACAGGGATCCCCTTTGCCAAAGCACCCCCTCTTGTGTAATCTTCTTTCTCTCTGACATTGTCCATTTATCTATCTTATTCTTGTACTTATGCATTTTGCACGTTTCAGAAATAAAGCCACGACCAGCTTAAAGAATACCTCCAAAACTTTGGGGGCTTCTAGAACCATCAAGGACATGCTGCATTGCGACGCATCTCCCTCCATCGCCCTGTCACTCCCATCGTCAAGCCCTCATCCGCTCTGGCAAGCTCCCAAGCCAAGGAAGCAGCTTTCCCTTCTGCCATGGAAGTGGACTCAGGTGCCTCTACCGAGCTTGCTGTTGTCGGCGAGCAGGCGACACAAGAGAGTACCGCACACAAAATGGCTGAAGCTCCGGCTAAGGATGCCATCGTTAGCAGTAAGGCTATGGTGGAAGGTGGTACTTCTGCCGAAGGCGGCGCCCCCGCACCCAAGAAAACCATTGAGTTTCCAAAGATAGTATATCCGGTACTTACACCGGGTAGCACTGCTCTGGTTCCTGATGCGGCGCCGACATCTCCGACGTGCGGTCTAGAGGAGCTTCTCCGGCAAGCAGAGATCTTGCAAGGAAACAATGTATCCTTCGGCAAGCTGCTGGCTGAGAGTGCTACCAACCTCAAGATCATTGCACTTGTAAGTTACTTTTGCCGTTTTGCATTTCATATGAGTATCCCATTGTTGCACCCGAGGATTTAGACGGGAAACCATAGGTCTTTGCGTCTAGATGCTCTAAGAGTGACTAGGCTAGAAAACTTCTCACTGTAGCCCCCAAGCATATAGGTGGAATGAATTATTCCGACTAGATGCTTTAAGAGTAGCATACGCAGTGTTTATAGATTCCAATACTGTAGCCCCCAAGCTTCTATTTGTAACTGAATTAGTTCCGACTAGATGCTTAAATAGAAGCTAAGCAAACATCCGAGTTAAAAACTTTATGCTGTAGCCCCCAAGCTTCTAATAAAAAACTGAATTAGTTCTGACTAGATGCTTAAAGAAAGACTAAGCAAATTGCTAAGTTAAAAACTCTCGCTGTAGCCTCCCAGCGTCTAGGAGGAAATTTTCCGGCTAGATGCTCCAAGTAAACCAAACAATGTTTTAACTTTTATTTTTTCCATAGAATGAGAATGCTCGGAGGGGCATGGCCAACGACAAGTACCAGAAGATGCGCGCGGACCTGGAAGCCGAAAAGGGTAAAATTGCCTTCTTGAAGGAACAGATCATTAAGAGCAAGCGTCTGTTTTTCCTTTTTTTCGTATTCCGACTTGAACTTGTGTATTCTCCGAGTACTCACTGTGTAATTTGCTTTCTCCGACTTGCAGAAACCATTGCCAAGGGTAAGGACATTGTCGAGCAATCCAAGCATATTCAGGAGCTGGATAGCGAGAACAAGATCCTTAAGCAGGAGAGGAAGGACATGCTGAAGGTGCATGAAGAATCAATGAAAGCCCTACAGGACTCCGCCACCAAGGAGATGAACCGCTTGAAGGAGGAGATCTCGATCTTACAAGATCAGAAGAAAGCTGCCGATGAGCAAAATCAACGCCATCATGAAGCGTACAGGCTCCTCCAACAAGAACGGGACTCCTTGGCGGATACCCTATAGCAAGCTGAGGCTAGCATCTTTAATAAGTGATTCTCCGTCTTGTATTTCTGTAGTCTGGATACTCTGAATTTTTGAACTCATGGGCTTCTTTGTCGGGAAATCGCAGCTACTATGTGCTTAACCCGGTCGCCTCCTCTGGCAAAGGAATGCATGGTTCTTGCCGGCAACTTCATCAACACCGCCATCGCGCAAGCCAAAGAGATTTCCAAGCCCCTCCAGATCAATATCAAGGCATCAGACTCTGTGGCGAAGTTCTCGGAGATCCTGCGCCAAGCCCCCGAGCGTATCACAAGCTGGAAAGCTTCATGTGCACGGGACGGTGCAAGGATGGCGTTGTCCATGGTCAAGGCACACTACGAGAATGCCGACATCGACACGGTAACCTCTGGCATCCCCGATGTAGATGACGAAGGCCATGAGATAAATCATGAATCTATCTTGTCGTCACTCACGGGTTATGACACCAGAGTTGCCGAGTTGGTCGGCGTTAACATCTTTGTTCCAATGAATACCATTGATGGCGGCAACCAAAGCTCCTCCAAGTCCCTCCACACTGCCGACTTCGAGGGTGACTCTCCTGATGCCGATGATGTTGCTTCCAAGTCGCCTGCGCCAGAGGAATGAAAAACATTTTGTAATATTTGTTTCCTCTATGATGTGCATGCGGAAAAAACTATGTATTAACTTAAGGCGGAAAACAATGATGTATGTCCTGCTACTTAAGAACTAGTTCCAGCATGTATATATTTTTTAAGCAAGTGCTAGCTTATCCATTACTAAGGTTCTTATGCTTGACTTTTCGTGAGTCGAAAGACTCGTTGTCTCAACCATGTGCTCAGACGATGATGCCCAATGTCACCGTCAATAACCTAAGCACAAAATCGTCGACAATAAGTGCCAAAAGTCACTACTCCAGAATCCACATAAAAATGACAAAGAACGTGTAGACCAGAAAACTTAAGCTAACGCCCGTAGGCAGAATTTTCACAAGTGCAATCGCAAAGCTTGTGAATAAAGGTTTTATATGATCCAAAAATGAACACTAAAGGAGGTAAAATACTCAAAAATATGAGTGAACCAAAGAGCTTTATTTCATTGATCACATAAGAGGTACACAATTAGATAAAAATGCTAAGTGTAGAAAGGACGTAGCTGTGCTATGTTCCATGGACGATCAAGCTCCGGGTAGTCATCATCCGGGTCACGTAGCTTACGCTTATGATCCTTGTTGGGTCTATCCTTCAGTTCACGATTGTCAACGAGGTAATAAGACCCATTGAGTAGCGCCTTGCTTATAATAAACGGTCCTTCCCATGGCGGGGATAATTTCTGTGACTTCTTCTGCTTAAGTCAGAGCACAAAACCCCCCTCTCTAAAAGAGCGATGCCGAACGCGTCAACTATGGTAGCTGCATAGCTTCTGCTGGTAGATGGCGGAGCTTTGGCATGCCAAAACGCACTCCTCCTCGAGAAGGTCCACATTTCGGCGTCTGGATTCTTCAGCGTCATCCTCGTCGTAGGTGGCAACCCTTGGTGCATCGTGAAGTATGTCGGAAGGTAGGATGGCTTCTGCTCCATATACCATGAATTAAGGGGTGTAGCCGGTGGATCTATTGGGTGTAGTTCGTAAACTCCACAACACATATGCCAATTCTTCCGCCTAGGCTCCAGCTGCTCTATGTAGCGGTGCCTCAAGACGTGGCTTTATTCCCTGCAGAATTAATCTATTGGCTCGCTCAACCTGACCATTGGATTGTGGATGTTCCACAGATGCAAGGTCAAGTCGGGTGCCTTTCTCCCAACAATATGCCTCCACTTCTCTGAGTGATAAGTTGCTAGCGTTGTCGGTGATAATTCTATGTGGGAGACCAAATCTCACCACCAGATCCCGGACAAACCTAAGGGCAGTTGCCCCATCAAGCTTTCTAATGGGTTTAGCTTCTATCCATTTAGTGAATTTATCAACTGCTACTAGCAGATGCGTAAACCCACATGGTGCCGTCTGTAACAGTCCCACCATGTCTAGCCCCGAGACTGCAAACGGCCAAGTTATTGGTATTGTTCGCAATTCTTCAGCTGGAACATGTGGTTGTCGGGCATAATACTGGCATCACATGCACGTCTCAACCAGCTTGTCGGCGTCCGCCTTCGCGGTCAGCTAGTAGAATCCTTGCCGGAAGGCTTTCGTGACCAACGATCGAGGATCAGCGTGATGCCCGCAATCTCCGAGATGGATTTCGCGTAGGATTTCAATACCCTCTAGCTAGGAAACACACTTAAGGTATACACCGGTAGTGCTCCTTTTGTAGAGTTGTCTATTGATTATGGTATAGCCCTTCGCTCGACGTACTATTTGCCGTCTTTCGACCTCATCGTCGGGCAAAGTTCCGTGTTCGAGATATTCCATGAACGGTTTTGTCCAAGCCGGAGGGACCTTTGCCACCATGTGGAATAAAGAGTCAACTCTATCCGGGTTGTCGACGTCTTCTCCCTTCACGGATGGTGTCCGTAGATGCTCTAGGAAAACTCCTGGCGGAATTCGTTTGCGCCCTGATCCAAGCTTAGCCAGCAGATCAGACGCCTCGTTTTGCCCCCTAGGTACATACTTGACCTCATAGCCCAAGAAGCACTTGGATATCTCGTCCACTTCGTCTCGATATGCCGCCATCATAGGGTTCCGCGCATTCCAGGTGTCAGCCACCTGCTGGGCAACCAAGTCAGAATCTCCACAGCAAACTATGCGCTTGATGCCAATATCCTTGGCTACGCGTAATCCGTGAATGAGTGCTTCATACTCCGCCATGTTGTTCGTAGCCTCGAAGTGGATCTGCAGAACGTAGTGTAGCTTGTCGCCAGTTGGTGACTATAACAGTACCCCAGCCCCCGAGCCATTGAGCAGCTTTGATCCATCAAGGTGCATCACCCAGTACTCTAGCTCCGGCAACGGAGTAGCATCTGGCATGTCCGTCCAATCTGCGATAAAATCCGCCAAGGCTTGTGACTTGATAGCGTCGCGTCTCTTGTAGGTGATCTCGAAGGCGGCAAGTTCGATGCCCCACTTCGTGACCCTTCCCGTAGCGTCGCTGTTGTTGATAATGTCGGGCAGTTGAGTATTGCTCACCACTGTGATTGGGTGCTCCTGAAAGTAATGCCTCGGCTTCCGAGAAGCAAGGAATACTCCATAAGCTATCTTCTGGTAGTGCGGGTAACGTTGCTTGGACTCCGTCAAGACGTCGCTTACATAGTAAACTGGTCATTGATCTCCATTCTCATAGCCTGGTTCCTTCCGCTCTACCACGACGACGATGTTGATTACCCGGTTGGTTGCCACCATGTAAATTAACATGGGCTCTCCAGGCTCGGGTGCTGCAAGGATGGACGCTGAGGAAAGAATCTCCTTGAGCTGATTCAATGCTGCATCAGCTTCGTCCGTCCACGTAAATTTGTCCCTTCTTGACAACTTGTCTGTAGCAGCCTTCTCTCCAAGTCGGCTGACGAACCGACTAACTGCTGCAACACAACCTGTTAGTCATTGAATGTACTTTAGGCATGTCGGACGGTTTATGTTTAAGATGGCCTTGATTTTCTCCGGGTTGATCTCGATTCCACGCTGAGGAACGATGAAGCCCAACAATTTGCCGGCTGGAACCCCGAAGACGCACTTCTTATGGTTAAGCATCATGTTGTATTTCCGGAGGTTATCAAAGGTTTCTTTTAAGTTGGAGATTAAGTCATTTGACTTTTTAGACATCACCGCTATATCGTCCACATAAGCGTGAACGCTCCGACCAATTTGGCCGTGCAGGCAACGTTGCATTGTCCGCTGGTACGTAGCACCTGCGTTTTTTAGCCCAAAGCGCATCGTAACATAGCAAAATGTGCCACATGGGGTAGTGAACAAAGTGGCCAATTGGTCCGACTTCCTCATCTCGATCTGGTGGTATCCTGAGTATGCATCGAGAAAACACAAAAGTTCTGAGCCAGCCGTCAAGTCAATGACTTGGTCAATGCGAAGCAAAGCAAACGGATCTTTGGGACATGCTTTGTTCAAGCCGGTGTAATCAACGCACATTCTTAATTCTTTAGTTCCCTTTTTGGGGACAAGTACAGGATTGGCCACCCATTGGGTGTGAAGGACTTCTCGGATAAAACTAGCCTTAAGTAACCTAGCTATCTCTTTGCCTATGGCGCATCTCTTCTCATCTCCAAAGCGTCGTAGAGGTTGATTCACTGGTTTGCATTTTGGATCAATGTTTAAGCTGTGCTCGGCAAGTTCCCTAGGTACACCTTTCATGTCGGCAGGTTGCCAGGGAAAGATGTCCCTGTTCTCACGGAGGAACTCGACGAGCACACTTTCCTATTTGGGATCCAGGTTCGTCTCAATGGCGGTGGTCTTGTAGGCATCGCCTACCACAAGTTCCACCGACTTGGTCTCGATGGCGGCCTTGAATGCTGGAGCGGAGTCGGAGATTTGTTTCTTCGACGCGGGAATCTCTAAGTCATAGACCTTGCTCTGGATCTCCTTGAATTCTTCGCTGTAGAGGACAGCTTCCTCGTAGGCTGCTTCATTAATCTCGCAGTCCCTTGCTTTGGTAAAGCTTCCGGATACGGTGATGACACCGTTTGGTCCGGGTAGCTTGAGTTTGTTGTAGACGAAGCATGGCTTGGCCATGAAGGTGTGGAATATGTCGCGGCCGAATATGACGTGGTACACGCTCTTGAAGGGGACCACCTCAAAGGTCATGCGCTCTTGGCGGTAATTATTAACATCGCCAAAGGCAACCTGAAGTGTAATGCACCCAAGGAACCGAGCCTCTCGACCAGGAACTACGCCGTGGAAGATGGTGTTGGTCCGCCTTAGGTTTTCCTCCGTCAAGTTCATCTTCTGCAGTGTATCCAGGTACATGATATTGATGCTGCTTCCACTATCCACCATACACTTGGTGAACTCCACGCCGCCAATCAATGGGTTGATGACCATGGCGTATTGGTTCTCCGTAGGGATAAGGTCTGGGTGATCCTTCCTGTCCCAAGTAATTGGAACCTCCGACCAGCGCAGGTACTAGGGAACTGGGGTAGAGTGGCCATCAGTATCCTCATAGAGGTCTTCTGTTGTCAGACGGTGGGGGTGCCAAGGAAAGTGTGGTAAACTGGCACCTTCTTCACGAAGGGGTTCTTGCCTTTGTCGTCGCTCTTGGCGGCATGCTTGGGGTCAACATCCTCTTCCATGTCACTTGAATCCTTGGACTCCTCCTTCTTCTTCCCCTTGCCTTTGCCTCGCAGTCTATTTTTCCGACTTCGCTTGTAGCCGGACTCCGGGTCCTCCTTGAGGTCATTGACGAACTTGCAGTGTCGATTGGTATGGGCGGCCTTGTCATTGACATCGAGGTGTACGAGGCACGACATATCATGGTACTCTTCGTAGGTTTGGGGAACATGGAGCGCTGCCGAGCTAGTTTCACTTCCTCGCCGCTGCCCACGACCAGCTCCCCGTCCTCGGCCACGTTGTCCGCCATCACCTCGTCCTGCAAAGGTCATGGCGACCATGTCGGGAGTTTGATTTTCTTCTGTAGAGGTTTTCTGCTTTGTGCTGATGTTCCTCCGAGCTTGAGTTGGAACGGACATTGCCGGCAGAGAGCCGCGAGCATCGTCGTCGGCAGCTGCGAACTCACTAGCCAACTGAATCATTTGGTTCAAGTCAAGCTGGTGATTGTCCTGCAAGCGCTTCAGCTTATGTCAGAGCAACGTGCCCCTTTCCAACCCATCGATGAAGGTGGCCATGGCGGTCTGAGCGTGCACTCTTGCGCATGAATTATTCATATCCAGCCAGCGGGAGAGGTAGGCGCGAGATGTCTCGTCTTTCTCTTGCACGCACCGCTGTAGATCGCCAACAGTGTAGGGAAGTTTGTACGTACCCTCGAAGTTCTTGGTGAACGACTCTTGCATGTCCAACCAATTGTAGATGGATTTCTCTAGCAAGTCATCAATCCATTGACGGGTTGTGCCCGCCAACATCAATGGGAGGTACTTGACGGCGACGTTGGGGTTACCCCCGGCAATTTCTACCGTGTTGCCGTAGACCTGCAACCATGTAGCTGGCTTAGCAGTGCCGTCATAGGGCTTGATGGTCTTGTCAATCCGGAAGCCTTTGGGGTAAGTTGCGGACCATATCGCAGGTCCAAAGCAACATGGTCCCAGGTATGGTCCTTCTCGGGCCTCGTGGATCTTATCTATCCGCGAAAGTGCATCGTATGGCTCTGGGTTTCTTTTCTTCTTGTCAATACGGGATGGGCTGCGTGAACGATGCGGGCCTCCTTCTCCATGGTGACTGCTAGGTGGCGACGGAGGTGGAGGTGGTGGTGGGTTAGCCTTCTTGCTATTACCCTCATGCGATGCGTCACACTTATCGCGATTGCTTGCCGGACGCGGAGAGTCATGGCGCTACCTGCTCTTGTGTCCTTGGTTGTGCTCTCCGTCATGACGGGTCTGCTCCATGTTGTCGCGGATGATGATGCTGCTCTGCCTTGGCGGGGGCATATCTGTACGATGGTGAGCCTTGGGGTCTTCGCGATGTCGGGGGAAGCAGGGCAGTGGCGATGGGCGGCGAGGTCGGGCCTTTTCTCCGTGGTTGGAGGATATGAGGATAGCATCCTTCCTGTTGCGCGCATCCCTTCGTCTTTGTTCTGAGGAACCTGTCTGAGACCCGACATCAAGAGGAGATCTGTCCCTTGGCGGCTTATGCTGGCTAGACTGGAAAAATGCTGGGTCAGACCCAAGCCTCTGAGAGGTGGCCTTTTCCTACTGTTTCACCGCCTTGGCCACTAGGTCATAGACCTGGTCCACCGCCTCAGGCGATCTATCCTGCTCCAGAAGGGTCTTGGCGACGTCGAGGTTGAGGAGAGGAGTGGGCATCACCTGTCAGCCTTCACTGTCAATGTATGGCTTGGCTTGCGCCGGCTTCGGGGGATCCCATCCTAGGTTTCGACGTACACCAGGATCATTGATGACGAGAGCTGGAGCTTTCTTGGCCTTCTGCTGCTGCAGCAGAGTCTTGTACTCGGCCTCCATTGCTCTAGCTTTCTCTATGGATTTCTGTGCGTTGACCAGATCTCGATCTAGCTTAGCGCCTTGCTCCGCGATAGCCTGCGCTTCCTCCAGCAGTTGCTGGCGCTTCTCGTCAAGCTGGGCCACGTTCCGGATATGAGCTACGGTCAGTGGCTTGATAAGGAGATTGTCGTACATCACTCTATCAGCTGGAGTAACTTGGGCAGCAGACGTAGATGCCGGAGGCGGCAAGTTTGTGGTGTTGTTGTTGCTCGGGCCGGTGCCGAGTTCCTGCGGCTGTTGCACTGGATTAGGCGGAGGGGGCATGACCTTTGCGCGATCAATGTCGTCAGCAACAGGTGGTCCCTTCCCTTTGTCCAGAGCTGTAGGCGGAGCTCGTCCGGGTTGATCTTCATCCATCATCGTCCCAATGGTGACGAACACTTCTCGAGACGTGACGGTGTTGTTGGCTTGCTCGTCGCGCGTGTACTCCTCCTCCATCACCTGCATGGCGGAGTCTAGTTCCTCTGGACTGAAATCTATCTCCTCTGAATCTGCACTGAAGTCGGCGTATAACGCGTCAATCACAGAGTCAGAGGGTGCCAGGACTTCCTCGATGATGGGGGTGGAGGTGAAACGACAGCGACGATGACTGGAGGTGGCGGCGCAGCTGCGGCGATGGCGGCCGGAGGCGATGGTGGCGGTGGCTGAATCGGAGGGGCTCCATCAATGAGCGCAAGCGCTGTCTGACCTGCCTCTCCGGCCTCCGCGTAGTTATTGACGGTGTTCACCATGCCTTCGAAGGTAAGGCGTCCCGACGCATGTTGCCGTCTTAGAGAATGCCGGAGAAGCGTGCCATGGTCCAGTCCTTCCACGAAGTGATACATGGCATCATCATTGGGGTAGTGGGCCAGATCAGATCATATACAGAGCCACCTGGCAAGGTAATCGCGGGGGTTTTCGCCCTCTCTCTGAACACAACGCGCCAGATCGAAGATGGTAACCACGCCGACGAACTTGGATCTCTGCTGTCTAGACGCACAGGCGAAGCCGGCGGACTTGCAGCGATCTTCCACCGTTATATCCTGCACAAGGGCGGTTTGGGTGGGCCTTGAATTTTTCCGATCTTTGCCGGCAAACTCCGAAGAGAGATCCGACATCGATCCTTCCACGAACATATCCTGCCCATAGGCGGTCCGTGCGGGTCTTGATGCTCCTCTGACTCCTAGGGAACTAGTGACCGAGTCAGTTTCGCCAATGAAGAGGTGGATGTCTCTAATAGGAATGATCGAACACCACGTAGGGTTCGTCTTCGCCGGGATCCAGAACTCATCGGGAGGGACGATCGGAATGTTGCCGGATAAGAGAACGCGACCGATGGCTACGGTTTCGCTGATTCCCGCGGAGATCTTGGTCCTCGCCAGCTGAAGAGCCTGAAGCACCTCTTGCCCCACGGTGGGCGCCAACTGTCGTGGTATTGCCGACGAGTACGCCATGGAGGGGTCCTCACAGTGCGTGTTTAGAGACGTGGGGAAGGCGGCGGTTGTGTGCAGTAACACAGCTTACCTGGTTGAGATCCCACAACGGTGGCGGAATCCTACTCTGCTATAAATCACTATAAGGGCGTCTGTGGATTCTGAGAGATAGGTTTGTTGTACGAGGTTATGTGTATCGATGCCCTAAAGGCTCCCATAGGCCCGACTTATATATAGTTGCCAGGTCCTAGGGTTACAGGGAAAAGTCCTAGCCGGACAGGTTACAGAGTCCTACACCGTCTATTACTAGTCTAGCGTTGAAAGAACATGTGGGCCCCCATGTGTGGTTTTGGTAATTAATGACAATCTTTATGGACTAATGTGTGTATTAATTTATACTTGTAGGAATTGTCCATTGGCATCGCTTGGAGCATGTGTTGGCTTCAAGGTCGATGAAATGAGAAGAAGATGTGATGTGCAAGTTCAAAATGCGCCATCCATACAAGATCTCATGTTTGATGCTTGCCATCCTCGGTGATCATGGATCGATGATGAAGAATCAAGAAAGGAGTTCCATCTTGAGAAGGGCAAGATCGTCTACATCGAGCTCAAGTGGAAAGCTCAAGGCAAAGGTATAATCTTGATAGGTTTTCCCTTTTGCCGGTCTCACATTGTGTGTATGAGACCGGGTTTAGGATAGATAACCGTACTATCAAGAGGGGCTCTCGTATGAGTAATTCAGTCACATCATTCGGAGAGAGCTCAAACCTTTGCATACTTGCATCATCGTATTTGGTTGTTATTTGGTCTTACCCATGTGAAGATATAGATCTTGTGTTAATCTCCATAACAAGTTCTTGTTCATCAAAATCGGATCTTCCGTTTGTATCTTATTGCGATTTTGATTTATGCGGCTTTTCGGTTTCTCACCAAGTGAGGTATCTCACATTTTGATTTATTGGGAAGCCTTTGTCGTCCTCTATCCAACGCAATTGGAATAGGGTCAATCGGAGCTTCCAATCAAAAGTTATTGGCGTTTGAATATCTGCCGGTCTTATTTAAAAAGAAAAGGAAAAATACGTTTTCTGGGCTGAGCGGTAGTACCGTCCGGGCGGGCCAGTACTACCGCCCGCCCCTGAGCGCCTCCTAATTTGTTTCTGCCTCGCTAGGTACCCCTGGCCGGTACTACTTGTCCTGGCCTGGCCCAGGCTGCCACCGCCTCGGGTGGCCGGTAGTACCGGGCCGCTTCCTAGCTCCCGCCTGGCCCAGCCATTCCCTCTGCCTGATTTGCTCTCCCCGCCGATGGCCCCGCTTCTTCGCCCAGATCCGCTGCCGCGTTGACCCGCATGTCGCGCCTGCTCCTCGCCTCGCGCGTAGCGTTGACCCGCCTGCCGCGTTCTTTGCCGTGGCCCCTCCGTCGCCCTCCACCTCGCATGCACAAGGCTGCGTCTGGGCCCACCCTACCGATTGCCGCTGCCGTATGCAGACCAGCGCATGCCGTTGCCGCGTGTCTTTGGCTGCTCTTGGGCCTGCCACCTATTCGTTGGCCATGGGCGGCGCTGTATGTATTGCCTCGATTATTGTGGCTGCCCACTCCTGGCCTGGCTCATGTGCCTTCTGCTGCTTTGCTTTTTACGGTTTCTTTGGTTAGGGTCGGTAGTACCGGTCCGATCCGGTACTACCGGTTAGTCCAGGAAAAATGCCCCAATTGGCAGAATCTGCCCGGTTCTTTAAATAGCTTTGCACCCTTGTCTTTTAGGGTTGCTTCTTCCTCCTCCTTTTGTCTAAGCTTTGCCCTCATTTGCCTTACTCTTTGAGCTTGATTTATACTCACCCCTCCATTGATTCTTGCATATATTTGAGGGGTAGTTGGAGGTGATCTAGATCTACGTTTTGACCTAACCGATTCATCTCTTTGTGAGTGTATCTTTGGGGGTCTAGATTTTGGGGGATTTTGTGTCTCTCTTGGATTCCTCATCTCTCGTTCCCCCAATAGCTTTAGTAGCTTTGTTGGAACTTGAGAGTGAGGGATTTGAGCATCTTTGTGGTGTTCTTGGCATTTGCATTCGGTGCATCGGTTTGTGTTCTCCTCGGAGGATTGGTTTGAGTTACTCATTGGAGCTTGTCCCTCTTGGGTTCTTGGAACCCTAGACAGTTTTGTGGCCTTGGTGGCATTGTGGCCTTTTGTGGCATTTGTTGGGAGCCTCCAATTAAGTTGTGGAGAAGTGCTCCAACCTTGTGAGAGGTTCCGGTTGCCAGAGCAAGTGCAAATAGTGGAAGCATGGATCGATCCTGTTGGGGTGAGATTCACCGGAGAATAAGGGAGGCCTTTTGTGGCGTTGGTGGTTTGATACCACCCACTCTCCAAACGAGACGTACTCCATGTTGGGAGGAACTCGGTAAAATATTGTTGTCCCCACGTGCCTCGGATATATCTATACCCGAGCTCTTTACTTATGCACTTTACATTGTGATAGCCTTCGTGCTTGAAGTAATATATTGAAAGGAAATATGCCCTAGAGGCAATCATAGAGATGATGATATTTCATATGTATCCATGAGTTATTGTAATGTTCCTTGAATATCCATATCAGGCAACTTGTATTGATTGGCAATTATGTGAATTGTTTGTGAAACTCTTTACTTGTATGGTTATTTAAGAGTTGTCCCTAGTCGGAGTTCATGTGAGGACACACGTGAATATTAGACTAGCACATCGATTGGTTGATGACTATGTTTCGCAAGTCATAGACATGGAGATGTCAAACCAATGATGTGGACACATGTTATGAACATGGGGTTGGACCCAACTGAGACCGCAATTAGTTACAACTCTCTCTACACATCGTATACGTTTGTCCTTAGACACGAGATTGTCGCATGTACTTGAGATATGGATCGACCTACTTTGGGGCTATCAAACTTTGCTCAATGTGGGTAGTTATAAAGGTGGCTTTCGGGTTTGTCCTGAAGCATGCTACAAGGCATGGTCAATCAAGATGGGATTTGCCCCTCTCTACTTGAGAGAGATATCTCTGGGCCCCTCGAGTGATCGGATCCAGAAATGCATGGCCGTGCTACATATGGTTAAGAGTTAACCTAGTAAAGGGATTCCGAATCACGGTATCGAGAAAGGGAGGTCAGCTTGGAGCTAGACCAAATATCGTGAGGCAAAGGGAAAGACATGTACTAAACCTTGTGATGGTTCGTCCGATATGATCTTTGTATGCGTTTAGGAGTTGGCACGTCTTGCTAGAGGCCGCTACTAACTATTGACAGAATAAGTGTATTCGTGTCATGTCTATACGCATATGAACCTATAGGGTCACACACTTAAGGGGATGGAAGCCTAATGAGGATTGGATCCGAATTAGACCAGGTTTAGGCTACTAATGGGCTGCTAATGTAGAAGCCCACTAGGGATGCCTATATAAGAGAGGATGGGGCGAGCTGGCCAGGGTCAGACCTCAGATCATTCCCAGCCACCACTCCTCACGCCTGTGTCGCCATGCATGACCTGGATCGGCATCGGCGCTTCCACCACGCAGCGTGGATACCTCGAAGGGGCTGCATCTGTAGCGCTTGGACGAGCCGCGCAAGGGGATCTGCTCGTGGGACGAGGACAAGGAGGAGACATGGAACGTCTGCACAACCTCGACGCGCTTCATCAATTCCGCAACTGCGCATCTAGTGGTAATCCCGTGATCTATGACAACAGTAATCATGGTATACGCGGTAGATTTTTTTTGATTTCCTCTAGTGTAGCCTACATGTATCCCTACAATGGTATCAGATCCGATGCTGTTCAGTTATAGGTTCGGGATGTTTGCATATGGTGATATGCAGATTGATATGAATGATGTGATCGTTTATATGGCGGTGGTTCAGGATTGATCTTGCTTTCCATGATCGTAATTCTGAGGTTGTCGAACGACTTACCCCTACCGGTCGGTTTCCGCCATCGGGGTAGACAGTGACACATAAATCCTGTTGAATCACGCGAAGATCAATATGATTGATCGAATCGGAACCTAGATCTAAAATCGATGTACCGTGATCAAAGGAGTTTGATTGAATCGGGACAGGAGTTGGTTTATGGTAAATTTGATTTGCCGATCAAAATCCTTAAAGAAATTTGTGAAGATTCGATCTCTCATTTTTCACGGTTTTCCGGACGCCTCGAGATACCGCGAGGGGCGCTGCCCCTTCGAACCCCGCAGGAGGAGACCCCCTAGACCCCCCTTAATCGTAGCCCCTTTTGTATCTCGTTAAGGTAACTAGATGCTGCGATGTCACATGATCCGGTAGAATGCGATTCTATGCATAACTCGTTTTTGCAGGATGTATGTGATCAGTATGGCCCATACATGTATGTGATGCATGTATGAAAAATTGCATGACCTGCGTGTCGTGAGTAGGGCAACACGGCCGGAGCCATATGTGTTGTCATTTATTGTACTGGCCTGCGTGCCAACTTGTGATGATCCCAATACTATGTAATTTTGATTCCTAGCTGTTAGGAGGAGGATGGCTTACATGGAACATGAAGATGGAGATCATCATGGTGGACAGGTTCTGTGGCGATGGAGATGATAGAAGTAGAACGATCCCTCACAAAGTTTAAGTTAAACCATGCCCTCCCAACCAAACCTTGCACCATCCTATGCCCTGTAAAATCGTTGGTGGGCCTATGAAATTAGGGTGCCGCGGTTTTCCTTGGCTGGATGGGTTTGTATCGGATACCTACACGCATAAGGGTTGGTGAACTTGACAAGGTCATCTTAGCGATTAAGAACCTTGGGGCATAAAGGTTGGCGCCTAGTTTTGACATAGAGATGTCACCCAACAACAAGAGTCATATGTGATATGATTAGCAAGTGTTGCTTACCGATTTACCTTGTCTTCTAGCAGTGATGCTAAAGCTCACTAGTCGACCTGTTAATTGTGGATCTTGAATCACTTAGTATCAATAGAGGGATATTGATTTAAGTGGGATTATATGCTATTAAATTGTTTAATATGCTTTACTCTTTCTTGGTTACATGGCTTAGTATTTTGCATGTTTTCTGTTGTAGATCAATGGCATCGAACACTACATCACCTTTCTCTTTGCGTTCGATTCTTGACAATGATAAACTAAATGGAACAAACTATTCGGACTGGGTCCGTAACTTTGAAATTGTTCTCGTGCGATAAAAGAAGCAGTTACGGATACCCCAATCACGATGAACTGCGATAATGCATCTGTTGCCCTAAAGAGCGCCTCCAAGAGAGCATGTGATGATTCTCTTGAGGTTAATGCTTATGCTTGCATGCATGGAACTGAACTCCAAAGAAGTTTGAGGATCGGGAGCGTCGATATGATCGTGGCGCTTAAGGACATGTTCGAGGATCGTGCAAGGACCGAGAGGTACAATGTTGCCAAGTCCTTTGTCGAATGCAAGTGGCGGAGGAGCATTTGTGAGGCCCCATGTGATCAAAATGGTTGGTTCTGATCGGACTTTGGAAAAGCTTGGTTTTCCACTAGGCCAAGTTGGCACTGACTTCATTTGGCGTCTCTTCCATCCGACTATGGGCAGTTCATTTGAACTACCATATGCATGGGGTGGAGAAGGGCCTTAATGAATTATGTGGGATGCTTAAAACAGAAAGTGACATGAAGAAGTGTGCGGGGCATAGCCATGTGATGGCTGTGCGAACAAGCCTAGCTTCAAGAAAAAGGGTACTTCTTGGAAGAAGAAGGGCAAGGCCAAGGATACGATCCTAATTACGCACCCAAGCAAAAGGCTGGACACAGAGAAGACATTGAGTGCTTCTTTTGTCATGAAGATGGCCCTTTGGAAGAGAAACCAGTACATGACAGTACAGGCTTCTTTGAAGAAGAGTGGAAGTAAGTACTTTCCACTCGGTGCTTGTTGTAAATGTTGTGGACATTCTTCTCGTTGATTCCTATGTTAACTCTTGGGTATTTGATACGGATCGGTTGCTCATATTTGCAATTCGATGCAGGGGCTAATAAGGACTAGAGAAGTGCAGAAAGGCAGAGTGGATTTTCGCGTCGTAAATAAAGCAAGGGTTTCTGCATTGTTCGTCGGCGTCATGCAACTTCACCTTCCTTTAGGATTTATTATGGAGTTGAATAACTATTATTACATTCAAGTATGGGTGAAACATTTTATCACCTTCATGTTTGATGAGGATGGTTATTCATTCGCAGTGCAAACAATGGTTGTGTAATCTCTAAGAATGATATGTTTATGGCTAATGCTCCCATTGTGAATGGGTTATTTATTTTAAATCTTGATGATGCATCTATTTACAATGTTAGTGCTAAAAGGCTTCGGCCTAATGATTTGAGTCCTACCTATTTATGGCATTGTCGTTTGGGGCATATAAGTGAAAAGCGCATGAAGAAGCTCCATGGTGATAGTTTTCTAACTTCGTTTGATTTTGAATCATACGAGACATGTCAGGCTTGTTTACTTGGAAAGATGACCAAGTCACCTTTCGGGTTTACGAGAGGCGAGAGACTTGTTGGAACTCATACATACTGATGTGTGTGGACCAATGAGCACGACAGCTAGAGGAGGATATCACTACTTCATTACTTCCATTGATGATTTCAGTAGATATGGTTATGTCTACTTGATGAGGCATAAGTCTGAAACTTTTGAAAAGTTCAAAGAGTTTCAGAGTGAAGTAGAGAATCAACGTGGCAAGAAAATAAAGGCCTTGCGATCTGATCGTGGAGGTGAATATTTGAGTCACGAATTTAGCGATCATCTTAAGAGTTGCGAATTGTTCCACAACTTACGCCCCGGAATGCCTCAAAGAAAGCGGGGTCTCCGAGCGTGTCGAACTTTGTTGGACATGGTTCGATCTATGATGAGCCGATCGGTTTACCATTATCATTTTGGGGTTACGCTCTAGAAACAACGCTTTCACACTTAATAGGTACCATCTAAATCCGTAGTTAAGACACCATATGAGATGTGGTGGAAAGAATCGGTTGTCTTTTCTAAAGATTTGGGGTTGTGATGCATTTGTCAGCGACTTGATCGGACAAGATAACACCCAAAATCGGATAAGTGCATTTTCGTGGGATATCAGGAAACCTTAGGGTATTATTTCTACAACCGAGAGGAGGGCAAAGTGTTTGTCGCTCATAGCGGTGTTTTCCTAGCGAAAGCGTTTCTCACAAAGGGAACAAGTGGAAGGTCGGTGCGACTTGAAGAAGTTCAAGATGAGCCAGTTGGTGATGCTTCTATGAGTGATGCTATTGTAGCGAGAACAAGTTGAGGAACCGTGGCAATAGAAGCACCACAACCACGAAGGTCGGCGAGCTCATGGCGGGGAATTATTATTGTTAGACAATGATGAGCTGCGACCTATGTAGAAGCGATGGTGGACCCAGACTCGAGAAATGGTGATGGCCATGAGATCCGAGATAGAGTCCATGGGAGACAATCAAGTTTGGAACTTGGTTGACTGCACGATGGTTTTAAAGCCATAGAGTGCAAATGGATCTATAAGAAGAAGATTGATATGGATGGAAATGTTCACATCCATAAAGCTCGACTTGTTGCAAAAGGTTTCGACAAGTTCAAGGAGTTGACTACGGAGACTTTCTGCCCGTAGCGATCTTAAATCTATACGGATAATTCTAGCCATTCTTTGCACATTTCGACTATGAATAGATGGATGTCAAGACGGCTTTCCTAAATGGAATCCTAACGAGGAAGTGTATATGATGCAGAAGGTTTTGTCGATCAAACAATCTTTGGAAAGGTATGCAAACTTGAAGTCCATTTATGGTGAAGCAAGCATCTCGAGTTGGAATATTCGATTTGATGAAGTTGTAAAGGAGTTTGGCTTCATCAAAAGCGAACAAGAACCTTGTGTTTACAAGAAGGAAAGTGGGAGGCGTTGGTGTTTATAATCTTATATGTAGATGACATATTCTTGATTGAAAATGACATTCCTATGCTCGAGTCAGTTAAGACCTCATTAAAAATAGTTTTCCGATGAAGGACTTGGGAGAAGCGGCATATATTACGGGCATCAAGATCTATAGAGATAGATCAAGAAGGCTAATTGGATTAAGCAGTACATACATTGACAAAGTGTTGAAGCGGTCCGGCATGGAAGAGGCTAAGAAGGGTTCTTGCCCATGTCTCATGGCATAAAACTCGGCAAGACTCGGTTTCCTTCGACTCTTGATGGCGTGGCGCATGAGTAGGGTTCCATATGCTTGACTATTGGATCCCTCATGTATGCAATGATATGTACTCGCCCAGATGTTTCCTATGCTCTAAGTGTTATGAGCAGATACCAGGCTGATCCAGGTGAAGGTCACTGGACAGCGGTAAAGAACATCCTTAAGTACTTGAAAAGGACTAAGGATGTGTTTCTAGTTTATGGAGGTGAGGATGAACTCAGTGTAAAGGGTTACACAGATGCGAGTTACCTTAACGACTCAGATGATTCGAAATCGCAATCAGGTTATGTGTTTGTCATGAATGGTGGTGCTATGAGCTGGAAAAGTTCCAAGCAAGATACGGTGACCTCTTCAACAGAAGCTGAATATATTGTTGCCTCAGAGGCCGTAAAGGAAGCTGTTTGGATTAGGAATTTCCTAATCGCCCTCGGTGTGGTTCAGGGCGCGTCCAATCCCTTGGACGTTTATTGTGATAACAATGGTGCTATTGCACAGGCCAAGGAACCTAGACAGCACCAGAAGAACAAACATATTCGCATGCGTTACCATCAGATTCGAGAGTTCGTTGAGGATGGTAGTGTCATGATATGGAAAATACATACGGACTCAAATGTTCGATCCCTTGACTAAGCCTCTCCGACCCAGCATGAAGCGCACACAAGAGCAATTGGTATTAGATACATTTTAGATTGACTCTAGTGAAAGTGGGAGACTGAAATGAAATATGCCCTAGAGGCAATCATAGAGATGATGATATTTCATATGTATCCATGAGTTATTGTAATGTTCCTTGAATATCCATATCAGGCAACTTGTATTGATTGACAATTATGTGAATTGTTTGTGAAACTCTTTACTTTTATGGTTATTTAAGAGTTGTCCCTAGTCGGAGTTCATGTGAGGACACACGTGAATATTAGACTAGCACATCGATTGGTTGATGACTATGTTTCGCAAGTCATAGACATGGAGATGTCAAACCAATGATGTGGACACATGTTATGAACATAGGGTTGGACTGACCCAACTGTAACACCCTCAGAATCGGACCTATGCAAGTTTGAGCAAAATTCGCCAAACCCGCATAGAAACGATTCAAAGGTGCCCACCAAGCACTTTCGTGCGGGTGGAAAACGAAGTAATAACATTACACAACAGTCCTCGATGGGACCCACAGAACAGATATATATAACAGCGACTCAAAGAGTCAAGAATACAGATATAATTTACAAGATCCAAATCACCTTGAAAATGGTAGGGCGTCCGACTACGGACAAGAAGCAAATGGGGCTAAGAGCCCTGAAGAATAACCAATGGCGTCCATAACCCTGCCCAGGCCAAGCCGGAAGGGTAACCACGCTATGGCGTCGATCTCAAAACCTGCTTAACAAAGGGTGCCGACAAAGGCAAGCGGAAAACAAAGAAAAGCGTCGATCTTGAGGCGATTACAGCGAGGCTAGAATTCGGCGGTCCTCGCCTACATAGGTATGGTGGATGGCGTGGCGGCATGCACTAAACAACCTATAGAGACTCGATACCTTGGCGTGTCGGAGGGGTAAGAAGGACCTATTCGGATCCAACGATACTATCATCAAACAAACTCATCTGGCGTTTCCCTCGAGACCGTCGAGGAAGTCAACCGAGGAACTCACACGGTTGGCGGTTTTATTCCGATTATAGTTGCGGCACTTTACTAGTCAGGGTTTAGATAATCGTTTTGATAAAGTAAGCAGTGGGCACATTTAGTTAACCATTCCGTTATAGTTGCAACAATTACTAATCAGATACAGATAGCATGAGAAAAACCCAAAACCCAGCAGTTGTTGGTACTTTTATTCAGCCATTTCGTTGTAGTTGCAATACTTACTAGTCGGTACAATTGTGGCGACAACCAAACAAGCAATTGTGGGCAGTATTAATTAGCCATTCCATTATAGTGAAGCTAATTACTAGTCATTATAAGTCAAATTAATAGCAGTAAACTTTAGTTATGCTTGTCTATGATCGAGATACTGTGCTCCAAGTCGTCCATATCCGCGGACGGCTTTGAAAGTTTTACCCGGCGGTGCACCAATAGCAACACGCTCGATCAACCTCGGAAAAACCAAATCAAAACCCAGAGGCTTTCATTGAACAATCACGGATTCAGAAATATTTCAGGGGCCACCCTTTGAGTAGAACCCATAGCGGAGTAGGCAAGCTCAGAGACGGCCTCAAGGTTGCGCCAATGGCTGTAGCGGCGGGAACCCGAAAGTGTGGCTGGGCTTGTCGATGCGTAAACACTCGCATACCTAAACAGCGATGTGCTCCTCGCACAATCGTAAATAAAGCGATAAAACATGGCATAAGTACAAGATCGTAATAAAACCTCAAACTAGTTTGTGGCCCCAAGAAATAAGAATGAATCAAGCTACGGTTCGGGGGTCCCATATACCTCCGGATGTGGATAGCGCGATAAATCAAGGAACAGGTATCAAGTACTCGGGGTCTTCACGGGACACAAGTGGGCGTTGAAACCAAATATTATCTATCACCCACCGATGCCTGCTTATTCAATTTTAGTTGTTAAACAGAAATTAAAGTGACGATAAGTAAAACTAGCATCATCTCCAACATCAACATGCGGCAATACATCAACAACTGTGGCATTGACAACACGCGACAACACTTGAGCAAGCGACTACGACACGCAAGTCCAACTAGCTACCAAACAACAGGTATTAGGATGTGTCCAAGGCAATATACGGCTGCAGGGGATATCAAAGGGTACGAAAACTAGAGCATCGCAACACAGATAGCAATAGATCAACAGGAGGGAATAAAGACTATAAAATTAAGATAGGTAGAAAGGGGGAGATGCTCGCCTGAAAACATTGTCGAAGGTTCATCCGAAGAACGGGGCGAAGCTCACATCAACTCAACGGCCTTATCCGCGAAGAACCAAAATACTAGAAGAAAACCGGATGCGATATTTAAGACGATGGCAGAAGATCGGCATGATGCATGTATGATGTATGACATGGCAAGGTGCGATGCAATTAGGTCAAATTAAGCGGAACCGGGGTCCCGACAATTAATTAGATGGTTCAAGTCATTTAGAACCCCCGCAATTTAAATGTTGTTTACATGGCACAAGATAAGATACCGGTTCGCTACTCAAGTTTAAATGAGGCCAATATGAGACTAGATTTGCCCGCATATGGGCCCCATAATTAATTATTAGGTGAATCGGCATAAGGCCCCCAAACCAATGAGATGCATGCGAGATGACAATTAAATGTGCAACAAGTTCTTATTATGTTATAAAATAGGGTTCAGAAAAGGGGTTCACACATTGAGGGGTCTCGACGATCTTGGGGTTCCGGGGTTCGGTTCGACGAGGTCCGAGGTCGAGGTTGGAGGTCCGGGTCCGGCAGGCGTTCTCTGTTGGCGAAGTAGATCTTGTCGCCCCCGGGTTCTCGGGGCATGTTGTTGATCCTGTCGTCTCACGCGAAGATCTTGGCGTTCCGGGAGGTAGTGCTTGGTCTGGCGTCGGGGCTTCGGACTCGCCCTGGTTGCTGTCGTTCTTGTCGGCGATGGCGATCTTGAGTGGGTCGAATGCGGGGTCTTGGATCCATGAGGTAGATCTTGTCGCTCGGTGTCGGGGTAGGCGAACTTGGCGTTAGTCGGTGTCCTTCTTGTCCGGGTTCTCGAGCATCGCATCCGAGAAGGAGAACTTGTCGCATCCGCGGTCTTGTCCGTGTCGACGTCATGGCGTTCGAGGAGAAGATCTTGGCGTCGAGGGTTCGAGGGTTGTTCTTCGGACTCGGGAAGGAGGCGTGGCGCCATTGGATTTGTGAGGAACACAGGGTCATCGATTCGTGAAGGCGTTCTTGTCGTTGATGGCAAACTTGGATTCGATAAGAGGGTCTTGTCGTCCGAGAGGGTCGACGATCTTGCTAAGGTGGTTGGGATGCATATTTAAGTCTCG